>QRFJ01002467.1:0-47311 GCA_006176705.1 Cocos nucifera | reverse complement strand
CACTTCTAGGGGCAAAATTATAATTTTGACTAAAATCAATAAAATGGATTATTTTCTATCACATATGTGTATTCAGTGTCTATGATACATCCTTTGAGTTAATGATAATGATAATTCATATTTTCAAGAGTTGAAAATTTAAGACATGAATAATCATTATTAACCCATAAAATGCTCCCGACCATAGGATCATCACGAGGATGGTGATTGATCTAAAAGGTTGGTGTACAATCGCTTCTTTTTAGTAGATGAGTCTTGAGTCTATGGTGTGGAGACCCAGAGCAAGAGTATAGATACTCGTTAGAGAACGAGGGCACTGAGCGTGACCACCTCGAGTAGTCATTAGGAAGTCTGCCTTCTCGTCAATGACTGACTCGATGCTGCAGTAGTGTATCTGGTTCTTTGACCTAAGGTGCATCGGCAGTTCACCTTGAGGGTGTTATGTTTGACTACACCATAACTCGGTCTCCTAGCCATACGAAATCCTGAGGTGTATGTTGGCTATAGCATGTTCATTGTAGGAATTGGATTGCACCAAGAAGGAATCTATCTACCTCGGTGGTAGAGGAGCAGCCCTATGATTATCATGAGAATCAACTCCAGAAGCCCATGGCCATGGTAGAGTGAAATAATAGAAAGAATTTCTGTTTAGGTTTTCACATTGGACTTGAATCGAATGATTACATCATATGACAGAGACTAGGGTTTGACGAGTTCACCTTAACCCTAATCTAATCGGGGCTCAAGATAGAAGAACTTAATCACACAGGTAGCTGCACCAAGAGGTTCTCATTCAGCTTTGATGGGTTGCCACCATATACTACTACTGGTGGATTTTGGAAGCAATTAGAATAATTTAGATGATTGATCATTCTAGCTATTCGAATCAGAAGAGTTTTGATTAATCGAAAGGAGTTTCGATGATGTCGATGATAGAGATCATGACATATCCCATTACCATACAGAACTGAACATAACTAGGTCACACAAACAAGGGTTTGAATCTAATGATCATCAATTGAACTAATCCAGTTCAATTGATCTGAATGAGATTTAATTAGCTAAAAGAAAATCGTGTTGGCACTCGATTGAACCTAACGTTCTTCTTTTACTATCATAAATAGTTATCCTTACTGAGCCAAAGGAGTTTGTGCTCAATCAGAGGCCTTCACTTGATCTGATAGCAGCCTGTCTAGATCAGAAAAGGGTTGTCTTATTTTGTAAGATAATACCTGCCATTTTTGGTCACCTGCCATTTTTCATCCTTTGACTTTGTTGAAAAGTTGACCTTTGATTGGTCAAATATTGACCATTGACACTTTGACTTCTGTCCACATGTCATGCATCTATTGGAGAGCTGGTGGAGGCCTGTCCCCCTATCAGAACCTGGCAAGGAGGAGGGCGCACACCACCCTTGGCGTGTGCCCAAACTGGAGGCGCCTAGGAGTCTCTATTGGATAGGGACTCCATCTCCCTTTTGGATTTCGATTAGACTTCTCCTAAGAATCAAGTTTGACTGGTCTTAGGTGTCATCTAAGGAGGAATCCAAGGGACTCTATTCCCACCAATCAGATTTAGATCTAATTTAATAAAGGATTATGATTGGTAGGGAAGAAGAGGAGTTGGATCATGCATAGTCTATAAATAAGACCCTGCGCCCAACTCAAGGAGTATCTAAAATCTGAGAAAAGAGTTCTCCATGCCCCAAGGCTTCCTCCCTCCTCCTCCTCCATGCCAAATTCATCTTCTCGCTCTCCTCTCCATGCCCAAAGGTGTTTGGGATCCAAGTTGGTGCAATCCAGATGAGAGAAAGGCGACAAAAAGCTAGAAGACTGCACTGCTGCAAAGGACAACTACTGATCTTTGAAAGGTATTTTGAAGATCCTCCAGATCAGATCTAAATCTAATTTTTCGAGACGTGATAGAGAAGAAGAGGATCTCCAGATCCAGCCTGAGTGGATACCAGTAGAGGCCAGGCACTTGCGTGGCTAGATCTAGAACCTTCCACCGCTTACAGGATCAGCAACGGGTAATAGGATTATCCTACATCAAGATAAATTAAATTTGATTTAATTTATTGAGATTTTATTTTTATTATTAGAATAACAAAGATTAGATTTGAAACATCTCAGATCTGATTTGGATCAAAGGAAAAAAATTTTGAAATACATCTCTTGATCCGATCAGATCTGAATGAACCTGGTCCGGAAAATCAGGATTTTTTCTTTAAGCATGCACCCCTTGGTCTTCATGCATAAATGTGTGATGGGAAAAATTTTGTTTTTCGGATTAGGTTCATTCAGATCTGATTGAATCAAGAGAGATATTTCAAAAATTTCTTTCTTGAATCTAGATCAAATATGAGACTTTTTAGATCTAATACTTTTTATCTAATAAAAGAAAATAGAATAAAAATAAAGAATAAATTAAATCTAAATTAATTTTATCTTATAGCAGATAATCAGATTATCCTGTGATGATCCTGATGTCTTCCTGAGGTTCTGGATCTAGCCACGCAAGCGCCTAGCCTCTATCGGTATCCACGCGGATAGGATCTGAAGATCTTCTTCTTCTTTATCACTTCTCCAAATATAAGATCTAGATCTATTTTGGAGGATCTTCAAAACTCCTTTTGAAGATCGGGTGTCATCTCTTGCAGCAATGCTGCCTTCTTCCTTTCTCCTCACCTTTCTCTTGCTTGGATTGCACCAAACTGAAGCCCAAAGATTATTGGGCGTGGATAGGAGAGAGAGGACCTAAAGATTGCATGGAAGAGGGAGAGGAGTAGTCTTGTAGCATGGGCAATGGACTAGAGATCTGAATCCTAAGCGCAGACAGGGTTTATATAGACCCTGCTGCTCCATGCAGTGCCACATCATCCCGATCAATCATGGCCTTTTGTGCAATCAGATCTAAATCTGATTGATGGGATGACATCATCTGATCCAATCAGATGAGAGTCCCTCTGAATGGTGCCAAGATTGGTCAAACAAGTCTCTCTTGGCACCATGCACTTTGATTCCTTAAAGCAACTGGAGCCCCATTTGTATAGGACTGCAGGCATTATCCACATGGGGTGCACGCCTTCCTAGGAGTGCACCCTTTATCTTTCTCCTTTCTAGTAGGGGGACAAGATCCAAAATTCTCTCCTATGGGTGCATGACATATGACCAGATGTCTAAGTGTCAAAGATCTACATTTGACCAAATGTCTGAAATAAGATTTAGCAGGTGACGAAAAATGGTAGGTGTTGTCTCAAATTCATCTCATAAATTAAGACAATCCTTTTCTAATCTAGACAAGCTCTAGTTAGACTAAGTAAAGGTGCCTGAGTGAGCCCAAATATATTTGGCTCAGTCGAGATAACTTTTAATGATAATTAAAGAAAAACATTAGGCCCAATCATGTGCTACCATGATTTTCTTGAACCTAATTGAATCTAATTCAAATCAATTTATCTAGGTTAGTCTAATTGATGATATCTAGATCCAAACTCTTATTTATGTAATCCAGTTAGGTTCAGTTCCATATGGTAATAAGATATGTCGTGATCTCTATTATCGACATCATCAAAACATCTTTCAATGGATCAGAACTTTTCTGATTTAGACAATTAGTATGATTGATCATCTAAATCATTCTAATTGCTCTCAAAATCCATCAATGATACCTAGCAGCATATGCTGGCAATCCATCAGAATTGAAAATGAACCTCTCGATGCAGTTACCTGTGTAGTTAAGTTCTTCTATCTTGAGCTCCGATCGGATTAGGGTTAAGGTGAACTCGTCAAACCCTAATGTCCGTCATATGATTAATCATTTGATTCATGTCCAATGTGACAATCTTAATAGAAACTCTTTCTATTATTTTATTCTACCATGGCCATGGGCTTATCGACTTGATTCTCCTGATCATCATAGAGCTACTCCTCATCTATCGAGGTAGATAGATTCCCTCTTGGTGCAATCCAATTCCTACAATGAACATGCTATATCCAACATACACCTCAGGGTTTCGAATAGCTAGGAGATTGAGTTATAGTGTAGTCAAACTATAACACCCTCAAGGTGAACTATCGATGCACCTCAGGTCAAAGAACCAGACACACAACTATAGCTTTGAGCCAGTAATCGATGAGAAGATAGACTTCCTAATGACTGTTTAAGGTGGTCATGCTCAGTGCCCTCATTCTTTAATGAGTATCTGTACTCTCACTCTGGTGTCTCTACATCGTAGACTCAAGACTCATCTACTATAAAAAATGATTGTACATCAATCTTCCAAATCAATCATCATCCTTATGATGATCCTACAGTCGGAAGTATTTTATGAGTTAATAATAAAAATTTATGTCTTAAATTTTCAACTTTTGAAAATAAGAATTATCAATGCCATTAACTCAAAGAATGTATCATAGATACTAAATACATATTATAATAGAAAATAACTCATTTTATTATTTATAGTTAAAATTATAATTTTATCCTTAGAAGTGTATAACAAGTGTCAACCAATTATGGCTTCTAGGGCACACATATCTAACAAACTCCCACTTGACCTAAAGCTAATTGGCTATAAATCTAAGTCCCATATTCTTAAGGTGGACTTCGATCTTCTGCTGGCCCAACGGCTTTGTAAGTGGGTCTGCCCCATTATCTGCGAAATCGACTCTCTTGACCTCGATGTATCCCTTCTCGAGGTAATCACGGATGAAATGGTATCACCGCTCGATGTGTTTGGATTTTTGGTGAGACTTCAGCTCCTTAGTAAGAGCTATGGCATTATTATTATTGCAGTATAGAGGAATGACATCTGATGGCATCGCTCCAATCTCTGTGGTGTACCAGAATACCTCCTTCATAGCTTCTGACGCAGTGATGTATTCTGCTTCTATGGTGGAATCTATTATTACTGTCTGTTTGGAACTCTTCCAACTGACAGCATCACCATTACACACAAACAGATTTTTAGATGTTGACTTTCGATCATCTATATCAGACATAAAATCCGAGTTTGTATACCCCTAGACTTGGAGTTCTTCATTACCAAAAATCAAGAACATATCCTTAGTTCTTCTTAAGTACTTAAGGATACATTTCATAGGAATCCAGTATTCTTCATCTGGATTTGACTGATATCTACTTGTGACACTCACAGCATGGGCTATATTAGGTCGTGTACAAAACATGGCATACATGAGGCTCCCTATTGCAGAAGCATAAGGGATCTTGCTCATGCATTCTATCTCCTCAGGTGTGCTAGGGCACATCTTCTTGGAGAGATGAATGCCATGTTTGTAGGATACCAAACCCCTCTTGGAGTTTTTCATGCTAAACCTCTTTAGCACCTCCTTTATGTACTTCTTCTATGAAAGACCTAGCATCCTATTGGGTCTATCTCTATAGACTTTGATTCCAAGAATGAAGGATGCTTGTCCTAGGTCTTTCATGGAGAATTCCTTAGATAACCATATTTTAACTATGGTCAACATGGGAATATCATTCACAATAAGGAGGATATCATCCACGTACAGTACAAGGAAGACAATAGCGCTCCCACTGACCTTTCTAAAAATACATGGTTCCTCCTCATTTTTGATGAAACCAAATAATTTGATCACATCATTAAAACAAGTATTCTAGCTCCGAGATGCTTGCTTAAGTCCATATATGAACCTTTGTAGCTTGCATACTTTGTGATCAGTATCACTAGATGTGAAACCCAGCAACTGTTCCATATAGATATCTTCCTCAAGATATCCATTTAAAAATATCGTTTTCACATCCATTTGCCATATTTCATAATTGAAATTGGCTACAACAGCAAGCAATGTGCGAATGGATTTTAGTATGGCTATTGGCGAAAAGGTATTCTGATAGTCAATGCCTTCATACTGACTATAACCTTTTGCCACTAATCTAGCTTTGAATGTCTCTACATTTCCATCTGCACCAATCTTTCTCTTATAAATTATTTACATCCAATAGGTACTATACCTTCTAATGGATCTACCAAGGTCCAAACTTGGTTTGAGTGCATCGAGTCAATTTCTGACTTCATTTCCTCTAACCATTTCTTGGAGTCGATATCTGATATCGCCTCATTATAGATTTTGGGATCATCACCATGAGCTCCATTACCTATGATGAACATTTTCTCTACTTTCTCTGAAATAGTACCTAAGTACCTCTCAGGAGGATGGGAAACTCTTTCTGATGTTCAAGGTGGAGGAGGTAGTGATTGTATTGGCTCAACCTGATTTTGTTCGAAATGGTCCTTAGCTCTTTGCTCTTGGAAGACTTTGTCCTCTAGCTTGATCTACTTTCTAATGCCACCATCTTGAATAAACTATTTTTCAAGAAAGATGGCATGTTGACTCACAATGACATTGTGATCTTCTGGAATGTAGAAATAATATCCTAATGACTCTTTAGGATATCCTATGGATCGAGCTCTAAAGGACCTATAGTCTAACTTGTCCGCTTGTCTTTTGACATGAGCCAGACAATCCCAAATTTTGAGGTGACTCAGACTTGGTTTCTTACCATGCCATATCTCATATGGTGTGGTAGGAATGGTTTTAGAAGGAACCCTATTCAGCAAATATATAACAGTTAACAAACTATGTTTTCAAAAAAAATCAGGGAGGTCTGTGAAGCTCATCATGGATCGGACCATATCTAATAGGATTGGATTTCTCTATTCTAAAATTTTGTTGAGTTAAGATGTTCCAGGTGGAGTTCATTAAGAGACTATGCCATTCTGCTTGAGATAGTCCAAGAATTTTCAACTAAGGTATTCACCTCCTCGATCTGATCGAAGAATCTTAATGAATGTTTTAGTTTGCTTTCCTACTTCATGTCTAAATTCCTTAATTTTTTCAAAAGTTTCAGACTTGTGTCTCATAAGATACACATATCCATACCGAGATAAATCATCGATGAAGGTTATGAAGTAGACAAAATTGCCTCTAGCGAGCACATTAAATGGACCGCACACATCAGTATGTACAAGGGCAAGTAAATCCATGGCTCTTTCCCCATATCCCATAAAAGAGAGTTTAGTCATTTTGCCATGAGGATATGATTCACAAATTGGATATAACTCGAAAGTCAATGAACTCAATAGCCCGATTTTCTCTAATTTGTTAATCTTATCTTTTGCTATATGACCTAGTCTAAGGTGCCATAGATTCCTTTCATTTGGACTATCGCTGGATCATTTAATTTTATGGCATTCACATTTTGCTTGATATTAAAAATAGATACATCAATATGTAACTGGTAAAAATCGTTAATAAGAAAATCACTTGCAATTTTATTTCTTTCATAAAGAATGTTACAATGGTCCTTAAGAAAACTAATTACATAGCCTTCTTGTGCTATACATAAAATAGAAATTAAATTCTTGCTTGCTACAGGCACATAATAACAGTCCTTAAGTACTAAATTTAAACCAAATGATAGTTGAAGAGGATAGGTTTTCACGACCACAGCAGCAACCCTTGCTCCATTTTCAATGCGTAGGATCATGTCACCATCCCTCAGCCTCTTGCTATCCTCAAGATCTTGCATAGAAGTGCACAAATAAGCACTAGAACTAGAGTCAAGCACCCAACTGAATGCAGAAAAAACTGTAAGATTAGATTCAATAACGAGCATACCTCCAAAAGGACCTGCCTCCTTCTTATTCTTCAGGATGGCCAGTGTGAATGGTAGTTTCGCTTTCAGTGGCCATCAGTGTTGCAATGAAAATATTTTTCTTTATCAGCGGTCTTCTTTTTCAGCTCTATCTTCTTTTTCTTTCCTCCTTCCATCTTCTACTTTTTCATAGATTTTTTCTTCTTTCCAAAAGACTTTATCTTGGAAAAAGTCTATTCCATAGCAAATACTGAGCCTTTAGAACCTTTTATTGAAAGCTCAGCAGTAACCAGCATGTTCATAAGCTCAGTCAGAGTATTTTTGAAGTTTATGCATATGGTAGTTCATGATGAACTACCCATATGCATCAATCAAGGATTGTAGCATTATATCATTCTGTAGATCCAGATCCAACTTTACTCCAAGCTTCTCAAGCTCTTCCAAGTTCTTGATCATCATCAGATAATGATCTTGGATTGACTACCCATCATACATTTTAGCCTTGAATAGTCATTTAGTGATCTGATATTTGGCTGTGCGACTCTGTTCACCAAACATCTCCTGTAGGTGAGCTAACATTTGCTGGGCAGTCCTGATATCTTCATGTTAGCACTGAAGTTCATCAAACATCGAGCCCAACATATAGTATCTAGCCTTGTTATCTTCGTCCGTCCACTTATCAAGAGACGCTCTTTGTTCAGCGGATGGATGAGCTAGTAAGATGAAAAAATTTTGATCCAATACATAAGTTAACTTCTCAAAATCCAAAATAATTTTGAAGTTCCAGAGCCAATTCTTGTAATTGAATCCAGTTAGTCTATGGGTGTCCAGGATATGTGCTAGTGGGTTGGATGCAGACATTTTTCTATAGAGAGTCAAAATTTTTTGTCAAATATTATAATTAAGACTTGACCAATTTATTTAGAAATTTAATTTTTAAATCAATTAGCTTTCAC
Organism: Cocos nucifera; assembly: GCA_006176705.1. Lineage (NCBI taxonomy): Eukaryota > Viridiplantae > Streptophyta > Magnoliopsida > Arecales > Arecaceae > Cocos > Cocos nucifera. The sequence continues at coordinate 38,714 of QRFJ01002467.1, read as the reverse complement.
TATTTTTTTAGATCCCTACACTTTCTCTATAGAGATGCAAAAATCTTTATGATTATAGATTTCTAATGGGTGGTACAGTCCCACCAACTAACTCAACACCTCACCTAACAGTTATTGATGATGGATTAGCCAATGAGTGGACAACTCTTGTCCAATGATTCTCTAATCATGATGCACCCAAACTTGGTCTCTAATTTATTAATCTCACCATGCCCAGAATATTGATCCACTCCTTAGTTAAGTCAGACCCACCATTTGCATAGATTCAATTCCTAATTGGATCTCTCACTGTATCCAAAATATTGAGCCTAATTTATCCTCCAGCCTATAGCATCCAATGCCTAATAGATGTGGTTGCATCTTCTCGATGCAACTGAACCACTGTGACTAACCGAGAACAATCAACCCCAGGAAGGGCCTGCATACCTACAATGGTGGAAGACCTTAGACTTAATCTTTTCTTAGAAAGATTTAATTTAGGTCTCTTTAAACTCGACTTTCAATAGTCATAACAATTATGACTAACCTTGTGGCATGGATTAGCTCGAATTGTTAACCATATTAGATCAAGACTGGATCGATAAATATGGTCAGGTAAGTGAGACCGATGGAAGGGATATGCCATTAACTCGACAAGAATACATTTGAGTCGAGTAGCTTTCAATTAAAAACTAATTGATCGTATATGCCAGACTTACCTTAGACACCAAATTATTGATTCAAAACTAATCAGATTAGCCTACAATCCAGACTCTTAACTACTGAGCCTAATTAGATCTTAGCTTGATCAATCACTCATGTGATTCGATCTTGACCCAAACTTAATTCTATTAGGCTGGTCAGTTTAAGCACTCTTGATTCCATCTAACCAACTCCTGATTCGATTTGGTCAACCGCTAGACCTAATTGAGCTACCTAAGTCCGAACCTAATTTTATGAATATATCTTAAATCTAAAAATTCTCAATTTTAGATATAACATATTTCATAATCTTAATTTTTAATTAGATTTAGGATTCATAAATAAACACTATGATAGAAAATAACTCATTTTATTATTTATAATTATAATTATAATTTTGCGCTTAGAAGTGTATTACAAGTATCAGTTAGTCTAGCTTCTAGGGCACACATATCTAACAGTTTCAACCTCGGCCATCAGTCAAAGCCCAAATATTGATCAATTTTATGGTAGAATGTACCATTCTAAATCTACCTGAACTTGAGCAGTAAGAAGTTGGCACTCCCAGTTTATAGCCGAACTTCTCAAAAGAAAGAATAGATCTTCCTAAAGATTTCTGGGATCTATATATCGAAGGCTCATCCAATGCTTTTGAGATAGGCAAAGGCTTGATTTTAATCAATCTAGAAGGAGTTGTTACTGAATGTGCACTGCACTTTGAGTTCCCAACAACCAATAAAAGAAAGGAATATGAAGCTTTGATCGCGGGATTGAGAATAGCTATAGAATTGGAAGTAGATCAAGGTAAAGTCTATAATGACTCATAATTGATAGTGAGGCAAGTCAGTGGAACTTATGAAGCCTAGGAAGAAAGTTTGAAAAAGTATTTAAACAAGGTGAGAGCTTGATCTCGGCCTTCAATAGCTTCAACATTCAGTAGATCCCAATAACAAAAAACACTAGGGCTGACCTTCTCTCCAAATTAGCTGCTTCAGCTTCAAGCGAATTGTCGAAGGAGATCTTATTTGAAGTTCTATAACATCCAAGTTTGGAGGAATCCCAAACAGTAATGCAGGTCAACCATGAGCCCAGTTGGATCGATCCATTAATTTTATGTCTCAAAGTTGGTGTTATTCCCAGAGATCCTAAAGAATCTCGAAAACTAAGAAATCAGGCCTCCTGCTATGTTCTATATGAGAATTAGTTGTACAAGAGGTCATATTCCTTGCCACTCATCAGATGTCTCTATCTTTCTGAAGCTGATTATGCATTAAAGGAAGTTCATCAAGGAATATGTAGAAATCATCTAAGGGCTAGATCTCTATCCTAAAAACTACTTCGGTAAAGATATTATTGGCCAACCATGCATCAAGATGCCATAAAATATATGAGAAAATATGATCGATGCTAGAGAAATGTCAACATCTAGAGACAAACAACCTCACAGCTCACACCTCTAAGCATCCCACGGCTATTTGCACAGTGGAGGATGGATATACTCAAGCCCTTTCCTTTAAAATCTAGATAGCAAAAATTTCTTTTGGTGGTTGTGGACTATTTTACCAAACGGGTTGAGGCCGAACTCTTAGCAAAGATTACTGAAGCTAAAGTATAGAACTTTGTCTGAAAGTTGATAGTTTGTAGATTTGATCTATCTCGAACACTAATCATCGATAATGGGCATTAGTTTGTAGGGATAAAATTTACTGAGTTTTATGAAAATATGAATTTCTCTCATCATTTTACATTCATAGCTCAACCTTAAACAAATGGTGAGGCCGAGGTAACCAACAGAATCCTTCTTCAAAGAATAAAAGCAAGGCTTGAAAAGGCAAAAGGAACATGGATGGATGAACTCTATAATGTGCTCTGGGCTTATAGAACTGCTCAGAGGTTACCAACTAGGGAAACTTCATTTGCTTTGGCTTTTGAAATAGAGGCAGTTATCCCTATTGAACTTGAACTTCTATCAGTGCAAGTTGAATGTTTTAATCAGTAGAGAAATTCATAGGATCTTAGAGCCAATTTAGATCTATTAGAGGAGAAGCGAGAGAAGGCTCAAATCAGGATGACAGCTTATTGTTAGATATATGTGCCCTAGAAGCCAGAATTGGCTGACACTTGTAATACACTTCTAAGGGCAAAATTGTAATTTTAACTATAATTAATGAAATGGGTTATTTTCTATCACATATGTGTATTTAGTGTCTGTGATACATCCTTTGAGTTAATGGTAATGATAATTCATATTTTCAAGAGTTGAAAATTTAAGACATGAATAATCATTATTAACTCACAAACAGCTCCCGACCATAGGATCATCACGAGGATGGTGATTGATCTGGAAGGTTGGTGTACGATCACTTCTCTTTAGTAGATGAGTCTTGAGTCTACGGTGTGGAGACACCGGAGCGAGAGTACAGGTACTCGTTAGAGAACGAGGGCACTGAGCGTGACCACCTCGAGTAGTCATTAGGAAGTCTACCTTCTCGTCAATGACTGACTCGATGCTGCAGTAGTGTGTCTGGTTCTTTGACCTGAGATGCATCGGACAGTTCACCTTGAGGGTGTTATAGTTTGACTACACCATTACTCGGTCTCCTAGCCATATGGAACCCTGAGGTGTATGTTGGCTATGACATGTTCATTGTAGGAACTGGATTGCATCAAGATGGGATCTATCTACCTCGGTGGTAGAGGAGTAGCCCTATGATGATCATGAGAATCAAGTCCAGAAATCCATGGCCATGGTAGAGTGAAATAATAGAAAGAGTTTCTATTTAGATTTTCACATTGGACTCGAATCGAATGATTACATCATATGACAGAGACTAGGGTTTGACGAGTTCACCTTAACCCTAATCTGATCGGGGCTCAAGATAGAAGAACTGAATCACACAGGTAGCTGCACCAAGAGGTTCGCATTCAGCTCTGATGGGTTGCCACCATATACTGCTAGGTGTCACTGGTGGATTTTGGGAGCAATTAGAATGATTTAGATGATCGATCATTCTAGCTGTTCGAATCAGAAGAGTTCTGATCCATCGAAAGGAGTTTCGATGATGTCTATGATAGAGATCATGACATATCCCATTACCATACAGAACTGAACCTAACTGGGTCACACAAACAAGGGTTTGAATCTGGTGATCATCAATTGAACTGATCTAGTTCAATTGATCTGAATGAGATTCAATTAGGTTCAAGGAAAATCGTGCTAGCACTCGATTGAACCTAACGTTCTTCTTTTACTATCATAAATAAGTTGTCCTGACTGAGCCAAAGGAGTTTGTGCTCAATCAGAGGCCTTCATATGGTCTGACTGGAGGTTGTCCAAGTCAGAATAGGTTGTCTTATTTGTAAGACATTACCTGCCATTTTTGGTCACCTGCCATTTCTTGTTCTTTGACTTTGGTCAAAAGTCTACCTTTGACTGGTCAAACGTTGACCATTCACCCTTTGACTTTTGACCACATGTCATGCACCTATTGGAGAGCTGGTGGGGGCTTGTCCCCCTGCCAGAACCTGGCAAGGAGAAGGGCGCACGCCAAGGGTGGCGTGAGCCCAAGTAGGAGGCGCCTAGGAGTCCTTGTTGGACAAGGACTCCACCTCCCTTTAGGATTCCAATTAGAGTTCTACTAAGAATCCAGTTTGACTGGTCTTAGGCGCCCTCTAAGGAGGAATCCAGGGGTCTCTATTCCAACCAATCAGATTTAGATCTGATTTCACAAAGGGTTGTGATTGGTTGAGAGGAAGAGGAGTTGGATCACAAGAGGTCTATAAATAAGACCCTGCGCCCAACCCTAATTCCTAATGCTATTAGATACGCCCCAAGGCTGCCTCTCCCCTCCTTCTCCATGCCATAGTCTCTTCTCCTCTTGCTCTCCACGTCCAAAAGGTGTTTTGGACTTAGTTTGGTGCGATTCAGATCAAGGAAAGGCGATCAAAAGCAAGAAGGCTGCGCTGCTGCAAAAGGACGACTGCAGATCTTCAAAAGAGTTTTGAAGATCCTCCAGATCAGATCCAGATCTGATTTTTGGAGGTGTGATAGAGAAGAAGAGGTTCTCCAGATCCAACCCGAGTGGATACCGGTAGAGGCCAGGCGCTTGCGTGGCTAAGATCCAGAACCTTCCGCTGCAATCAGGATCATCTACAGGGTAATAGGATTACCCAAATCAGGTAAATTGAATTTGATTTAATTTATCTTATTTTATTTTATTTATTAAAATAATAAGAATCAGATCTGAAACATATCAAGATCTGATTGAGATCAAGAGAAAATTTTTGAAATATATCTCTTGATCTAATCAGATCTGGACGAACCTGGACCGGGAAATCAGGATTTCCCTTCAACTGGTATCAGAGCCATGGTTCTAAATTGTTTAGATCTGATTTTAATTTTATTTTAATTAGAAAATAAAGTGATTTCAGATGTCACATGAGATGTGATCAGATCTGAAATCAGAAAAATTAAAATTAAATGATTTGGATCTAAGAACATGAAGATATGCATGACTAGTTCTAGAATAGAATAGTTCTATAGAATAGTTTTGCATGTCTTTGATTTAATATGATTAAATCATATTTTAGATCTTCTTATTTACTATTTTCTGATATTATAAGTGTTATAATAACATCTGATAAACAGCAAATAAAAATTATTTAATTTTAAATATCATATGAGATATGATAGATGCATGACTAGACTAAGTTGTAGAATAGTTCTACATAATTGTCTAGATTAGAATTTATTTTGATTAGATCAATTTAAATCTAATTTTTTAGATTATTATGTGATAATTTAGATCTGAAAACATGCATGAATTTGATACATGAGATGTATGCAAAATATGCCTTGATTAGATCTAAATTTGTATATGAGATATATGATATAGATCTATAACTGTTTTGTAGATTTACATGTTCCTGATTAAGGCGTTCCTCTTGGCCGTCCGGTCATAAGAACGAAGAAGGGTTTAAAGGCCCTCTCTTCCCATTCGATGGGGTGTTCTTATGACGTGTAGGGGTGCTGCGTGTTCGTCCTTAATCAGAAACCCAAAACTTACTTTCTGCAAAACCCTAGATCCTGAAACCCTAGGATTTATTGTGCATATTTTGTTTATGAACCCAACTTAATTAAGAATTAAGTTTATGGAATATTAATTAGGTCTAAAATTGAGAATTTCAGATCTAAGACATATTCATAATACTGGGTTCGGGCTTGGGTAGCTCAATTAGGTCTAAGCGGTTGATCAAACCGAATCAAGAGTTGGTTAGATGGGATCAACAATGCTTAAATTGACCAGCCTAATAGGATTAAGTCTGGGTCAAGATCGAGTCACGATCAAGCAAGACCTAATTAGGCTCAGAGGTTAGAGTCTGGATTGTAGGCTAACCCAATTGGTTCTGACTCAACAATTTGGTGTCTAAGGTAAGTTTGGCACAGACGACCGACTGGTTTTTAATTGGAAGCTACTCGACCTGAATGCGTTCTTGTGCGAGTTAACGGCATATTCCTTCCACCGGTCTCACTTACCTGGCCATATCTGTTGACACAGTTCTGATCTGAGGTGGTCAATAATCCGAGCTGACCCATGCCACTAGGTTAGTCATAATTGTTATGACTAAGCCAAGTCTAGTTTAATGAGACCTGAATCAATTCTCCCTAAGAAAAGATTAAGTCCGAGGTCTTCCACCATTGTAGACGTGCGGGCCCTTCCCGGGGTTGATTGTTCTCGGCTGGATACAGTGGCTCAGTTGCACCGGGAAGACGCAACCATGTCTATTAGGCATTGGATGCTATGGGCTGGAGGATGAGTTGGGCTCAATATTTCCGGATACGGTGAGAGACCCAATTAGGAACCCAGTCTATGCAAATGGTGGGTCTGACTTAACTAAGGAGTGGATCAATATTCCGGATACGGTGAGATTCATGAATTAGAGACCAAGTTTGGGTGCACCATGATTAGAGAATCATTGAACAAGAGTTGTTCACTCATTGGCTAACCCATCACCAATAACTGTTAGGTGAGGTGATGAGTCAGTTGGTGAGACCGCACCACCCACTAGAAATCATCAATCGCGGAGATTTTCGCATCTCTACAGAGGGAGTGTAGGGATCCGAGAAAATAGTGGGAGCTAATTTGTTTAAAAATAAAATCCCTAAACAAATTGGTCAAGTCAAAATTACAGTATCTAACTAGAATCTTTGACTCTCTACAGGAAAATGTCTGCGTCCAACCCACTGGCACGTATCCTAGACACACATAGACTGACTGGACCCAATTATAAAGATTGGCTCAGGAACTACAAAATTGTTTTGGGTTCAGAGAAGTTAACACATGTTTTGGACCAGGACCCTCCCACCTTACCAGCTCGTCCATCCACTGAACAGAGAGCGTCTCTGGAAAAATGGATTGACGAAGACAATAAGGCCAGATACTACATGTTGGGCTCGATGTCTGATGAGCTCCAGCGCCAACATGAAGATATCGGGACTGCTCGCCAAATGTTGGCTCACCTGCAGGAGATGTTTGGTGAACAGAGTCGCGCAGCCAAATATCAAGTCACGAAATGACTTTTTAAGGCTAAGATGCGTGATGGGCAGTCAGTCCAAGATCACTGTCTGACAATGATCAAGGACATGGAAGAGCTTGAGAAGCTCGGTGTGAAGTTGGACTTGGATTCTGCAGAACGATATTATTCTGCAATCCTTGACTGATGCATATGGGCAATTCATCATGAATTACCACATGCATAAACTTCAAAATTCCTTGGCCGAGTTGATGAATATGCTGGTTACCGCTGAGCTTTCTATGAAAGGTTCTAAAGGCTCAGTTCTTGCTATGGAACGGACTTCTTCCAAAAGAAAGTCTTATGGAAAGAAAAAGAAGTCTGTGAAAAAGCAAAAGGTAGAAGGATCAAAGAAGAAGAAGGCAGAACCGAAGAAGAAGGTCGATGGCAAAGGAAAGTGTTTCCATTGCAACAGCGACGGCCATTGGAAGCGGAACTGCCCTACTTACCTGGCCACCCTAAAGAACAAGAAGGAAGGTCCTTCTGGAGGTATGCTCGTTATTGAGTCTAACCTTACGGTTTCTTCTGCATCCAGTTGGGTGCTTGACTCTGGTTCTAGTGCTCATCTGTGCACTTCTATGCAGGGTCTTGAGGATAGCAGGAGGCTGAGGGATGGAGACATGATCCTACGCATCGGTAATGGAGCAAGAGTTGCTGCAGTAGCCGTGGGAACATACCCTCTGCGATTACCATCTGGTTTAGACTTAGTTTTAAAAGACTGTTATTATGTGCCTGCAGCTAGCAGGAATTTGATTTCTGTTTCATGCTTAGCACAAGAAGGTTATGTGATCACCTTCTTTAAGGACCATTGTAACATTCTTTATGAAAGAAATAAAATTGCAAATGGTTTCCTTGTTAATGGTCTTTATCAGTTGCATATTGATGTACCTATTTTAACTATCGAGCAAAACGTGAATGCCAAACGACCTAGGGATAGTCCAAACGACAGATATCTATGGCACCTGAGATTAGGTCATATAGCAGAAGATAGGATTAACAAATTGGAGAAAAATGGGCTATTGAGTCCATTGACTTTTGAGTCGTATCCAACTTGTGAATCTTGTCTTCAAGGCAAAATGACTAAACTCCCTTTTGTTGGACATGGGGAGAGGGCCACAGATCTCCTTGCCCTAGTACATACTGATGTGTGCGGCCCATTCGATGTGCCGGCTAGAGGCAATTTTGTCTACTTCATTACCTTTACCGATGATCTGTCTAGGTATGGGTATGTGTATCTTATGAGACATAAGTCTGAAGCCTTTGAAAAGTTCAAAGAATTCAGACATGAAGTAGAAAAACAAACTGGAAAACCCATTAAGGTTCTTCGATCAGATCGAGGAGGTGAATACCTTAGCCGGGAATTCCTAGACTATCTTAAGGAAAATGGCATAGTCTCTCAATGGACTCCACCAGGAACACCTCAACTCAACGGGGTTTCAGAACGGAGAAATCGGACTCTATTGGATATGGTTCGATCCATGATGAGCTTCACAGACCTCCCAGATTTTCTTTGGGGACATTCATTATTAACTTCAATCTATTTACTGAATAGGGTTCCCTCTAAAACCGTTCCTACCACACCGTATGAGATATGGCACGGTAAGAAACCAAGTCTGAGTCATCTCAGAATTTGGGGTTGTCCGGCTTATGTCAAAAGACAACAAGCGGACAAGTTAGAGTTTAGGTCCTTTAGAGCTCGATTCATAGGATATCCTAAAGAGTCATTAGGATACTATTTCTACATTCCAGAAGACCACAATGTGATTGTGAGTCGACATGCCATATTTCTTGAAAAATAGTTTATTCAAGATAGTGGCATTGGAAAGCAGATTAAGCTTGATGAGAAAGTCTCACAAGCAGAAACGAGCTAAGGACCAAGTGGAACCAAATCAGGTTGAGCCAATAAGAACACTACCTCCTCCACCTCGTAGATCGGAAAGAGTTTCCCGTCCCCCTGAAAGATACTTAGGTATTATTTCAGAGGATATAGAGGAAATGTTCCTCATAGGTAATGGTGCTCATGGTGATGATCCCAAAACCTACAACGAGGCGATATCAGATATCGACTCCGAGAAATGGCTTGAGGCAATGAAGTCAGAGATCGACTCGATGCACTCAAACCAAGTCTGGACCTTGGTAGATCCACCAGAAGGTATAGTACCTATTGGGTGTAAATGGATCTTCAAGAGAAAGATTGGTGCAGATGGGAATGTGGAGACATTCAAGGCTAGACTGGTGGCAAAAGGTTATAGTCAACGCGAAGGCATTGACTATCAGGATACCTTTTCCCCGGTAGCTATGCTAAAATCCATCCGCACATTGCTTGCTGTTGCAGCCTATTTCGATTATGAAATATGGCAAATGGACGTGAAAACGGCATTCCTAAATGGATATCTTGAGGAAGATATCTATATGGAACAGCCGCTAGGTTTCACATCCAGTGATACTGATCACAAGGTTTGCAAGCTGCAAAGGTCCATATATGGACTTAAGCAAGCATCTCGGAGCTGGAACACTCGTTTCAATGATGTGATCAAAAAGTTTGGTTTCATCAAAAACGAAGAGGAACCATGTGTTTTCAAAAGGGTCAGTGGGAGCGCTGTTGTCTTCCTCGTATTGTACGTGGATGACATCCTCCTTATTGGGAATGATATTCCCATGTTGACATCAGTCAAGATGTGGTTGTCCAAGGAATTCTCCATGAAAGACCTAGGTGAAGCATCCTTTATTCTAGGAATTAAGGTCTATAGGGATAGACCGAATAGGATGCTAGGACTTTCACAGAAGATGTACATAGAGGAAGTACTAAAGAGGTTTAGTATGGAAAACTCTAAGAGGGGATTAATACCCTTCAGACATGGTATTCATCTTTCCAAGAAGATGTGCCCCAGCACACCTGAGGAAATAGAACGCATGAGCAAGATCCCTTATGCTTCTGCAATAGGGAGCCTCATGTATGCCATGCTATGTACACGACCTGATATAGCCCATGCTGTGAGTGTCACAAGCAGATATCAGTCAAATCCAGGTGAAGAACACTGGACTTCTGTGAAATGTATCCTTAAGTACTTGAGAAGAACTAAGGATATGATGTTGGTCTTTGGTAATGGAGAACTCCAAGTTCAGGGATACACAGACTCGGACTTCATGTCCGATATAGATGATCGAAAGTCGACATCTGGAAGTCTGTTTGTGTGCAATGGTGGAGCTGTCAGCTGGAAGAGTTCCAAGCAAACTGTGATAGCAGATTCCACCATGGAAGCAGAATATATAGCTGCATCAGAGGCTGCAAAGGAAGCGTTCTGGTTAAGAAGTTTGGCTGCAGAAATTGGAGTAATGCCATCAGATGCCTTCCTCTTTACTGGCGACAATAATGGCACATAGCCCTTGCTAAGGAGCCGAGGTCTCACCAGAAGTCCAAGCAATGAAGCGGCGATAATCATCTCATCCACGATTACTTGAGAAAGGTTACGTTGAGGTCAGAGAGTCCTCACATAATGTGGCAGACCCACTTACAAAAGCCGTGGGCCAGCAGAAGATCGAAGCCCACCTTGAGAAGATGGGACTTAGACTTGTAGCCAATGCTTTAGGACAAGTGGGAGATTGTTAGATTATGTGCCGTAGAACCAGAATTGGCTGAATTGTTAATACACTTCTAAGGGCAAAATTATAATTTTGACTATATTATGAAATGGTTTTTTTCTATACATATGTGTATTTTAGTGTTCTGTGAACATCCTTTGGAGTTACTGGTAATGACTAATTCATATTTTCAAGAGTTTGAAAATTTAAGACATGAAAATCATTATTAACTCATAACAGTCCCGACCATGGATCATCACGAGGATAGGTGATTGATCCAAAGGGTCTGGATGTAACGATCGCTTACTCTCTTTAGTAGATGAGTCCTTGAATCTAACGGTGTCGAGACACCGGGGGATCGAGAGTGAAACAGCGTACTCCGTTAGAGAACGAGGGCACGAGCGTGACCACCCTCGAGTAGTCATAGGGAGTCTACCTTCTCGTCATGATGACTCGATGCTGCAGTAGTGTGTTCTGGTTCTTTGACCCTGAGATCATCATGCAGTCCACCCTTTGAGGTGTTAAGTTTGAACTACCACATTACTCGGTTCCTAACCATATGGAACCTGAGGTGTAGTGTGCTGTGACATGTTCATTGTAGAACTGGATTGCATCAGTAGGATGATCTTATCTACTCGGTGGTAGAGAAGCAGCCTATGATTATCATCGAGTAACAAGTCAGAAATCCATGGCCCATGGTAAGTGAAATAGAAGAAAAGGTTTCTAATTTATATTTTCACATTGGACTCGAATCGAATGATTACACATATGACAGGACTAAGGGTTTGACGGTTCACTTAAGCCCTAATCTGATCGGGGCTCCAAGACTAGAAGAACTGAATCACACAGGTTAACTGCACCAAGAGGTTTGCATTCAGCTCTGATGTGTTGCCACCCTATATACTTACTAGGTTTCACTGGGGTGGCATTTTGGGAGCATTAGAATATTAGATGTCCGCACTCATTCTAGCTGTTCGAATCAGAAAGTTCTGAAATCCAATCGAAAGGAGTTTCGAATGAATGTTCTAATGATAGAGATCATAGACATCATCCCATTACGATACCAGAATCTGAACCTAACTGGTCACACTAAACAAGGGTTTTGAATCTGGTGATCACAATTTGAACTGATAGTTTAATTGAATCTGAATGAGAATTCATTAGGTTCAAGGAATCGTGCTCAGCACTCGATTGAAACTAAAGCGTTCTCTTTTACTATCATAAATAAAGTTTCCTGACTGGCACAAAGGAGTTTGTGCTCAATCAGAGGCCTTCATATGGTCTGACTGGAGGTTGTCCAAGTCAGAATAGTTGTCTTATTTGTAAGAACATTACCTGCCATTTTGTCACCCTGCTCATTTACTTGTTCTTGCCATTGGTCAAATCTACCTTTGATGGTACTACATCACTACCATCACCCTTTGACTTTTGACCACATGTCATGGCACCTATTGGAGAGCATGGTGGGGCTTGTGCCCCCTGCCAGAACCTGGCAAGGAGAAGAAGCGCACGCCAAGGGGGGCGTGAGCCCAAGTAGGAGGCGCCTAGGAGTCCCTTGTTGGACAAGGACTCCACCTTTAGGATCCAATTAGAGTTCTACTAAAATCCAGTTTGACTGTCTTTAGGCGCCTCCTAAAGGAGGAACCAGGGTCCTCTATTCCAACAATCAAGATTTAAGATCTGATTTCATAAAGGGTTGTATGGTTGAGAGGAAAGAGGAGTTGGAATCACAAGCTTAGGTCTATAAATAAGACCCTTGCGCCCAACCCTAATTCTAATGCTATTAGATACGCCCCAAGGCTGCCTCTCCCCTCCTTCTCCACACCATAGTCTCTTCTCCTCTTGCTCTCCACGTCCAAAAGGTGTTTTGGACTTAGTTTGGTGTGATTCAGATCAAGGAAAGGCGATCAAAAGCAAGAAGGCTGCGCTGCTGCAAAAGGACGACTGCAGATCTTCAAAAGAGTTTTGAAGATCCTCCAGATCAGATCCAGATCTGATTTTTGGAGGTGTGATAGAGAAGAAGAGGTTCTCCAGATCCAACCCGAGTGGATACCGGTAGAGGCCAGGCGCTTGCGAGCCTAAGATCCAGAACCTTCCACTGCAATTAGGATCATCTATAGGGTAATAGGATTACCCAAATCAGGTAAATTGAATTTGATTTAATTTATCTTATTTTTATTTTATTTATTAAAATAATAAGAATCAGATCTGAAACATATCAAGATCTGATTGAGATCAAGAAAAAATTTTTGAAATATATCTCTTGATCTAATCAGATCTGGACGAACCTGGACCGGGAAATCAGGATTTCCCTTCACTTATAAGCAAATGATAGATCGTTACTACAATTCCAGAGTCAGGAGCAAAATATTTTGAGTGGGAGATTTGGTGCTTCAACGAGCAGACATCTCACAGCCACAAAATCAAGGAAAGCTTGCTCCAAACTACGAAGGCTCTTACAAGGTCATGGAAATCATCCAATCGAAAACTTATTATCTGAAGGAACCTAGAGGGGCTACACTCACACAATCTTAGAACTTGAAAAACTTATGAATGTACTATCAATAATCTCATTACAATAAAATTCTCTTCCTTTAACATTTTTATCTTTGATGCAAAACAGTGCAGTGACAGAAAATTATTAAGCTGAACTTCATTCTCAAATAAAATTGAAGGCCTCCAGTTCTTAAATAGGAGGTAACGGGGAGAGACTCTCTCAATGGCTCTTTTGTGCTTCGATAATCTTATTAGGAATAGGAAGAGGACCTTGTCCTAACAAGGGTGATAGCCAACCATGTCAGAAATAGGAGGAGAACCCCATCCTCACATGAATGAAAACACCATGGAGGATTGAAGGCCTCTGGTTCTTAAAGTGGAGGTAATGGGGAGAGACCCTTTCAATGGCCTTTTTGTGTGCTAGCAACTTTGTTAGGAATAGGAGAAGGATCTCATCCTAATAAGGGTGATAGCCAACCATATCAGGAATAAGAGGAAGATCTCATTCTAACATGAATGAAAACCCCACGAGAGATTGAAGGCCTCCAATTTTTTAACAAGAGATAATAGGGAGAGGCCCTCTCAATGGCTCTCTTATGTTCCGACAATCTTGTTAGGAATAGAAGAGGACTTCATCCTATCAAGGGTGATAGCCAACCATGTCCGAAATAAGAGAAGAATCTTATCCTAACATGGATATAAACCCCATGGGGGAGTAAAAGCCTCCATTTCATAAATAGTGGTAAAAGTCAATCATTGTTAGGAGCAGGAGGAGGACCTCATCCTAATATGGATAAAGACTTACAAGCAAAAGAAGACCTTTGATTATTTAAGATAGGAGGAGAACCTCAACTTAACATGAATGAAGACTCTCATGAAGGATATGAAGGCCTCAACTTCTAAACTGGGAGAAAGGTAACCTTCAAACCAAATTCAAAGGCCCCTATTCACAAATGAGGGGGATAGACCTATAAACTGACAAACGAAGAACACTATTGTGAAACAACATTGCCTTCAACAATGGAACAAGAATAAGAAACTCAAAAAACATTCAATTGGAACAAGGCAGTGAAGAAGCAAAAGAGTATTATTTCAATAAAATGAAGATCATTACTGGCAAAGGTCATTAAGGCTGATTACACAAAAAAAAAAGGTTCTACTTGGAGTCAGATTTTGGGCTACCAGCCCCATCCAACACAAGGGAGTGCTTCACGTCTTCTATCTTTTGTTCAAGGTCTCACCTTGCCGCCAAGCTCTCCTCAACCAATTTTTGAGACCTCCGAAGGTCATCTTCTATTTTCCTTTGCTTCTTTCTTCGAACTGCAGATTCGGCTTAGGCATCCTTCACCGCATTCTCATCACAGGTTGTTTGGATCTTGAGTTGAAGGAGTTCGTCCTTATACTTTTCATGATTCTCCAAAAGATCTCCAAGGATTCTCTTCAAATAGGCAACTTCCTTTGGATCCCCTCTTGGACCTGCTTGGACCGTGTCTGCCAACTACTTTTGAATCCACATTGCCTCGACATTTGCCATCTTGAGCTTCATTTTATAATCATCAATCTGTGCGAATAAACCGATCTGATAAGAATTATATGACCTTTCAGCATCTTGCTGTTGCCTTAAAAGGTCGAAAAACTTCTTCAACCAGTCCCAAACATATTCTGCTTGACTCTGAACCTAGGCCGAATCTCTCTCCAATTAACTGATTTTTTCTCTCGCTTCATGGACTTTGGCCACAAGAGAACAAATCTTGGTCATCGAGGTCTAGGATTTCTCGCTAACGTGCTTCTGGGTTTCCTCAAGCTCTTCACTCAGATGATTCTTCTTGGCAGTGTATTCTTTGAAGAACTGCTTGAAGGATTAGCAAAGATGGTTAATTTCGATCGTGGCCTCCATATAATTCTTCTTTGATTTTTGAAGCTCATTTTCATCTTTCTTAAATTTCTTTTTAGTCTAATGAACTTTTTTCCTCAGACTCTTGACATGGGCCTTCAAGAGGATACCCTGATGCAAAGGTTCAGCTTCAACTAGAGACTACATTTAATGCATAAAAATACCATGACATAGAGGTATAGCAACGGAAAGAAATTTAATTTCATTAATTGAAATATTTTGAGTACAAGAAGAAATAGAAGAAGAACGAAGAAATACAACTATTAAAAGCCTCCAACCTCTAGAGGAGGAGCAGTGGATGAACTCGGCATGGCTTCGATAGCTCAGGCTCTTGAGTAGGCTCAAAAGTCACAGCAAGAGGCTCAGTAGATGGAAGATCGGCAGCAATAGTGGAAGGACCAACCTCATCATCAGAAGACTCCCCCACCAGAAAGCTAAGATCAAGCTTGGAAAACATTTCAGCCACATTCCTCTGGTATAGTTTGAACCGTTTGATGAAGGCTATCTTAGCAAAATCATTCTTTATGTCCTCCATCTCTTTTGAGGCCTTGAAGTTTGAAATAGCTTGATCTTTGGCCCTCATGATCTTTCTCTTCTTCTCGACAACTTTGGCCTCTACCTTCTTCCTTCTCTCAACTTCTAGGGCCAGCTCATCCTTCACCTCAGTCGAAGCCTGTTTAGCACTTTAGACCACCTCCTGAAGGCACCCAACCTCGGCCAACTTCTTCTTTAGAAGGCAATCGATCTTAGCCTTGTGCTCCTCTAGAACCTTCATGACCTCAGCCTTCTGAAGATTGATCGCCTTGATGTTGGTAATTAACTGGTGACCCATCTATATAAAATAAAGTCAATCATGTTAATAGAAGAGCACACAGACAAGTCAAAAAAGGGGAGGATGGGATAGTTACCTCAAGAAAGGTCTAAAGGATATCCTCGGTCCGTTGCTTGAAGTCGATGTGGATGATCCTATCCACAACTTCGGGCAGGGTGCATCCATCTATCAAGGATTTGATGACCTTTCAATCATCAGAAAAGGAATCAACACTATTGCCATTGGATCCCTTAGAGTTCTAACTATGTCGAGCATTCTTAGCAAGCAATTTCCTCCTTTTCCTTTCAGCTCCATCTTTCCTCTCGGCAAGAGCCACTGGGGGTTGGACCTCAGTGGGTGGACTTGAAGCCGGTGGAGGTACCAAAATCTTGGGAGCAGTGGCAATTTTGACGGGTGTGGCCAAGCTTGGAGCATCAATCTTGGCCTTCTTGGAGGTCTCTCCAAGAATGCTACCCTTCCTTTTGTGAGCCTAGAGTTCTTTGGACTATCGCTTCAGCTTTTCTAGGTTCATTTCTATGACAATAGAAAACTAAAGTTAGAGCAAAAGATAGAAAGAGTAGATAGCAAGATGTGAGTGTATATCTGCAGGATTGAAGAGACTTAAGTCAAGGTTAAATAAGGTCTAGTCATCTAACAATTTGGATAATGGAGGAGCTCAATGATTCCTTAGTTTTCTAACCAAATTAAGATCTTCTCTTTATAACCCAAGAGCTTGGTGAATTGAGTCTCTTAGATGCCCCCAAGGAGGAAGACCTAATTCTAAGGATGGGCAGGAGATAAAGAAATTTTTTTTCTTTTAGTTACGAATGGAAGAAGGGGCACACTTGAGCAATTCCTTTTTGTCGAACTAGAGGGATAGATACTACTAATCTTTGGCAGTTGGATGATGCTTAAAATTAAAGTAGTTGTGGAAAAGAAAAATGGCAGGATGTAACTCAACCAAAATGCAAAGGGAAAAGAATCCTATAACGAACCTAAATGAGTTCGGGACCATAAAGGCAAAGGAAATATTTAGAAACCGAAATAGAGCTATAACAAAAGGAAGAATTAAGAGTCAAGGTCTGGCACGAAGAGCTTTGGGGTACAAGCAAAAGTGACCCTGGGGAGGATCACAAGCTTGGTCACTTGGCTTGGAAAGCTCCAGTTCATACTCCGAATGGACCTCGTACTAGACCCTCATCAAAGAAAGGTGTTCGGAGTGATAGGAGTAAGAGATGGTCTCAGGTATGAAGGTTGGATGGGACACTATCCTAGGTTTGGCTTCTTCTCTAGAGGTAGGATTTTAAGAGTTCAAGTTGGTCGGGCTCCTGGAACCAATGGACCAATAAACTTTGGAAGACAATTGGATCAAACTAAACTTGAAAAATCCTCCAAAAAATTAGAAGAAAAGGGCTGCAAATGTTAGGACAGATCCATCAACTATAAAACATGGATCACCTACCCAAGATCACCTATAGGAGATATGGCACCACCTGCCGCTATGGAAAGATAGAAAAAAACAAACAAACACAACCATATATGTGGTTTGGCCCAAGTGCCTACATCCACGAGACATGAAATGCTTCACTACAAAGAAAGAACAATAGAGGAGATACAATCTCAACTCACCAACCCTCTCTCTTAATTTAGAAGCACTCACCTATACAATGCTCCCAAAGTAATCCTAAGAAGATCCCTCTCATAGATCTATCGAGCTAGGGTCCTCGACATTCCTGGATACTCTATGATCCTCTCAGCCTGTACATAAAGCCCCAACCTCTATCCTTAGGCAACCACACCATTTTAGGATACTCCCAGCTTCCTTGATTCTCTTGAAACATCCTAAGATCTCTGGCTCTCCTTGAGATATATGCTTGGTCTTCCTAAGAAGCTCCTAGCACTCTATATTGAGATACTTTCCTCGGCTACTACACCATCGAGCCTCTCTTAGCCCTCGTACATCTAGAGAGGCACTACTACAGTACTCCAGCACTCCCTACCTTGTCTCTGCACTGCTTGAGAGATTTTTTAGAGACTCTCCTACTCCTTAGGTTGTCAGGCCTTCTTATAAGCCCTAATCATTCCAATAGCTATCCGATCAGCTCCCGCATGCTTTCCTGACTGTTGGATAGCACAACAGCTCCATATACCTTATGAATAGATCTGGTCCATGAGTTAGGGACTGTAGACCCTATCAAAAGGCTTCTGCTTGTGTGCCTATGCACTGTTCGCAATCGTGTTGTTCACCTCCGTTGAGCCGGCTCCATCAAAAGTTGAGCTTGCTTAACTACATCTCACTCGAGCACTGGTTTCTATCTGTCTAAGAGAGCAGGCTCGAATTTGCCTCAAGCCAGCTTGATCTCACACCGAGCCGGCTCCCCTATATATCCGAGCCAGCCCGACTGTATGTTGGCTGATTTTTCTCAAGGCTCCTGAATCTCATTCTTAGCTTATCATGGACCAAATCTTGAGATGCCAGATTTCAACATTCTCTACCTCGACTCGATATTTGGCTCTATCTAAAATCTGAGAGCTTCCTATATGATACTACCCCCATGTCCTAGGGCTACCACCTACTGCTCATCGATCGACAAACATAGGAGTCAAGCTAGACTGCTCGATCCCAAACTGAGTCGCATGCTTGATCCATCCCCACCTGGACCTCCACCTCACACTAAGCTCCATCTAGCTTCTTATTGCATATGAGAGCATCCACCTTGATTGTGCCCTTCTTCTAACTTGATCACCACCACAGCAATCCTAGGAATAACCTGACTTCTTCTAGCTTTGGTACCGCTATTAGGATAGATCTGTCAACTGTGGAATATGGATCACCCATCCAAGATCACCTATAGAAGATATGACACCATCGGTTGCTTTAAAAAGATAGAAGAAGATAAGCAAATATAACCATATACATGGTTTGGCCAAAGTTCCTACATCCATGGGATATGCAATGCTTCACTACCAAAAAAGAACAACGAAGGAGATACAATCTCAACTCACCAACCTGCTCTCTTAATCCAGAAGCACTCACCCATACAATGCTCTCAAAGTAATCCCAAGAAGATACCCCTTATAGATCTACCGATCCAGAATCCTCGATATTCCTAGATACTCTATGATCCTCTCAACCTTTACGTCAAGCACCAGCCCCAGTCCTTAGGCAACCCCATCATTTTAGGACACTCTTAACTTTCTTGATGCTTTTGGTGCATCCTGAGACCTCTAGCTCTCCCTGAGACTTGCTCCTGGTCTCCCTGAGAAGCCCCTGGCACTCTTTGCTAAGATACCCTCCTCGACTGTAGCACCGTTGTGCCTCTCTCAGCCTTCGTGCCTTCAGGAATGTACTACTATGGCACTCCAGCACTCCCTACCTTATCTCTACGCTGCCTGAGGGGTTTTCCTGAGATTCTCTAGCTCCATAGATCGTCAGGCCTTCTTATACGTCCTAATCTTTCCAATAGCCATCCGATCAGCTCCCGCATGCTCTCATGGCCGTTGGATAGCACAATAGCTCCATAGACCTTGTGAATAGATCTGATCCATGAGTTAGGAGCTGTAGCCGACTTGTTAAAAGGCTTTTGCTCGTATGCTCGTGCACTGTTCACCATTGTGCTATTCACCTCCATCAAGTCGGCTCATCAAAAGGCTTTCGCTCGTATGCTCGTGCACTGTTCACCATCGTGCTATTCACCTCCATCAAGCCAACTCCATCAGAAGTCGAGCTAGCTTGACTGCATCTCACCCAAGCACTGATTTCTATCCACCTGAGAGAGCTGGCTCGAATCTTCATCGAGCCAACTTGACTACATATTCAAGCTAGCCCGACTATATGTTGCTGATCTTTCTCATGACTTCTGAATCTCATCTTGGCTTATCATCAATTGAATCCCGAGGTGCTAGATTTCAACATTCTCCATCTCAACTCGATATTTAGCTCCATCTTAAATCTAAGAGCTTTATATATGATACCGCCCCTTTGTCCTGGGGCTACCGCTTGCTACTCATGAATTGGCAAACATGAGAGTTGAGCTAGGCCACTCGATGCCAAACTAAGTCTCATGCTCGATCCACCTCCACCTGGAGCTCCACCTCACATTGAGCTCCATCTGACCTCTTCTTGCACATGAGAGCATCCTCTTTGATTGTGCCCTTCTTCTAACTTGATCACCATCATAGCAACCCTTAAAACAACCTGACTCTTCCTGACTCTGATACCACTTTTTGGATAGATCCATCAACTGCAGAATACAAATCACCCACCTAAGATCACCTATAGGAGATATGGCACTACCAATTGCTTTGAAAGAATAGAAAAATACAAACAAACACAACCATATACGTCGTTCGGTCCAAGTGCCTACATCCACGGGACATGCAATGCTTCACTATCGAGAAAGAACAATAGAGGAGATACAATCTCAACTCACCAACTCTCTCTCTCAATCTAAAAACACTCATCCATACAATGCTCTCAAAGAAATCCCAAGAAGATCCTCCTCATAGATCTACCAATCCAAGGTCCTTGATATTCTTGGACACTCTATGATCCTCTTAGGCTCTACATCAAGCCCCAGCCTCTGTCCTTAGGCAACCCTATCATTTCAGGACACTCCCGACTTTCTTGATGCTCTTGGCGCATCCTGAGACCTCTGGCTCTCCCCAAGACTTGCTCCTAGTCTCCTTGAGAAGCTCTTAGCACTCTTTGCTGAGATATCCTCCTTGGCTGCTGCACCATCGAGCCTTTCTCAACTCTCGTGCCTCCAAGGAGGTGCTACTGCAGTACTCTACTGCTTCCTACCTTGTCACCACACCCCTTGAGAGGTTTTCCTCGAGACTTTCTTTCCTTCTTAGGTCGTCAGGCCTTCTTATGAGCCCTAATCATCCCAATAGCCATTCGATCAAGTCTCATGTGCTCTCCTAGCCATTGGATAGCATAATAGCTGCGTAAACCCCATGTATAGATCTGGTCCATGAGTTAGGAGCTGTAGACCTCGTCAAAAGGCTTCCACTCATGTGCCCGTGTGCTGTTCACCATCATTCTATTTGCCTCCATCGAGCATGGTCAATTGTGTCTCACCCAAGCACGGGTTTCTATCTGCCTGAGAGAGCTAGCTTGAATCTGCCTCGAGCTAGCTTGACTGTGCATCCAAGCCAGCCTTACTGTATATTGACTGATCTTTCTTATGGCTTCTAAATCTCATTCTTGGTTTATCATGGATCGAATCTTAAGGCACTAGATTTCAATAGTGAATTCCTATAAAGAAACTGAAAGAACCAAAAATTGGAGAAAAACAAAGAAATGCAAAAAAAAGAGTTGAAAAACTAACCTAAGTCGGTTGGAGGACTCAAGGGGATGGTTAGAAAAGTGGAAGGCAGACAAGAGAGATATTGATGACCAGAGAAGTTATAATGGAAGAAGAACAGGATGCTTGGAGGAGAGGAAGAATGGATGATGAA
Organism: Cocos nucifera; assembly: GCA_006176705.1. NCBI lineage: Eukaryota > Viridiplantae > Streptophyta > Magnoliopsida > Arecales > Arecaceae > Cocos > Cocos nucifera. The sequence goes on along the minus strand of QRFJ01002467.1, from coordinate 17,214 downwards.
GAAGAAAGGCACAGGCAAAAGTAAGAAATTAAGGGAGCAGGGAGTGTTTAAATAGCTAGAATAAATCAGAGGAAGTTATGATTGTAGATTCTCTCCACCCATTTCTTGCCTGCCACATGTCCCAATCATTATGCCTACAGCTGAAATCTGATGAAGCAATTATGGCACCATAATTGGAGCTCCATGTTGGGAGAAATTTTGAAAACTGAAGTCTTTTCGAGTCATTCGATGTTAAAGAAACTTCGATGCTAGTTGGAAAAAGTCAAAATCTCTCTATCCTCCAAGAGTTGGAAGCCAGAAAAGAACTTCGACAGTTGCAATCTTTGTACTCTCTTCATTTGAACTTCAAACTCGAAAGTTGGAGGATAAGTGTTGGGGGTAAAATAGCTCCCACCAAAGTTCGATGGAATGTTCGATCTTTGTGTGGTTTCATCTGGAGTCATGATAGCCATGTTTGAACTTCACCTAAGCTGCTCTCTAGTTCCATCCCAATTTTGGAAGGTCGACCTCTAACTCATGTATGCTGGATGACCTTCTCAACTATAATCGCCAACCCTCTTCTAATGATTGTAGAATTAGCTAAAGGCATGACGAACTTCATCCGAACGAACTTGAATAGTGAAAGAAATTATTAACCAACTAACTCTGGTCCTGGTATTGGTAGAACTCTATCAAGTATCAAATCTAAGCATAGCCTGACTTTATTTATGGGCCGACCTCGAAGGTGGCTGAATTTCCTCATGGCAAATGATAGTATATCTCACCAATTTTATATCAAGGATTCTAACCTATCGAATTTCTTTCTGGTCGAACTCTATTCAACCAAATTCTTCTCCAACCAAATTTTTCTTCTTCATCTGATGAATGGTAGCCCATGAAAGTTACTGAACTTCCAAAAGGAGCCATAATAAGGCCAGCAAGTAGCCACGAGTTTTGGTAGTCACCTATCTCGTCTTCTAACCGAACATCTCCAAGAAATCTTGGTCGTGATCCTTAGTGAATAATCCACTACCCTCTCTCTTTGATTCCCAGCCTAAATCTTCATGTTCACTCTCGACTGACCTTAAAGGCGGTCGAGCTTCTCAAGGTTGTCAAAGGCAGCACAAGCAGAATCCAACCAACTGTAGGTCCACCTTCCACTACTTAGAAGCCGACCTCCAATTTCAGCCTGTCTGACCTCAAATTCTTTATCCTAATATGAAAAATCTACTACCAAGCATGGACAGTTCTAGTCTCTCATCCAAACTCCATCAAATGAAATTCAACCACCTACAAGTCATGACAAACGATAGTCCACTCTCGGTAACAAACTTCATGTGGCCCAAACAGCCTACTAACATTCTATTATGGCTGTCACTTTTATTCTATTATAGGCTCAGCCTATATAAGAGACCCTCTAGATATGCTTTCTTCTCTAAGCTCTCCACTCTGCTCTAAATTCTCCTGAATACTTCACTCTTATTAACTAGAAGACTGACTTGATCATCGAAAGATCCTGTCGAAGCCAAACTCCAACCAAAATTTTATCTTGTAGGTCTCATTGGTGACCTCATCTTCTCCAACTCTAGCAAACTCTAATATCAGCACTATTTTCTACATCAACAAAACCTATGTAAATCGAGAGAAATCATCAGTAATCATAAAATCATATCTTTTTCTATCTAAGCTTTTAGTTCTAATAGGTCTAAATAAGTCCATATGTAATAATTCCAATAGCTTAGTAGTTGAAACAATATTTTTACTTTTGAATGAAACTCTAGTTTATTTTTCTAATTGACATGCATTACATATTTTATCTTTTTCAAAATTTAGTTTAGGTAAGCCAATAAGTAAATCTTTTTTAATGAGTTTAGAAAGAGAATGCATACTAATGTGTGCAAGGCTATGGTGCCAAAGCCAACTAGTCTCATTAATCTTGGCATTCATGGCTACTAGGTATTGCATATTTTGTAAGAATAAATCATTCAAATCTGTCATGTAAACATTGTCATGCCTACATCCAATCAATCTCATTCCATAATTATTGGGACTAGTTACAATGCACAAGGTAGATTCAAATATAACTTTAAATCTCTTATCGTATAATTGACTAATGCTTAAATGATTATGCTCAAGATCATGTACAAGCAAAATATTTTTAATAAAAATAGAAGGAGTGATATCAATGTAACGTACTCCAATGATCATTCCTTTGTCATTATCTCCAAAGGTGACTATCTCCCTATCTTTTACTTCAAGAGTGATGAATTGAGATTCATCACCGGTCATATGTCTTAAACATCCACTATCAAGATACTATTTTTTTTTGACCCCCGAGATGTAAGATATACTTATAAAAAAAATCAAGTTTTAACTTTAGGTATCCAAGCTTTTTTAGATCCTTTTTGGTTAGTCATAATGATTCCTTTAGGAACCCACACCATTTTTACATGAAAACTACTAAATCTATTAGATGAGCATGTGAAGGATTTATAACCTAATTTATCATAGCTGTAACATGTAATTATATTTTAAGAGGAGTTTATAAAAATATTCTTCAAAAATTTCTATTTCTTTAGAAGGTTGTAACCAAGATCAGCTTTGTTATAAATAACTTTTTGATTTTCTAGGATTATATTTAGCTCATTTGAACTTAGAGTAAATTTATCTACAATAGATTTTGGCTTATTTTCTTTAGCTTTTAGGTTCTAATTTTCTTGGATTAAAATTTTATTTTTAGCTAAAATATCATTTTTTTGACTAAATATTGGTTTTGCTTTCTCGGCTCTTTTTTCTTTAATCATAACTATTGAGAATTATGTTCCAAAGTCAATCATCAGCCTATTGATTATTATGCTATTTTATTTTTATAAATAATTTATTAATAAATAAAATAAAATTCTAGCTTTTTCATCATAAAGTCTACATCTTCTAATGAACTCCATTTATTGTGAGGAAGTTCTTGGGACTATTTAGTTTCGATAAAGAGAGAATTTATCAATTAGTTCTTAAACTATTCACGATCAAATGATATATTATTAATTAGAATAATAATGTTAATCGAGTATAGATCGGTGTAGCCATATAGGTTAGTTATTCTCTTAATTAAGGAGTGTGAAGATACTAGTATGGTATACAGGTAAGATATAAGGATACATCATCACTGAATGTGACCAACTCTAGAGCATTCTACTGTCAAGAATTGCTTTGATGGAATATGGCAATAAGTGTCCCTTAGACCTGATATCGTCATGATGGCTTGCAAGCAACTCATTATGCTTTGGTACTGAACTATCTGAATTTCTAATTCAATGATGAAAAATTTTTGGGCGTAGTCAAGTACTTCTAAAGTCGGTGTGTGATCAAGATGGAATTGTCCACTTCAAAGGTTTGGAGAAAATGCATCACTATATTTCAATTTTGCTAAACCTTGGCCAGGGTAATTCATAATATGGATTTGGTATTTTGAAATATAATGTGGATGACCTAATCCAGATTGACAGTTAAACTCTGAGTCTTCCTATGAGCATTAAGGTTAAGGAAATGAATTATATGAAAACTATATCCACATAGGTTTTAAGAGTGTTGCTTTACGCATTCGACCTATTCGATCGTCAGGAATCATTGCTAGATGGTCACTTTGATTGGTATAAAACTTTATTCTTATGCTACTAGCTTAGATTTGAACCTATAAAATCACACACATAAAAGGTCTTGATCTAGTTAGATGGTTAATCAATAATTTAGAATCGTTCTAAGGTCAAACAACCAATACGATTGATGTTTGGCCTAGTGCAAGTATTGCAGGAGGATTGTTTAGCAAATGGATTAATATTGGCTTAATTAGATTAAGCCAGAGGATTGAGTTTAAGTTTAATTAAATATAATTTAATTAAATTTAATTTGAACTTGATTGGATCAAGTTCAATTGATTTATTGGATGAGCAAATTGCAAGAGAGAACAAGTCCCTATTCAATAAGGACTTGCATGCACCCAATTTTTAATTTAATTAAAATTTAAATTAAATTAAAATTTAATTTAATCTAATTTAATTAGATTCTTAGTTTGACTAAGATCATCTCTAATTGGGTTTCATTAATTTTCATTTAATTGGATTCAAATAATAAGTTGGACCAAGTCAAAACTAGAAGTCCAAGTGTGACTAGGATTTCGTCATCTTACGCCATCTTGCTTTCCATGCCCCCCCACACTAATTCCCTTTGAATTTTCATGAAAAAAATTATTTCTAGAGAGAATCTACACCCCTTTTTTGTTACCACTATTTTAGAAGGAAATTAGTTATGGAATAAGTCAAAACAAATAAGTTGTTTTGACCTAGATCTCTATTGGATAGAGTTTGATACATCATCTTTCCTTATTTCTTTGAGGCACCAAACCACTTGATTTCTTTTTAATTTTTTCATAAGAAATAGAAGACTTACTTGCACATATTTCTTAGAGTCCACAAAAAAAATAGGGAGGGAACACTAAAGAGTTAGGAACCCTAATCCTTGCTCAATTTGGACCTACCTTTTTAGGTATTTGATCTTGACAAGGACTCTATCATAACTCACTATTTAAAGAGAGTTAGGGCATGAGTTTTCTATTAATTTTAAATATAAGAGAGATTTTTGGGATGTGGGAAGCTTGGGTGCAAAGAATATCTGGGCATGGTGCTTCATTGAGATACAAACCATTGTGTCCTGGTGACAGAAAAAGAAGGGAGAAGAAAGGGTTCTTCTCTAGGGTTTTTTCTTGATCCCTTCCTCCTTCTTTTATGAGATTTTAAGAGGTGAATCCTTTCACAAATCTCTTTCTTCTTTTTCTAAATATTGGAGGGTCCAAGGATTGAAGAAGGAGGTTCTAGATCGGTCATCGAAGAAGGATCAATATAGTACTAGCATGCTGTGCTAATTTTCTATTGTCGAACTTCAGATCTTTGATTGGGGTCTTGTGTGGACATCCTATAGAGGCTAGATATATGTGTGGCTTGGAGCAATGACCTCAGTCATGGATTAGCAAGTTGAAGAATCTAACATGCTAAGGTAAGGGTGATGCAATCTTCCTTTTGATGCTAGATTAGATCTAGTATAATATTACTTTGATGTTGATTTGATCAACATTATCTTTTCTTATTTTTAATTTTAGGTTTAATAGCATGCTTAAATCATGTGATAACTTTCTAGATCTAGGACTCCTTCATGTATTATTAATGAATTAATATGATTAGTTCATCTCTTCCGCTGTGTGTTTTAAAAAAGTTTTAAAATCTAATCATGAAATCCTAGATTTATTTCCTTCAGTTGGTATCAGAGCATAGGTTCTTTATTACATGATTTTTTACATATTTAGATTAATAATTTAGATTAAATCTAAATTATAATATATTATTTAAATCTAAAATTAAAAAAATAGATCACATGAACAGATTTATAAGATTGTCCTGCTGTAAGGCATACCCCTTATAGTGTAAAGATTGTCCTAGTTCGCATAGATCTAATGTAAATCATAAATTTATTAGACATGATCTAGGTTTATTTATAATTTATTAAATTTAAAATTATTTAAATCTAAAAATAAATATTTTAGATTGTATGGACTGATCTTACAAGGTTGTCTTATGGTAAGGTTTGTTCCTTACAGTAAAAAGGTTATCCTACTACGTGCTGAAATAATATCCTAATTATAAAATTTTAGATTAGATCTAATAAATTTTATTATTTGATTGAAAGAATTTCAATCTAATTTTATCATCATAAATATATTAGATTTAATTTAAAGTGATTTATGGTAGATTAGAATTGAAATAGTTTCAATCTGGATTACATGAATATGTTTAGATTAGATCTAAAGTAGATTCATGTTATTTGCATATTAATTATGAATCAGTTATACAACTGGTTGGTAGAACCATATTGTAAAAATATTTTATAAACATGAAAATTATTTTTGAAATATCGAACCCCAACCCTCAGCCTAAAACTTAATTAAGAATTAAGAGTTGTTTGATTAGGATCTATGATTATGAATTGAAGGATCCTAAGACACAAATTATAACACTTGGGTTAATAGATTAGTGAGAATTAGATACATTAATTGGGTTAGACCTAAGGTTATATTAAAGAATGGACTTAATTAAAGAATAGATTAAATCTAATCAATAGTTGTTATTGATTAGGTCAAGGATTCTCTAGATCAATTACAATAGTTGTAGTTGGTCAATTCCATATTTTTAACAAGAACTAAGATGGACTTGATTCTTGGCTATGTGCTCTAGCACAAACTGTTAGGTTGATCCTATCGAAACTAATTAATCAGTTGGTGTCTAAGATAAATCTAGCAATCCAGACCAATGGTTTTTAATTGGCAGCTCGTGTACCTAGCTATTTCTGATGGTGTCTAAGGCAAGCTTTGGCAGATCCTTCCATTGATCTCATTTACCTAGCCTTCTTGGTGAAATTATGTTTTGATCAAATCACTTGATAATTTGAGCTGACCCATGTCAGCTGGGTAAATTAGTTTAACTGATTTAGGTACTCTTAGACCAGCTTATTAATGGTCTCTCTTATTCTAACTTGGTGAAGTCAGTGGGAGGATCATGATTAGCTGGTTCGTCTAACTCTCTTCAAATTAAATTAATTAAATTTTTTAAAATTATTAGATTCATAAAAATAAAATAGTTATGGTGATAACTAGATTATAACCTCTCATTATGTGGATGATAATGAGTCCATTAGTTGGATAATCATTGAATGCCCAAAGGCCTAGCTCTTATCGGTTAATGGAATTGTCATTCAAAATATGATTTCTTGGTCATGTGTCTCAGAATGGTGGTTAGATTGACCAACCAAAGTTGGGCTTAATCACTCATTGGTTAGATGGATTAAATATGGTCATGTTAATGGTTGAACCTAATTGGACCTTTTCAATAAAGGCCAAAGCCTGTTGATTAGGGACTAGAGCAAATTTATAATATTATAAATTATTTAAAAAAATAATTTATTATGAATCTATCCTTAGATGTACATGGGTTGACCAACCAAAATTGGGATGGTGTACAGTCTATGTGGTTTCTAGTACCCACTCAAGAATTAGGATAATTCCTTGAATTGGAGGTAAAGGCTGCCAATTCGAATAAAGTAGTGGAAGAACGTTTTTATTAATATCCAAATCTTTAGATTTAATAAATTATTTACTAATTAGATTTTAGTTTTTCTTTGAGCAATGATGGCTACTTTTCTTTCACTTTAATTATTGTTGGATAATGATAAGCTGGTGGGATCCAACTTTGGTAGCTAGTACCGTAAGTTAAAGATTGTCCTAGAGCATGAATGGATCTTGTACATCTTGATAGATCCAATACATAAGGAGCCAGCTGCAAAGGCACATGGGTCAGTTAGAGACACTTATCAAAAGTGGCTCAGTGACCAAATCATGGTACATTATATTATGCTGAAGGCTATAAGTGACGTGTTTAGTTGTAGGTTCGAGACAGCTCAGCCAAAAGATATGCTTCAAGTGTTGAACCAATTTTTTTTTCACATCTAATGATATTGAGAAGCACCAGACTAGTTGTGCCATCTTCAATGCTTGGATGAGGGATGGAGCTTCAGTCACTGATCATGAACTGTACATGATCGAGCTAATGGAGCATTTGAGCAAGCTCGACTTTTTCTTGCATGAGTAGCTGGGGAAAGATGCAAGACTAAACTCATTGCCCAGGTCTTATCTTCCATTCCTTACTTATTACAGAATGACAAAGCCTAAAGTTAACTATCATGGGTTATTGGGGTTACTTTAGAACTTTGAGAAGGACCATCAGCTCCATAAGGAGTCGATGAACTTAGTGAGAGGTTCAACTTTTGGTTCTCAATCCTTTAAGAAAGTTAATAAGAACAAGAAGAAGAGATCCAAAAACATGCAAGTTTAGACTAAGACATCTATGCAGGGCTAGACCAAGAAGCCAAAGCCTGATAAGTGTCAAGCAAAGTGCTTCTTCTATAAGAAGTAGGGGCATTAGAAGAGGAACTATCCTTAGCACATTACCTCCCTGGATCCAAATGTTAGATGTGTGCCCTAGAAGCCAGATTGGCTAATACTTGTAATACACTTCTAAAGATAATTTTATAACTTTGATTATAAATCAATCAAAAAATTATTTTCTATCATAGTGCCTATTTAAAATATTTGTGATATATTCTTTGAGTTAATGATAATGATAATTCATATTTTCATGAGTTGAAAATTTAAGATATGAATTTTTATAATTAACTCATAAACTACTTCCGATCGTAGGATCATCACGAGGATGGTGATCGAATCGAAAGGTTGGTATACAATTGCTTTCCTAGGATAGATGAGTCTTAAGTTTGTATGGAGAAACTAGAGCATGAGTACAAATACTCATTAGAGAATAAAGGCACTGAGCATGACCACCTTGAGCAGTCATAAGGAAGTCTACCTTCTCATCGATGATAGGCTCGATGCTATAGTGGTGCATCTGGTTCTCTGATCTGAGGTGCATCAGCAGTTCATCTTGATGTTGTTATAGTTTGACTATACTATAACTCAATCTTCTAGCCATTTAGAACCCTGAGGTGTATGTTGGCTATAGCATGTTCATTGTAGGAGTTGGATTGCACCAATAGGGGATCTATCTACCTCGATAGATGAGGAGTAGCCCTATGATAATCATGAGATTGAGTCCTTAAGCCCATGGCTATGGTACAGTGAAGATGATAGAAAGAGTTTCTATTAGGATTTCATATTGGATTCGAATCGAATGATTAATTCATATGATGAATGTTGGGTTTGACGAGTTCACCTTAACCTTAATTCTATCAAGGCTTAAGATAGAAGAATCCAATCACATAGCTAGCTGCATCGAGAGGTTCACTTTTAGTTCTGATGGATTTCTACCATATACTGCTAGGTGTCACTAGTGAATTTTGGAAGAAATTAGAATAATTTTGATGATCGATCATTCTAGTTGTATGAATAAAAAAAGTTCTGATCCATTGAAAGATGTTTCAATGATGTTGATGATAGAGATTGTGACATGTCTCTTTACTATATGAAACTAAATCTAACTGAATCACACAAATAAGAATTTGGATCTACATGTCATCAATTGAGCTAACCTAGTTCAATTAATTTGGATTAGATCCAATCAGGTTCAAGGTAATCATACTAGCACATGATTGAGCCTAGCTTTCTCCTATAATCTTTCTGATTTATCATAATTGAGTAAAATTTGATTTGACTCATTTCTATATTTTGAATGATTTTATTTTCATCTGACTAGAACCAGTTCAGGTTAGATTAATTATTGAAATTAAATCCATTCCTTGTGCAATTGGACTAGAGTCAAAAGTTGACTTATTTGAGAGAATTGATGGTCACCTGATCAGATGCTTCTAAAAAATTTTTTAAAAATTTTTTTGCTCTAATTTTTAGCTATGTGATAGGACTCAAGAAATTCTATGGGTGTGCCAAATTTTATTATTTATGGTGGTGGTTTGATTAGATTTTTGATAGAGTTTGATTAGGATCAAACTCTTGAGGGAAGAGTACTAGATGCAATGGACTCTTCCTTATCAACTCATGTTGCACCATTTTTTATTAAATTTTGACAACAAAACTAGATGGGATTTGGTGTTTTCACATGGATAATAATCCCTAGAGTCCTAATGATAAAATAAATTGGTTATTTGGTCAAAGAGGGACACTATATGGCATTGATTTTTAAACCTTTTCTCACACCATTGAGAATGAATTGCATAAAATTTATTTTCATGCGCAAGTGCTGTCTCCCATACCATATCTCACACTCTCTCTATCCTCTCTCTCCCTCTCTTCTACACATCTAAAAAGTTAGGCATAAATTAGAGAAGAAGGTCAAAGTATTTTGGCATAAGATTTAAGTTCTACGCGATGGTGTTCATGAGACGGATGGGCTACCTTCAGAAATTATTTTGAAGGGTCTATAGATCAGATTCATAACTATTCTTTAGAGGAGAGATTCATGAGGAGAAGACATTTAGATCCTGCTCAAGTAGATACTGGTAGAGACCAGACGCATGCATGACTCCTTTTAGAACCTCAAGAATGATCAGGATCATCATAGAATAATTAGATTTCCTAAATCAAATACTTAAAATTAAATCTAATTTGATTTTATTTTAATTTTTAATATCAAATTACCATGATCAGATCTGAGAACTCTTATATCTAATTAAATCATAAAATTTTTTGTAGAAAATTTTGCTTCAGATCTGATCAGATCTGGACAATCTTGCAGCAGAAAATCAGATTTTTCTTCAACTGGTATTAGAGCTGCATTAGCAGTTCTTCAGATCTATTTTAGATCTAATTTAATTTTTATTTATGATTTGATATTAAAAAATTTTAGATATCACATCAGATGTGATTAAATCTAAAATCAAAAAATTAAAAATTTTATGATTTTGATATATAATGTATGAGATGCACGACTAGAATAGAAATAGAATAGTTCTATATATAGTCTAGTATAATCATGTTGCTAATTTGATTAAATATAATTTTAGATCTAATTTATTTTTATCTTTTTGATATTATAATTATTATAATCAGATCTAAAAAATTGAAAATATAGTTTTTAATTTTTAATTTATTCATATGAGATATAAAAGTTGCATGCTTAGACAAATTATAGAATAGTTCTATAAAATGTCTAGAATAATTTTATTTTTTGATATGATCAAATTTAAAATTTTATTTTTTAAATTTAATATATGATATTTTAGATTTGAAAGCATGCATGGTTGATTGAGTTTTGATACATGAGATGTATGCAAGGTATGTACAGATTAGATCTTTGATTGTATATGTGATGTATGATTTAGATCTAACTTATTTTATTTTAGAAAATATATTTTTGATTAAGGCATACCCCTTAGCCGTCCGTTCATAAGATCAAAGTAGGGTTTAATGGTCCTCTCCTCCCATTCAATAGGGTGTTCTTATAATGTGTATGGGTGTTGCGCATTCATCCTTAAACAGAAATCAAAACTTATTTTCTGTAAAATCCTAGATTTAGAAATCCTATGATTTTATTGCATGTTTTGTTCATGAACCCAAACTTAATTAAGAATTAAGATTATAAAATTAATTAGATCTAAAAATTATAAATTTTTAGATCTAAGATATCTTCATAAAATTGAGTTCGGCTTGGATAGCTTAATTAGATCTAGCGGTTGATCAAACTGAATCAAGAGTTGATTAGATGGAATCAAAGAAAGCTTAGAATTGACCAGCCTAATAGGATTAAGTCTAGGTCAAGATTGAATCATATTAAGATGTGACTCGATCAGGTTAAGATCTAATTTGGCTCCATGGTTCAAGCCTGGATTGTAGGATAATCCGATTGGTTCTGATTCGATAATTTAGTGTCTAAGATAAGTCTGACAGATACGATCGACTGATTTTTAATTGAGAGCTACTCAATCTGAATGCGTTCTTATCGAGTTAATGGCATAACCCTTCCACCAGCCCTACTTACCTGGCCATTTGTGTCAACCCAGTTCTAATTTGAGGTGGCTAACAATTCGAGCTAATCCATGCCACTAGGTTAGTCATAAATTATAATGACTAAGTTAAGTCAAATTTAAAGAGACCTGAATTAAATTTTTCTAAGAAAATATTAAGTCTAAGATCTTTCACCATTATAGATGTGCGGGCTCTTTTCGAGGTTGATTGTTCTCGATTAGATACATTGGTTTAGTTACACTGAAAAGATGCAACCATGTCTATTACGCATTGGATGCTATGGATTGGAGGATGGGTTGGGCTCAATATTTTGGATACGATGAGAGATCCAATCAGAAATCTAATTCATGCAAATGGTAGGTCTGACTTAACTAAGGGGTGGAGCAATATTCTGGGCATGGTGAGCTTCATGAATTAGAGATCAGGTTTGGATGCACCATGATTAGAGAATCATTGGACAAGAGTTGTCTACTAATCATTTGACCCATCATCAATAACTGTTAGGTGAGGTGGTGAGCCAGTCGGTGGGATCGCACCCCCATTAGAAATCTATAATCAAGAAGATTTTTGCATCTCTATCAGAGAATGTAGGAATCCAAGTAAATAGTGAGAGCCTAATTTATTTAAAAATAAAATTTTTAAATAAATTGATTAAGTCTAATTATAAAATCTAACTAGAAACTTTGACTTTCTATAGAAAAATATCTGTATCCAACCCACTAGCCTGTATCCTGGACACCCATAAACTGATTGGACCCAACTACAAGGATTGGCTCTAGAACATCAAAATAATTTTGGGTTCTAAAAAGTTGATTCATGCATTAGAATAGAATCCTTGCACTTTACCAGCATGTCCATCCGCTGATCAGAGAGAATCTCTAGAAAAATGGATGGATGAAGATAACAAAGCTAGGTATTGCATGTTGGGCTCGATGTCTGATGAGCTCCAGCACCAACATGAAGACATTAAGATTAGCCGCCAAATATTGGCTCATCTACAAGAGTTGTTTGGTGAATAAAGTCGTTTAGCCAAATATCAAGTTACTAAAATACTTTTTAAGGCTCAGATGCATTGGGCAATCATACCAAGATCATTATTTGATGATGATCAAGAACTTAGAAGAGCTTGAGAAGCATGGTGTCATGTTAGATCAAGATCTACAGATTGATACAATTCTATAGTCTTTGATTGATGCGTATGGGCAGTTCATCATAAACTACCATATGCATAAACTTCAAAATATCTTTGCTAAACTTATGAATATGCTGATTACTGCTGAGCTCTCTATGAAAGGTTCAAAGGGCTCAGTGCTTGCTGTGGAGCGGACTTCTACTAAGAGAAAGTCTTTTAGAAAGAAGAAGAAGACCATGAAGAAGCACAAGGTGGAAGATGGAAAGAAGAAGAAGGCAGAGTCAAAGATGAAGGCCACTAACAAGAAAAAATATTTTCATTGCAACATAGATGGCCACTGAAAGTAGAACTATCCTCTTTATCTAGTCAGACTGAAGAACAAGAAGGAGATAGGTCCTTCTAGAGGTATGCTCGTTATAGAATTTAAACTTATAATTTTTTCTGTATCAAGTTGGGTGCTTGACTCTGGTTCCAGTGCTCACTTGTGCACTTCTATGTAGGATCTTGAGCATAATAGTAGGCTAAGGGATGGTGAGATGATCCTACGCATTGAGAACGAAGTAAAAGTTTCTGCTGTGACCGTAGGAATCTATCCTCTTTGACTACCATCAGAATTAGATCTAATTCTTAGAGATTATTTTTATGTGCCTGCAGCAAGCAGAAATTTAATTTTTATTTTATGTTTAGCACTAGAAGGCTATGTAATTAATTTTCTTAAGGACCACTGAAATATTCTTTATGAAAGAAATAAAATTGCAAGTAATTTTCTTATAAATGGTCTCTATCAGTTATATATTGATGTTTCTATTTTTAATATCAAGCACAATGTGAATGCCATAGGATCAAAGTGATCTAGGGATAGTCTAAATAATAGGTATCTTTGGCACCTTAGGCTAGGTCATATAGCTGAAGACAAGGTTAACAAATTGAAGAAATCTTGGCTATTGAGTTTGTTGACTTTCAAGTCATATCCGATTTATGAATCATGCCTTCATGGCAAAATGACCAAGCTTCCTTTTGTAGGACATGGAAAAAGGGCCACAGACCTACTTGCCCTAGTACATACTGATGTATGCGGCCCATTTGATGTGCCAGTCAGGGGCAATTATGTCTACTTCATCACCTTTACCGATGATCTGTCTCAATACAGGTATGTATATTTGATGCAACATAAGTCTGAAGCCTTTGAAAGGTTCAAGGAATTCAGACTTGAAGTAGAGAAATAAATAGAAAAATTCATTAAGATTCTTCGATTAGATCGAGGAGGCAAATATCTTAGTCAAAAATTTCTAGACTATCTTAAGGATAATAGCATAGTCTCTCAATGCACTCCATCTGGTGTTAGACATATGTGCCCTAGAAGCCAGAATTGGCTGACACTTGTAATACACTTCTAGGGGCAAAATTATAATTTTGACTATAATTAATAAAATGGGTTATTTTCTATCACAAATGTATATTTAGTGTCTGTGATTCATCCTTTGAATTAATGGTAATGATAATTCATATTTTCAAGAGTTGAAAATTTAAGACATGAATAATCATTATTAACTCATAAAATGCTTCTGACCATAGGATCATCACGAGGATGGTGATCCATCTGGAAGGTTGGTGTACAATTGCTTCTCTTTAGTAGATGAGTCTTGAGTCTACGGTGTAGAGACACCAAAGCGAGAGTACAGGTACTCATTCTCATCAATGACTGACTCGATGCTGCAGTAGTGTGTCTGATTCTTTGACCTGAGGTGCATCGGTAGTTCACCTTGAGGGTGTTATAGTTTGACTACACCATAACTCAGTCTCCTAGCCATTCGAAACCCTAAGGTGTATGTTGGCTATAGCATGTTCATTGTAGGAACTGCATAGCATCAAGATGAAATCTATCTACCCTGGTGGTAGAGGAGTAGCCCTATGATGATCATGAGAATCAAGTCCAGAAGACCATGGCCATGGTAGAGTGAAATAATAGAAAGAGTTTCTATTTAGCTTTTCACATCGGATCTGAATTGAATGATTACATCATATGACAGAAACTAGGGTTTGACAAGTTCACCTTAACCCTAATCTCATCAGGGCTTGAGATAGAAGAACTTAATCACACAAGTAGCTGCACCAAGAGGTTTTCATTTAGCTCTGATGGGTTGCCACCATATACTGCTAGGTGTCACTAGTGGATTTTGGGAGCAATTAAAATGATTTAGATGATCGATCATTCTAGATGTTCGAATCAGAAGAGTTCTGATCCATCGAATGGTGTTTCGATGATGTCGATGATAGAGATCATGACATATCCCATTATCATACAAAACTAAACCTAACTTGGTCATACAAACAAGAGTTTGAATTTGGTGATCATCAATTGAATTGATCCAGTCAATTGATCTGAATGAGATTAAATTAGGTTCAAGAAAATCGTGCTAGCACTCGATTGAACCTAACGTTCTTCTTTTACTATCATAAATAGTTGTCCTGACTAAGCTAAAGGAGTTTGTACTTAATCAGAGGCCTTCACTTGATCTGACTGGAGCCTGTCCAAGTCAGAAAAGGATTGTCTTATTTTGTAAGACAATACCTGCCATTTTTGGTCACCTGCCATTTCTCATCTTTGACTTTGGTCAAAAGTTGACCTTTGATTGGTCAAATGTTGACCATTGATACTTTGACTTCTATCCACGTGTCACGCACTTATTGGAGAGCTAGTGGGGGCTTGTCCTCCTACCAGAACCTAGCAAGAAGGAGGGCGCATGCCACCCTTGGCATGTGCCCAAGCTGGAGGCACCCAGGAGTTCCTGTTGGATAGGGACTCCATTTCCTTTCTGGATTCCAATTAGACTTCTTCTAAGAATCAAGTTTGGCTGGTCTTAGGCACCATCTAAGGATGAATTCAAGGGACTCTATTTCCACCAATCAGATTTAGATCTGATTTCACAAAGGGTTGTGATTGGTTGGGAAGAAGAGGAGTTGGATCATGCATAGTCTATAAATAGGACCCTGCACCCAACTTAAGGAATATTTGAGAATTGAAAATTCTCATGCCCCAAGGCTGCCTCTCCTCTCCTCCTCCATGCCAAGTCCATCTTCCCCCTCTCATCTTGATGCCCAAAGGAGTTTGGGATCCAAGTTGGTGCAATCCAGAAGAGAGAAAGGCGATAGAAAGCTAGAAGGCTGCGCTGCTGTAAAGGACAACTACTGATCTTCGAAAGGTATTTTGAAGATCCTCCAAATTAGATTCAGATCTAATTTTTGGAGATGTGATAGAGAAGAAGAGAATCTTCAGATCCAGCCTGAGTGGATACCATTAGATGCCAGGCACTTGCGTGGCTAGATCCAGAACCTTCCGTTGCTAACAGGATCATCAACGGGTAAAAGGATTATCCTACGTCAAGGTAAATTAAATTTAATTTAATTTATCTAAATTTATTTTAATTATTAAAATTATAAAAATTAGATCTAAAATATCTCAGATCTGATCTAGATTAAAGAAAAAAAATTTTGAAATATATCTCTTGATTCGATCAGATCTGAACGAATCTGGTCTGGAAAATCAGGATTTTTCCTTCAACTGGTATCAAGCCAAGGTTCGAAGAGTCTAATTTTAAATTTATTTTAATTAAAAAAATAAGTGATTTAGATGTCACATAAGATGTACAGATTTAAAATCAGAAAAATTAAATTAATGATTTAGATCTAAGATTAGAAAATATGCATGACTAGTCTAAATAGCAATATAAAATAATCTTGCATGTTCAATTTAAATTTAATTAAATAATATTTAGATCTATTTATTACTATTTAATATTATAGATTTTAAAAATATTTAAAAAGAGTAAATAAAATATTAATTTTAACATCATATGAGATATGATGACGCATGTCTAGCTATGTAGAATAGTTCTACATAGTTATCTAGATTAGAGTTTTGATAAGATCAATATAAATCTAATTTTTTAGATTATTACGAGATATTTAGATCTAAAAAATCATGATTCAATACATGATGTATGCAAAATATGCATGATTAGATCTAATTAATATAGAATATATAATAAGATTAAAACTATTTGTAGTATTGCATGTTCCTGATTAAGGCGTTCCTTTGGCCATTCGATCATAAAACAAAATAGAGAAAGCCCTCTCCCATCTGATCAGGTGTGTCTTATGATGTATAGGGTCTGCACGTTCGTCCTTAATCAGAAATCCAAAATCTACTTCTGCAAACCCTAGATCCTAAAACCCCTAGATTTTGTGTAATTTTATTATGAACCCTAACTTAATAAGAATTAAGATTATGAAATATAATTAGGTCTAAATTGAGAATTTTAGATCTAAGATGGGATCAACAATACTTAAATTGATCAGCCTAATAGGATTAAGTCTGGGTCAAGATCGAGTCCGATAGCAAGACCAATTGGCTCAAGTTAGAGTTTGGATTGTAGGCTAACCCAATTTGTTCAACTCAAAATTTGGTGTCTAAGTAAGTTTGGCATATACGACTGTTTTAATTGCACTACTTCAATCTGAATGCATCCTTGTATATAGGGCAAGATTTCCATTCTATCTCCACTTACTTGGC
>QRFJ01002466.1:442096-487360 GCA_006176705.1 Cocos nucifera | reverse complement strand
TGCCAGTTAGACCTTCCAATGGATCGAGTTTAGGTTGGAACCTAGATTTCTAGATCTAGACTCGATTTTAATTACTGGTACCAAATCCAGATCCAAATATCCAATGGATCTGGACTTGAAGTATCAGATCCAGATCCTAATGGATCCTGGGTATCCAAACTTGATTTTTGTGTCCGAAACTAAAATTCAAGTGAGTCCAACTGGAGAAGAGGGGAGGGAGAGACTAAGAGAGGGAGGCAATCCGGCCACCAGCGAGTCAGAGAGGATGGGAGGGAGAGGGGGGTCCGACCGTCAACGAGTGGGAGAGGAGGGGATGGAGAGACTGAGAGAGGGGAACTGAGAGACAAAGAGAGGGAGAAGAGGGAGGGGATTCGATCGAGCGGGAGAGGAGGGGAGGGAGAGACTGAGAGAGAGAGGAGACAAAGAGAGGGAGAGAGGAGGGGGTTCGACTATGACAAGCCGCGAATGGAGAGAGGAAAGGGGGTCCAGCCACGATGAGTGGGAGAGGAGGGGAGAGACAGAGAGAGGGAGAGAGGGAGGGGGTCTTGCACCGGCGAGCCACGAGCAAAAGAGGAGGGAAGGGAGGGAGATGCTGGTGAGTCATGAGTAGGAGAGGAGGGGAGGGAGGGAGGGGGTTCAATCACTAGTGAGTAGGAGAGGAGGGCAGAGATAGAGAGAGGGAGAGTGGGAGGGGGTTCAACCATCGGCAAGCTACAAGCGGGGTCCGACCGTGCAGCGAGCTATGAGCGGGGTTCGGCCATCAGCGAGCTACGAGCGGGGGCCGGCCATCAGCGAGCTATGAGCGGAAGAGGAAGGGATGGAGGGAGATGCCGGCAAGCCACGAGCGGGAGAGGAGGAGAGGGAGGGAGGGGGTCCGATCACCGACGAGCAGGAGAGGAGGGAAGAGATAGAGAGACGGAGATCAGCATAGCTGACAGATTATCCCAAAGCCAATCGTCAGACTGTTGATGGTTGAGCTACATTATATTTATAATTAATTTATTAATAAATAAAATATATTTTTAATATTTTTCATCATAAAGTATTCATCTTCTAACGAACTTGATTATTATGATGAAGATCTTAAGACTATTTAGCTTCTATAAAGAGAGAATTTATCGATTAGTCCTTAAATTTCTTCACGATCAAATGATAAATTGTTAATTAGGACGATATCATCTACTGAGCATAGATCACTGTATGTTATATGGGTTGGTTATCCTTTAAACCAAGGAGTGTGAAGACACTAGTATGGTATACAGATGAGATATATGGATACATTGTCATTGAACGTGATCAACTCCAAAGCATTCAACTATCGAGAATGTCTCTGATGGGATATAGGTATAAGTGTCCCTTAGACTTGAGATTGCCTTAGTGACTTACAAGCAACTCACTGTGCTTTGGTACTGGACTAACTAAATTTTTAATTCAGTAATGAAAGACTTCTAAGTACAGTCAAGTACTTATAAAGTCAGAGTATGGTCAAGATGAAATTGACCACTCCAAGAGTTGGAGAAGAATGTATCACTGTATTTCAATATAGCAAAATCTTGTGCAGGATAATCCATCAGTTTATTTGATATTTTGAAATACAATATGGACAATTTGATCAAAGTTTATAGTTGAACTCTGAGGTGTCCTACGAGAATTTTGGTCAAGAGAATGAATTATATGAAAACTATATCCATATGGATTCTAAGGATGTTGTTCTACACATTCAACCTATTCAACCGTCGGATATCATTGCTAGATGATTACTTTAATTGGTATAGAAATCTATTCCTGTGCTACTAGCTTAGGTTTGGACCTATGAGGTTACATATATTAGAGCTCATGATCTAATCGGATGGTTGATCAATAATTGAGAATCATTCTAGGGTTAAACAATCAATACGATTGATGTTTAACCTAATGCAAGCATTGTAGGAGGATCGATTAGCAATTTGATTGCTAATTGACTTAATTTAATTAAGCCAAAGGATCAAGATTAAGTATAATTAAATATAATTTAATTAAATTTAGTTTGGGCTTGATTGGATCAAGTCCAATTGGCTTATTGGATAAGCTAAGTGCAAGAAAAAACTAATCCTAGTTCAACTAGCACTTGGATCAACCCAATTTTTTAATTTGATTAAAAAATTAAATTAAAATTAAATTTAATTTAATCTAATTTAATTAAATTTTTAATTAAATTAGAATCTAATTTAATTTGGTTGATTTGGTTTTGATTTAATTTGGTTTGAGAAATCATGTTTGACCAAGTCATAGATGGAATCCTAGTGAGACTAGGATTCCACCTTGCACCACTTGAGCCCTCCGTGCCCCCCATGCCTATTTTTTAGAAATTTTTCATGAAAATTTTCTATCCCTGATCTTTACAAATGCCTCCTCACTTCCTCTCTTTCTCATATGGTAATTTGGTGGTTGACCAAGTCAAAAGGAGAAGTTTGTTTTTGATCTAGGATTCTATGAGATAGAATCCTTATAAATCAAAACACTTCCTTCTATGTGTGCTGCCCCTTTTCTATTTTTTTCTCCCTTATTCCATGTGAGAAAGAAAAAATTTTGTGCATGTATTCTTGTTGGATTCACTGAAAAAATTAGAGGAGGGGCATCCAAGAGCTGGGCGCCCCAACCTCTTGCCAAAACTAGTCATTCCTTGTCTAGTTTTTGACCTAGACAAGGACTCTTCTTTTTCTATAAATTTAGGATGAATTTTGATCTAATTTTTTCATAAAATATAAACCATTAAGATATCTTTGAGGTGTATAAAAATTAGGGAGAGAGAACCTCTGGACAGTCTAACTGGCATGTTGTAGTGCATGACCAGGGGATGGAGGCAGCACGACAATGACCATATGACATCATCAATATCGAGGACTGGACTATTATATGCCGCATGTATGAGGATCTAGCATATTAGATAACTTTTTTTATTTAAAATTTAATAATTGAATTAGTTATTTTGAAGTTCAGTTACTTACTAACTAATTTGATTATTAACTATGCATGATCGATGTGCCAAATATTAAATTCTAGCATCTCGAGATTCGGTCCATGATAAGCTAAGAATAAGATTCAGAAGTCATGAAAAAGATCAACCAACATACAGTCGGGCTGGCTCGGATACGCAGTCAAGCCAACTCGGGATGAGATCGAGATAGCTTGAGATGGATTCAAGCCAGCTCTCTCAGGCAGACAGAAATCAGTGCTTGGGTGAGACACAGTCGAGCTAGCTCGGCTTCTGATGGAGCTGGCTCGATGGAGGCAAATAGCATGATGACAAACAACACACAAGCACACGAGCGGAAGCCTTTTGATGGGGTCTATAGTTCCTAACTCATGGACTAGGTCTATTCATGAGGTCTATGGAGTTGTTGTACTGTCCAGTGGCTAGGATAGCATACGAGAGCTGATCGGATGGCTATTGGAATGATTAGGACTTATAAGAAGGCCTTATGACCTAAGTGAAGAAACCAGATCTAGGGTTTTAGGGCGAGATCTTAAAATTTTTTGTAGATCAGCAATGAAAGACTCAAAATTAATCTAATTAATTCTAAATATTCAGATAATCCCTAGATCTAAGATCATATTACATGATTATTGCATGGTATTTAAATCTAAAATAAAAAATAAATAAGAAGAAAAGGTTGATCACATCAACCTAAATCTATACTACATCTCATGCATGTATGAAAAAAATAATAGATCAGATCTATTACCTGAGTGAGTTAAATATTCTAACTCGTTGACCCGAGTTAGACATTCTAACTCGCTGACCCGAGTTAGAGAATAAAGTTGCACGTCGTACACACGTTTGGCCTCTAAGAATCATCCACACGAGCCCACGATCATGATTAGAAATTCAGATGCTAAAAATCAACCCAAGAAGCTAGTACTGCACTGATGCCTCCTTTCTTCTAGATTGGACTCTTCTGAAGAGAAGGAGGAGAAGAGATTGTAAATATATAGGAAAAGAAGAGTCCTTGTCTAGATCAAAACTAGACAAGAAAAGGTCAAATAGGGCAAGTCAAGGGGCGCCCAACTCTTGGGCGCCCCCTCCATAATTTTTGGCATGTACCAACAAGAAAAAGCACACAAGAAAAGGGGTTTCTCATGTGGAATAAGAGAGAAATTAATTAGGAGAGGGGGTGGCACCTTTTGGAAAGAGTTTGAGTTTGTTAGGATTCTATCTCATAGAATCCAATATCAAACAAACTCCTTCTTTGACTTGATCTTCTACCCAATTACTATATAAGAAAGAGAGGGAGAGAGGAGGCATACATGAAGATCAAGAAGAAAATGATTTTTCATGAAAAGTATCAAAAAAATAGGCATAGGGGTATTAGGACTAAGGTGGCGCAAGAAGGAATCCTAGTCTTACTAGGATTCTATCTATGACTTGGTCAAAGTTATTTCTTAAACCAAATTAAACCAAAAATAACTCAACCAAATTTAATTAGATTCTAACCCAATTAATGGTTCAATTAAATTAAATTAAATTAAATTAAATTAAATTAAATTTTTATTTAATTTTTTAATTAAATTAAAAAATTGGATTGATCTAAGTCCTAGTTAGACTAGGACTAATTTTTTCTTGCACTTATCCAATAAGTCAATTAGACTTGATCCAATCAAGCCTAAATTAAATTTAATTAAATTATATTTAATTAAACTTAATCTTAGTCCTTCGACTTAATCAAATTAAGTCAATTAGCAATCGAATTGCTAATCAATCCTCCTGCAACAGTTGCACTAAGTTAAATATCAACCGTATTGATCGTTTAACTCTAGAGCGATTCTCAGTCGTTGATTAACCATCTGATCAGATTATGAGCTCTAATATGTATGACCTCAAGATTTGAACCTAAGTCAATAGCATAGAAATAAATTTCTATATCAATTGAAGTGACCATCTAGCAATGATACCCGATGGTCGGATAGGTCGAACGTATAAAACACCATCCTTAGAACCCATGCAGATATAGTTTTCATATAATTCATCTTCTTGACCAAAATGCTCATACGATACTCAGAGTTCAACTGTTAACTTTGATCAAATTATCCATATTGTATTTAAAAATATTAAATCCATCTGATGGATTATCCTGGTCAAGATTTTGCTATATTGAAATACAATGATACATTCTTCT
This sequence comes from Cocos nucifera, assembly GCA_006176705.1. Lineage (NCBI taxonomy): Eukaryota > Viridiplantae > Streptophyta > Magnoliopsida > Arecales > Arecaceae > Cocos > Cocos nucifera. The sequence continues at coordinate 482,204 of QRFJ01002466.1, read as the reverse complement.
CCAACTCTTGGAGTGGTCAATTCCATCTTGATCACACATCGACTTCGCAAGTACTTGACTGTGCCTAGAAACCTTTCATTATTAAATTAAAAATTCAGTTAGTCTGGTACCAAAGCACAGTGAGTTGCTTGCAAGTCACTAAGGTGATCTCAGGTCTAAGGGATAATTATACCTATATCCCATCAGAGACATCCTCGATAGTAGAATACTCTAGAGTTGATCACATTCAATGATGATGTTTCCATACATCTCACCTATATGCCATACCAGTATCTTCACACTCCTTGGTTAAGGAGACAACCAACCTATATGGCATATAGCGATCTATGCTCGATAGATGTTCGCCATCCTATTTAACAGTCTATCATTTGATCGTGAACTGATTTAAGGACTAATTCGATAAATTCTCTCTTTATCAAAACTAAATAGTCCTAAGGACTTCATCATAAAAATGGAGTTCGTTAGAAGATGAAGACTTATGATGAAAAACATGCCAAAGTATTTTATTTATTAATGATCAATTACATATACAAAGTAGCTCAATCGTTAATAGATTAACGATTTTTTGGGATACAATTTTCAACAACTCCCACTTATCCTAAAGCCACTCGATACAGTATCCAATACCCATTTTTGACTTATGGTTGTCAAACTTCTTGATTGCCAGGGCTTTAGTGAAGGGGTCGGCTAGGTTCTTCTTTTTGTTGATCTTCTGAAGATCGACATCACCACGATCCATGATCTCATGGACCAGATGGAAGCGATGTAGAATGTGCTTTGTCTACTGGTGTGCCTTTGGTTTCTTTGCTTGAGCTATGGCGCCAGTGCTGTCACAATAGAGCAGGATTGGACCATCAATGGAGGATGCTACTCCGAGCTTAGTGATGAACTTCCTCAGCCACACAGCTTTCTTTGCTGCATCTGATGCTGCCATATACTCTATTTCACAAATAGAGTCTGTCACTATATGCTGTTTGAAATTTTTTCAGTAGATGGCTCCACTATTTAGAGTAAAGATATATCTTGATACGCTTCTACTATCATCATTATCAAATTGAAAGCTGGAGTCTATAAATTCCATCAGTTTTATATCTAAATCATCATAAACCAACCATTGGTCCTTAATATTTCTCAAATACTTAATGATGGTTTTAACCACCTTCCAGTGATTTTTTTCAAGGTCAGACTGATATCTACTCACTACTCCAAGTGAGTATACCATGTCTAATCTCGTACATGTCATTGCATACGTGATAGATCCTACTGTCGAAGTATATGAAATTCTACTCATATGCTTTCTCTCTTCAGAAGTTGCCAGATAATTCTTCTTAGAGAGTGAAATTCCTTGACCTATCAGGAGATAGCCCTTTTTGAAATTCTCCATGCTGAACCTCTTTAGCATAATTTCTATGTACGTGGACTAGGATATACCAAGCATTCTTTTAGATCTATCCCTATAGATCTTCATCCCTAGGATATAGGATGCTTCACCCAAGTTCTTCATGGAGAACTGTGATGACAATCAGATTTTTATTCCCTATGTAATGTGAAAATGTCATTCCTCGATTAAGAGAATGTCATCCACATACAAAATAAGAAATACCACTATTGGACTATTTATCCATTTGTAAATGTAGGATTCTTCTCCGTTCTTAATGAAGCCATACGTTTTGATCACTTTATCAAAACGCATGTTCCAACTCCGAGATGCTTGCTTCAATCTATAAATGAAACTCTAAAGCCTGCACACCTTGACTCATCTATGGATGTGAACCCCTCATGTTGTATCATATACACCTCTTCGGTCAGCTCTCTATTTAGGAAAGCTATCTTCACATCCAACTAGTAGATCTCATAGTCCAGGTGGGCAGCTATTGCAAGCATTATCCGAATGAATTTGAGCATTGCCACTAGGGAGAATTCTCATCATAATCAATACCATAACATTGATGATACTTCTTGACAACCAAATGATCTTTATAGGTCTCTACCTTTCCGTCTGTGTCTCTTTTCCTTTTGAATATCCATTTACATCCATTGGATTTAACCCTTTCAGGTGGGTCAACTAATATCCATACATCATTGATTTTCATGGAATCCATTTCGGATCTCATGGCTTCTAGCCATTTCTTAGAGTTGGATCTCTGCATAGCATCCATGTAAGTGATCAGGTCCTCATCATTCTCATTGAGTTCGATGGGATCACCATCCTAGACCAAGAATCCATAGTATCTATTCAGATGGCATGGTACTCTACCAAATTTCCTTAATGATACAGGTTTACTAGGCTACAGATCTGATCTGATCAAATTCGACTCAGGTTTAGCATTTTGTGTCGAACTTTCTACTTATTGAACTTCATCAAGTTCAACCTTAGAGGCAACAATTCCTTCACTAAGAAACTCCTTTTTTAAAAAGGTTGCCTTAAGGCTGACGAACATCTTTTGTTCACCAACATGGTAGAAATAGTATTCTTTAGTCTCTTTTGGGTACTCTATAAATGTGCACTTGTCAGACCTAGGTCCAAGTTTATTTATAATTAACCATTTGACATAAGCTGGATACCCCCAGATCCTGAGGTGTGAAAGTGCTGGCTTACGTCCTGTTCATATCTCATATGGAGTTTTACCATAGATTTACTTGAAATCCTATTTAAAAGATAGCAAGCTGATTCGAGTGCATATCCCTAGAGGAATATCGGTAAGCTGGCAAAATTCATCATAGATCGAATCATATCTAATAGAGTCCAATTCCTTCTTTTAGATACACCATTATGCTGTGGTATTCCTGGAGGAGTCAATTAGGAGAGAATCCCATTCTCTTCTAGATATGTGAGAAACACATCGAAAAGATATTCTCCTCCTCGGTCAGATCAAAGAGTTTTACTCTTTTCAGTTTATTTTTTTTATTTCACTTTAAAATTATTTGAATATTTTAAAAAAATCTAACTTATGTTTCATCAGATAGACATATCCATATCTGGATAGATCATCTATGAAAGTGATGAAGTAGACATATCCACCTCTAGTACTTGTGCTCATTGGTCCACATACATCAGTATGTACTAGACCTAAGAGCTCAATGGCTCTCTCATCTTTTTAAGTAAAAGATGACTTGGTCATTTTATCAAAAAGATAGGATTCATAGGTTGGAAGTGATTCACAATCACTAAGTTCGAGGATATCCTCTTGAGCCAACATGCTTATCCTATTCTTATTTATATGACCTAGCCTATAGTGCCATAAGTAGATATCTATCACATTATCTAATCTAGGATATTTGCCCGTTGAATAGACTATATTAATAGGTTGTGATAACATATATACATCATTATTCAATTATCCATAGAAAGCAGTAACACCATTCATAATGATATTACAAACTCATTTTTTTATTAAAATTTTATAATTATTCATGGCCAAAAGGCCTATAGAAATGATATTTAAAAAGAAACTAGGACAGAAATGATAATCATTAAGAACAACGGTATGAGATTCAAATATAAGTTTCAAAATTTTTAAAGCTAGAACTGAAACTGATCTTCCATCTCCAACGTTTAGGAATCTTTCATCTTGCTTGAATCTTCTACTGACCTACAATCCCTACAATGAATTATAAATATGATAAGGGCTTTCAGTATCTAATATCCAGTCAGTAATATCATAGATAGAAAAATTGTATGGAGTTATCATATAAATATCTTGCCCAGCAATAGCTTGCTTCTTCCTCTGCCTATTTGGATCTAGGAAGACAATGTACTAAGGACAGTTTCTCTTCTAGTGCCCCCACTTCTTGCAAAAGAAGCATTCAGCTTGACTCTTATCATGCTTGATTTTTTTGGTCTGGCCATGCATAGATGTCCTAGTCTGAACTTGCACCTTCTTAGCTTTTTTCTTCTTATTCTTCTTTCCTTTCTCAAAGGATCGAGAATGAGAAGATGAACCTTCCACTAAGTTCACCGACTCCTTGTGGAGCTGGTGATCCTTCTCAAAGTTCTGAAGTAACCCTAGTAATCTGTGGTAGTCAACTTCAGGCTTTGACATTCTATAATGTGTAAGGAATGAGAGATAAGACTTGGACAACGAGTTCAGTATTGCATCTTTCCTAAGCTATTTATGCAAGAAAAAGCCGAGCTTACTCAAGCACTCTATCAACTTGATCATATACAGTACATGATTAGTGATAGATGCTCCATCATGTATTCTAGCATTGAAGATGGCACTAGTCTTATGCCTCTCCACGTCATCGAGTGTGCCAAAGAAATCCTCCAACACTTTAAGCATGTCCTTTGGCTGAGCCATCTCAAATCTGCAACTGAACTCATCGCTCATCATAGCCAGCATAATGCAGCGCACCGTGGTTCGATCACTGAGCCACTTTTGATAAGTATCTCTGATAGTTCCACGTGCATTTGTAGCTGGCTTCTTAGGTGCATCATCCGTTATCACATGTAGGATGTGTTCATGCTCCAGAACAATCTTTAACTTTCGTTACCAGCTACCAAAGTTAGGTTCCACCAACTTATCATGGTCCAACAATGATCGGAGTGATAGAAAAGTGGCCATATCTGCACAAGAAAAAACCATAACCTAATTAGTAATTGATTCATTAAACCTAAAGATTTTGACTTTTAATCAAAAGATTCTCCATTATTTTATTCGAATTGATAGTCTCTATCTTCAATTTGAGAAATTATCCTAATTTCTTAGTGGGTACTAGAATCCACATAGACTGTACACGAGCTCAACTTTGGTTGGTCAACTCATGTGCATCTAAGGATAGGTTCATAATCAATTATTTCTCCAAATAACTTTTAGTAATTAAATTTTGCCCCAGCCTCTGATCAGTTGACTTTGGCCTTCTTAAAAAAGGATCCATTTAAGTCCAATCATTAACATGATCATACTTAGCCCATCCAACCAATGAATGATCAAACCCAACTTTGGTTGGCTCTCCTGATCATAATTTAGAAAGATGTATCCTAGAGATCATATAATGAATGATAATTCCATCAACCGATAAGCATCAGGCCTTTGGGCCTCCAATGATTATCCAACTGATGGACCCATTATCATCTACTTTATTGGGAGGCTATGATCCAGTTATCATATAACTATTTCATTTTAGAAACCTAATAATTTTAGAGAATTTAATTTGAAGATGAGAAAAGGTCAGATGAACCAGCTTGTCATGATCCTCCCATTAACTTCACCAAGTCAGCTTAAGGAAGATCATTAATAGGCTAGTCTAGGAGCACCTAAATCAATCAAACGGATTTACCTAGCTGATATGGGTCAGCTCGAATAGTCAAGTGATCCGATCGAAATATAATTTCATCAAGAGATCAGGTAAGTTCGATAGTGGAAGAGTCTGCTAAAGCTTGCCTTAGATACCATCAGAAATGGCCAGGTAAGTAGGCTGCCAATTAAACATCATCAATCTAGTTTATCTTAGAACTGGTTTAATTAGTTTCAATTAGATCAACCTAACAGTTCGTGCTATACCGCATAGTCAAGAATCAAGTTTATCTTGGGTCTCGTTAAAGATATGGACTTGACTAACTACAACTATTATAATTGATTTAGAGAATCCTTGACCTAATCTAAGATAATAATTGATTAGATTTAGTCAATTCTCTAATTAAGTTCATTCTTTAATCTAACCCTAGGTCTAATCTAATTAATGGACCTAATTTCTACTAACCCATTTAACCCAATCTGTTATGATTCGTGTCTTAGGATTTTTAATTTACAATCCTAGATTCTAATCAAACAACTTCTTAATTCTTAATTAAGTTTTAGGCTGAGGGTTGGGGTTTGGCTTTCCAAAAATAATTTTTATATTTATAAAATATTTTTATAATATGATTCTATTAACCAAGTTGCATGTTTGATTCATAATCAATATGCAAGTAAGAAGAGCATGAAACTACTTTAGATCTAATCTAAACAAGTTTATGTAATTGAAACAATTTCAACATCAATCAATCATAAGTCAACTTAGATCAAATCTAACATATTTATGATGGTTAAAATTAGATTAAAATATTTTTAATTAAATCATAAAATCTCTTAAATCTAATCTAAAATTTTATGATCAAAATTTTAGATCAGTACGTACTAGGACAACCTTTTTACTATAAGGAATAAACCTTACAGCAGGACAACCTTATAAGATTAGTCCATGCAATCTAAAATTTTATTTTTAGATTTAAAATTTTTTTAAATAAATTATAAATAATATCAGATCATATCTAATAAATTTATAAATAATATTAGATTTATACGAACTAGGACAATCTTTGCACTATAAGGGGTAAACCTTACAGTAGGATAATCTTAAAGCAGTTCATATGATCTAAGATTTTAATTTTAGATTTAAATATTAGATTATTAATTAGATCTAATCCAAAAATAATCCAAGCATACATCAATAATCATATAATAATTAATCTAGCTTTGATACCAACTGAAGGAATCAGATCTAGAGTTTCAGGACTAGATCTTAAATTTTTTTCAAAATCAGCAGTAGAAGACTCAAAATTAATCTAATTAATTCTAAATATTATATAATTTTTAGATCTAAGATCATATTATATGATTATTATATGATATTTAAATCTAAAATTAAAAATAAATAAGAAGAAAAGATTGATCACATCAATCTAGATCTACACTACATCTCATGCATGTATGAAAAAAATAATAGATCAGATCTATTACCTGAGCGAGTTAGACGTTCTAACTTACTGATCCAAGCTTGAGGATGAACTTGCAAGCCGTACATAAATCTAGACTCTAGGAGTCATCCATACGAGCCCACGATCATGATCAAAAATTCAGATGCTGGAAATCAGCAGAATATACTAGTACTATGCTGATTTTTCTTCGATGGTTGATCAGATGCCTCTTTTCTTCTAGATTAGACTCTTCCAAAGAGGAGAAGGAGGAGAAGAGGTTTTAGATATGAGACACTCTTAAAAAAATCCAAGAAAGAAGGAAGGAAAGAGATGAATACAGCAACCCTAGAAGAAGACCCTCTTCTTCTTCTCTTTGCTCTCACCTAGACACCTAGTTTTGTATCTATTGAATCTTAATGCCTAGAGATTTTCTCTCCCTAATTTTTACACACCTCAAAGCCCTCTCAAAGATCTGTAACCTATAAAAATTTAAGCCAAAATTCATTCAAAATATATAGAAAAAGAATAGTCCTTGTCTAGGTCAAATACTTGACAAGGAAAGGTCAAACAAGGCAAGTCAAGGGGCGCCCAACTCTTAGGTGCCCCCTCCATAACTTTTGGCATGTACCAGTAAGGAAAGTGCACAAGAAAAGGGATTTCTCATATGGAATAAGAGAGAAATTAATTAAGAGAGGGGGCAGCACCTTTTGGAAAGAGTTTGGGTTTGTTAGGATTCTATCTCATAGAATCCAATATCAAAACAAACTCCTTTTACTTGGTCTTCTACCCAATTACCATATAAAAAAGAGAGGGAGAGAAGGAGCATACATGAAGATCAGGAAAAAAAAGATTTTTCATGAAAAATATCAAAAAAAAAGACATGGGGGTGTTGGGACTAAGGTGGCGTAAGGAGGAATTCTAGTCTTATTAGATTCTATCTATGACTTGGTCAAAGTAGTTTCTTAAACCAAATTAAATCAAAACCAACTCAACCAAATTAAATTAGGTTCTAACCTAATTAATGATTTAATTAAATTAGATTAAATTAGATTTAATTTTAATTTATTTTTTTAATCAAATTAAAAAATTGGGTTGACCTAAGTCCTAGTTAGACTAGGACTAGTTTTTCCTTGCACTTGAGTTACCCAATAAGTCAATTGAACTTGAAAGAATCAAGTCCAAACCAAATCTAATTAAATTATATTTAATTAGACTTAATCTTAGCCCTTTAGTTTAATCAAATTAAGCCAATTAGCAATCGAATTGCTAATCAATCATCCTGCAACATTTGCATTAGGTTAAACATCAATCATATTGATCGTTTAACTCTAGAATGATTCTCAATCATTGATCAACCATCCGATCAGATCATGAGCTCTAACTTGAATAACCTCATAGGTTTGAACCTAAGTTGATAATATAAAAATTAATTTTTATACCAATTGAAGTGATCATCTAGCAATGATATCCGATGGTCGGATAGATCAAATGTATAGAATACCATCCTTAGAACCCATGCGGATATAGTTTCCATATAATTCATCCCCTTGATCAAAATGCTCATAAGACACCTCAGAGTTCAACTATAAACTCTGATTAGGTTATCTATATTGTATTTCAAAATATCAAATCTATCTGATGGATTATCTTGACCAAGATTTTGCTATATTGAAATATAGTGATATATTCTTCTCTAACTCTTGGAGTGATCAATTCTATCTTAATCATACACCGACTTCATAAGTACTTGACTGTGCCTAGAAGCCTTCCATTACTGAATTAGAAATTCAATTAGTCTGATATCAAAACACAGTGAGTTGCTTACAAGTCACTAAGATGATCTCAGGTCTAAGGGATACTTATACCTATATTCTATCAGAGACATCCTCGACAATAGAATGCTCTAGAGTTAGTCATGTTCAATGATGATGTACTCATACATCTCATCTGTACATCATACTAGTATCTCCATACTCCTTGGTTAAGTGGATAATCAACCTATATGGCATATAACGATCTATGCTTGATAGATGTTGTCATCCTATTTAATAGCCTATCATTTGATCGTGAACTGATTTAAGGACTAATCGATAAATTCTCTCTTTATCGAAACTAAATAGTCCTAAGAACTTCATCATAAAAATGGAGTTCATTAGAAGATGAAGACTTATGATGAAAAACATGCCAAAGTATATTATTTATCAATGATCAATTACATATACAAAGCTCAACCGTTAAGAGGCTAATGATTGACTTTTGGGACATAATTCTCAATACTAAGTTGGAAAGTCTTAAAAAAATCTCTCAGACGGTGTAGAGACAAGGTAGGAAGCACTGGAGTACTGTAGTAGCACCTTTCTAGAGGCACGGAGGTTGAGAGAGGCTCGATGGTGCAGCAGTCGAGGAGGATATCTCAGTAGAGATTGCTAGGAGCTTCTCAGGGAGACCAAGAGCAGGTCTCAGGAAGAGCTAGGGGTCTCAAAACTTGCCAAGAGCATCAAGAAAGTTGGGAGTGTCCTAGAATGGTGGGGTTGCCTAGGAACAAAAGCTGGGGCTTGATGTAGAGGCTGAGAGGATCACAGAGTGTCCAGAAATATCGAGAATCTTGGATCGATAAATCTATGAGGGGGATCTTCTTGGGATTACTATGAGAGCATTGTATGGGTGAGTGCTTCTGAATTCAGAGAGAGGATTGATAAATTGAGATTGTATCTCCTATGTTGTTCTTTTTCGGTAGTGAAGCATTACATGTCCCATGAATGTATCACTTGGGCCGAACCACATATATGATTATGTTTGTTTGTCTTCTTCTATCTTTTCATAGCAACAGGTAGTGCCATATCTCCTATAGATGATCTTGGATGGGTGATCCATGTTTCGCAATTGATGGATCTACCCTAATAGTGGTATCAAAGCTAGAAGGAGTCAGATTGTTCTAAGGATTGCTGCGGTGGTGATCAAGTTAGAAGAAGGGCATAATCAAGATGGATGCTCTCTTATGCAAGAAGAAGCCAGATGGAGCTTAATATGAGGTGGAGCTCCAAGTGGAGATGAATCAGACACGAGACTCCATTTGGGATTGAGTGGTTTGGCTCAAATTCCATGTTTATCGATTCATGAGCAGCAGGCGGTAGCCCTAGGATATGGGGGTAGTATTATACAGGAAGCTCTCAAATTTAAGGTGGAGCCGAATATCGAGTCAAGATGGAGAATGTTGAAATCTGGCATCTCGAGATTCGATCTATGATAAACTAAGAATGAGATTTAGAAGTCATGAGAAAAATCAGCTAACATACAGTTGGGCTAGCTCAGATACGTAGTTGAGCCAGCTCAGGATAAGATCGAGCCGGCTCAAGGTGAATTCGAGCTAGCTCTCTCAAGCGGATAGAAATCAGTGCTTGGGTGAGACGCAGTCGAGCTAGTTTGGCTTCTAATGGAGCTGGCTCAATAGAGGCGAGCAGCACGATGGTGACCAAGCATAAGCACATGAGCAAAAGCCTTTTGATAGGGTCTACAGCCCCTAACTCATGGACCAGGTCTATCATGGGGTCTATGGAGCTGTTGTGCTATCCAGTGGCTAGGATAGCACACGAGAGTTGATTGGATGGTTATTGAAATGATTAGGATTTATAAGAAAGCCTGACGATCTAAGGAATCAGGAAGTCTCATGAAAATCTCTCAGACGGAATGATTGGATGGCTATTAAAATGATTGGATGGCTATTGAAATGATTAGGATTAATTAAACATGCAAAAATTATTTTTACAGCCATCATATATCTAATCATTAGCTTCTAAAAAAAATATTTTAATTAAGAAATTTTTTTCCAACAAATCAAATGAGCCCTATATTCTATGTTCTTAGCACGACCTCTGAATCTTCCATCACTCAAGAAATAGTCTTTTTGTACGGAATCAAATTAAATGTCAAGACACGAGGTTGGCTCCAAGAAATCACCTTCATGCTCACACAGAAAACGAACAATCTATATATTAAATAGAAGTGAACTATAAAAAGAAGAGTATTCTAAACACTCAACGCGGATTCCAGACGTTTGATTCTACTCATTAGCAGTAGCCCCGCACCGTCTTTCTTTTTTTAAAGTTTAGACAGTACAGAAACAATGGAATGCAAATGACTTGGTCTTATATCGGCCTTCTCCGGCCAATTGCGATGGACTAAGCAAACTCATGTCAATTCGGCAGTTGCCAATCTTATTATTAACATTTATCATATTGCAACTTGAAAGCCTTTTACATTACATTCGGTACGGTTGTACGCCTTGTCGAATTTTCCTCATTTGCCAAACCTAATTAAACCACTAAAGAGAAGAACTTGTCAAGCCGCTGAACTTGTGCTGCTCATGTTGCAGACCTCTTCCTTCTCTGCTTGACTTGGTAAACTTATCTCACACCATCCATCCACTTTATTTGTCAAAATCCTATAAATACGAAGGTAACATAGCCGATCTTCTCCATCGGCTGCTTTCTCTCCCTCTCTTTCATACACAAAGCTGGCGCACAAGATGATGAGAGGAGCTGGATTTCAGACGCCCACCTGCACCTCATGCTTTCTCTTCACCATGGCCATCCAGGCCATGTTCCAAGTATCGTTGGCTTCCCTAAAAGTCGGTTATTACAACCACAAATGCCCATCAGCCGAAGCTATTGTGAGACAGACCGTGCGCGAGGCTATGATCCATAATCTAGGCATCGGCGCCGGGCTCATCAGGATGCACTTCCATGACTGCTTCGTTAGGGTGAGTTCCATATATCCTCTAACCACTCTTTCCTCCGGCTTGTACCATCCCAACTGCCACTACCATAAATGTGGAACCAACATCACTTCTGTGGTACAATAATCTATATACAGCGAGCTAATTCTCTCGTTATGTCTCATCCAGGGCTGTGATGCTTCGGTTCTTCTCGACTCAACACCTGACAATCGTTCCGAGAAGGAATCCCCAGCCAATAACCCGAGCCTACGAGGATTTGAGGTGATCGATGAAGCCAAGGCTAGAATCGAGTCCGTCTGTCCATCCACAGTCTCCTGTGCTGATATCCTCACCTTCGCTTCTCGCGACGCCGCCTACTTCGCTGGTGGCATCAAATACGCTGTTCCGGCAGGCCGGCGTGATGGAAGGGTCTCCATCGAATCCGAAGTCCTTTCCAACCTTCCCCCTTTCTCCTTCAACGCTGTTCAACTCAAGGACAGCTTCGCTCGCAAAGGACTCACTCTTGATGAAATGGTCACGCTCTCGGGAGCCCACTCGTTTGGCGTCTCCCACTGCTCCTCGTTCGCTGATCGTCTCAACGCCACTTGCCCGCAGGATCCCAAGATGGACTGGAAATTTGACGCCTTCTTGAAGTCTAAATGCTTGTCGGCTGGGAGCGATCCGACGGTCAATCTGGACGTGGTGACGCCGAATCGGTTGGACAATCAGTATTACAAGAACTTGCAGAAGGGAAGAGGGCTGCTGACGTCAGACCAGACCTTGCAAACCAGCGCACTGACAGCCAGACTGGTGGCGGTCAATGCCAAAAGGCCACGGGCTTGGACTGCTAATTTCGCAGCAGCCATGGTGAAAATGGGATCCATCGAGGTTCTCACTGGAGATCGGGGTGAGATCAGGAGGACGTGTAGGGTTGTGAACAAATATTAGTTCTTTGTGCAAGTTTATGTTCAGTATGTGCATTATTACCCAAAAAAAAAAAAAAAAACTTGTGCATTATTACGTTCTTTCATTTTTTTTGTTGGATTGGTTTATCGATGGATATTAGCACAGAAGTGTATATTGCTCGATAGATATTAGTTTATACCAATATCCTTTTTACTTTTTTTTTTATTTTGATAAGTATATTATATTATATACATTTGTTTTGTCCGAGATCAAATTTTTGTTTGACCAGTTCTAAAAGCTTTTCCTTCTTAAATGCTCATTAATACATAAGGAAACTTTCCTACAATGACGTAGGCCTGTTGAAGGCTCGCCCGTTGCTATGAAAGCATTTTATTGAAAGAGGGCACCGCACAACTCGCAAACAAGTTTATATGGCTCGAGTAATTTAATTAGTAGCGATCGACCGGTTCTAACCTTTGCAGCTTTCCAACTTTAGGTGTTCATAAGCAACAATAGAATCGAACATGGGGCCTTAAAAAAGAAAATTACGGACACCACAAATGTAGAGGTAATTGACATGATGTTCCTTGATTGACTATATTAAATATTTAAAATTATGGACACCAACGTGTCTCTTATAAATGAGGTGTCCAGATGATTCTCGAAGCAGATTTGAAAGGACAATAGAAGCAGTACAGTTCCATCACAGTTCCCTATACTTTTCTTGCCCAAACCGGCAAAATGGGAAAAAAATGATATACCTCGGAACCAACGATAGTTGATACGGTAAAACTGTTCAATTAGAATCATCATGAACGTACCATGAAACCTTCACTCCTACCAACCAACAACATAACCACTTAAAAAATACGTCAAGATGTTCAAATTTCTCCACCCTCCACTCAATTATAGTTGGCCCATAATAACAGTAACCTTCATAATTATGAGATATCAAAAAAAAATTATCTCATATATCTTTTAGATATATGAACAGTTATCCACAATAACCATCCTTACACACTTCAAGATTCCATTGTAATGTGCTTTGACCCCCGTATAAACCACTCTAAGAGGATTCTCTAGGTAAGTTAAATTGAGTCTCAAATGGTTCTTAGCATATTAAAGTTCTCCTACGGTGGAACTCTCCCAAATGCTCTAAGCTTTCATTCTGTATCTCTCTGCCATCTATTCAAAACCTCTCCTATTTTCAAGGGTGATTTGATGAAGAACTCGAAGGACCATCTATCGAAGAATTTTTGGTAAGAGAATTTTTCTTATTTATAGTATTTCAAGACTGATCCTGATATTGGAGTGAAGATCTAGCCACATCATCCATCTTCCATAAATCTGGCCACATTATCCATCTTCCATAGCTTTTCAAGATCTTCGATCAGCTCCCCTGTCAAGCCCTCTAGCACATCAATCAGCTCAATAATCTAGACGTCACACTGATCCTCGACAATGAAAATAGTCATTTTCAATGTGCTTGGCTTGAGCATAAAACACATGATCGAATATAATAGCAATAGTAAAGGTAATATCACAAAGAAGATGAGGAGTATATTATCCATGACTGGAATACGAAGCTCTTGAAATAGTAAACATAGCCAAGAGATTTCTACAGCAACATGTGCAAGACATCGATATTCGGCTTCAGTAGAGGATCAAGCAATCATAGACTACTTCTTAGCATATGAAAATACAACATTGGGGCCTAAGAAGATGCAATAACCAGTAGTCAAGCATCAATCCACTGCCTGATCCGCATCATAAAAGCCTTGTAGATAAATTGGGCCTAGTTTGAGGTGAAGCCCATGTTCAATGGTGCCCTTGAAAAATTGTAAGATATCCCTGATAGCTAGCATGTTTGCTTTAGGAAGATGCTACTGAGATGCTTGGTTGATAACGAAACTAATATCCAGTCGAGTTAATGTTAATTAATATTACAAGGCACTAATAATAGATCAATAACAGAAGGGATCATTGTAGCTTAGCTAGAAGTAAAGTCATGTGTGTATAGAATGGCAAGTGAGTTGACGTGTTTAAAATCCAAGAAGCCGGTATATTGAAGGAGCTCAAGTATATATTTTATTTGAGTTGGATATAAGCTGATAGTAGTGTGAGGTGCTTCGAGGCCCGAAAAATAGAAGTGTTGGTCCAACTAAGAAATAAGAAGCTGGATAAACTTGAAATCACACCCAATAAGTGAGATATCATCAATATAAAGGATGAGATAATTAGACCATGGAGCATGATGATGAACAAATAATGATGGGTTTGACACCGTAGTAGAGAAGCCTAACTATACTAATTTGGAGCAAATTTTTTCCTATCGAGCATGGGGTGCTTGTCGGAGACCATACATGGACTTTTGCATCTTGCAAACATGATTGGATCTATCATGGTCCACATAATCTTGATGCTGAGTCATATAGACATCCTTCTTGAGATTGCCATCAAGGAAGGCACTTTCTACATCTAGTTGTGAATGGACCAATCGAGGCTGACAGCCAAAACCATGAGATCACCAAAACAATAGTGTGCTTAATAACAAGGCTGAAAGTTTCTAAAAGGTTAATTCCAGATATTGATGAAAGCCTTGGCAATCAGTGAGCTTTGTATTGATGAAACCATCATGATTGTGCTTTCAACAGACACATTTGGACCCAACAATATTCATACCAAGTTGGTAAGGAGCAAGGGTCTCACATCCCGAACCCAGCACCCAAGTCAGATACGTGATGGCCACAAATACTCTAGAGCAAATCCTAAAGAATATGCAAGGCCTAAATAATGAGTCCACCAGAATACCAAAAAAATTTTAAAATTCCAATCATACTTATCAAATCAAATAAATCCATATTTATTCATAAAATTTAAATATTTATTTAATATCAAAAATAATTAATTAACTAATTAACTAAAAACTTTACTGCTCGAACTCCATGCCCAACTCGATCGAAACTAAGCATCTTGCAAATCTAAGAAAGAAGAGAAAAAAGGATTGTGTGCTTTACAGCCCAATAAGAATTTATATATATATATATATATATATATATATATATATATATATATATATATATATATATATATATATATATATAACTGAATAGAAAATAATCATATTCATAATAATTAAATAATATCATCATATACAATTTCATTAAACACATCACATATCACTAATCAATAATTCTAATCAACATTAATTTAATAAAATTACTTATTATTTATTGATTAATACAATATTATCGTTTTGATACTGGACTGATCCGCTCACGCTCCAGTCCATGGTAGGCCACCACATTTTCGCCTATGATCGGTAACCATATCTCAGCCCGTGGCTAACATCATAATACTATATTTCACACATGTTAGCTAGTCTAGATATCTACTAATTAAATATGATTTATCATCTTGACTTTATTTCAGCACTGAATTCAGTTACAACCATGCTACGGTCCATAATAGGCCAAAATATACGCTACGTTTCATACATGGTTGACTAGTTCGCATGCTCCTCTTTTTCATATTTTATGTTTATCTTTCCAACATTGGATTAATTACAACCATGCTCTAGTCCGTGGCAGGCTAAACACACGTTGCACCCTAGCCTGAGACTGAGCCAATACACACCACGTATCTTGCATGGCCGAATAATCCAAACACCATCCATTCCATATCCATATTATTAAAATCATAACCTAATTTTTGACATTAGATTAGTTACAATCATGTTCCAGCCCATGACAGGCCAAGCCGTACCTCAGTCCAAGACTGATCTGATATATACACCATGTTTCTTGCATGACTAACTAACCTAAATGCCGTCCATTCCATTAATTATATTAAATCATATTTTTCTTACTCAACAATTATTAAGCACCAATTAATATGATTCAAGCAATATTAGTATATAATATACATATCAATAGATATAAAATATACATCAATTATACAGATAAACTTTCATAAACATGTCAATGATCATATTGAAGAATCCTTATCTCTACTGATGATTGATTCAAACATAGTAATTGATAAATTTTTCAATTTATGAACTCAGAAGCAAGGTATTCTGCTCAATATCTTATGCAGACAATCATACCTCTACATGATCAAACTTAAATATACAAATCATATATGGAGAAATTATGGATAAACGATCCAAATTTATAAATCTAGGACCCCTAGGGTCAATCAAAATCTAAGTTTGTCTAAATCCCTAGATCCTTCACTAGACCATAAGACTCATAAAGAGAAAAAATTCTTAAAGAGAGAGAAAAAGTCTAGAGAGAAAATCTAGAGAGAGAAAATATAGAGAGAAGTGAAGAGAGAAATTTTTAGAGAGAGAAAGTGCTAAGAGAGTGGGGAGAGAAAAGAGAGAGAGAAAAGGCTCTCTTTTTTTTTTCTTTTCTCTTTTTTAATGTATTTTCTCTCTCTCTCTCTCTCTTTTTTCTTTCTCTTGAAAGAAAACAGAGGAGGCAATTGATGCCCCCTCCTTGATCCCAGCCCACAGCCACGGCCACTTGATGGCGGCGACGACCATCTCCCATCCTGACTTTGGCAAGCCGGACGATAGGTCGACTTCCTACCGCTTGGGCACAGCCCACATCCGGCATAAGGGCCGGCTTGATGGGAGAAAAAGAATAGGGAATGGTCCTATTCCATTCAAATCCGGCACCTCGTTGGCCTAAATCCTTGCAACAGTAACCTCAAAGGAAAGAAAAATAATGGACATGGCCTTACCTTGGCTTTGGTGGGATTGGACGGCCAACTAACCAGAAAATTCCTCGAAGATCCTTCACGAAAAATCAAAGAAAAAACCACTTTGTTTTCTCACCGACGATGGGAGGGTATGAGTCGAGATGGTTGAGAAGAAGAGGGCTCCTTTTATAGACAATGGATTCTAGGATTTGGTTGCCCTAGGATCCTTCTCTTAGTCGGGAATAGAGACGAGGAGGAAGACTCGTATCAGGAGTCTTCCGTCCCCTACCTCATGCGCACAGCATGTGAGGTTTTCAAATTTTTCTTTTTTTAAAGTTGGGTTGTTACATTCTTCCTTTCTTAAAATAATTTCATCCTCAAAATTAATGTACCTAAAGTTTCAAAGAATTGGATACAACTCCTTTATCTCACCTTCAAGCTTCCACTCAATGTTCCCTTTCTACATGATTATGCCATTAAGTTGATAATAAAGAAAAATCTAGTTTCCTCCAAACTTTGATCTCTTCCAAATATCTTCTATATCAGGTACTCCCCAAAGGTCAGATTCATATAAGAAAATCCAACAAATTTCTAAATTCTATCATATACTTAAAGTCCAACATATCTTATCAGTTTCAACATGTAAACAAATTATCCATATTCAATAGATTTGGTAATAATAATATGATTCATCTGATTTGAAATCTCATATGAGCCCATATACCTATCACCATCGAGTCGTGAACATAATTTATCACCCTCTTGAGTAAGTGCATAGACCCATCCTTGGGTCTGAGGCTTCTACTGTGCATCCTAGAATATTTTATTTGCTAAAACTTTTTGTTGCATTTGATATTCCTTCTTGTTAGGGCAAACAGCTACCTTGTGGCCCTATTGACCACATACAAAGCAACTACCATTGAATTGCTTACACTCTCCTAGATAATGAGATCCATCACATCGATAACACTTAATACTATATTGAATTTGTTCTTTGCCTTCTACAGCATAGCTTGATTTCTTGATTTTT
This sequence comes from Cocos nucifera, assembly GCA_006176705.1. Classification (NCBI taxonomy): domain Eukaryota; kingdom Viridiplantae; phylum Streptophyta; class Magnoliopsida; order Arecales; family Arecaceae; genus Cocos; species Cocos nucifera. The sequence continues at coordinate 464,168 of QRFJ01002466.1, read as the reverse complement.
GACTTGAAGGATTCACCACTTTAACTCTAAGGATCATTTGATCGATTTTTTTTCTTCAAATTTTTCTCTTTTATAGCTTGTGCATCATCAAGTCCTTTTTCAATCATCAGGACTTTGTTTATAACTTGCTTATAAGTAGGTAATTCAAATACAGTCACTAGTTGTTGAATTTGACCTCTAAGTCCATTTTTAAAATTTTGAGCCTGAATATCCTCATCAGTTACAATGTTGGAGCATATTTAGATAATTCTTCAAACTTTATTGTATATTAGGCAAAGATCATATTCTCCTATTCCCACTATAAGAAATCTAATCTTTTACGACATAATTATTTATGATAAAAAAATTCATTGCAAATAATGGTATTAGGGATGGAAAAAAATTTTCATCGCTAATAATTTTTATTTTCAACAAAAAAAATCATCACAAATAAACAACTATTAACAACGGAAAAGATATTTATGTCATAGATGATTGATTATTTATAACATAAATTTTCCATCGCAATAATCAGCCATTAATAAATCATTTAAAAGTTTAGAAAAGATCGATTTTTTGTGATAAAAATTTTATGTCATAAATAATCAATCATCTACGATGTAGCTAACTTTTGCATCATAAATAACATATTATTTGTGATGGACTATGTTCATCATAAATAAGCTACCATAAATAAATCCTTTTAAAAAATAAAAAAGGTGGTTTATTTATGATTAAAAATTTTTATCATAAATAATGATTAATTATGATGTAAAATTTTATACATCATAAATACATGATTATTTATGATAATTTTTTTTATCATAAATAATGTGCCATAAATAAATTATTTAAAAAATTAAAAAAGATAGATTATTGATGATAAAATTTTTTTATCATAGATAATTAATTATTTATGATGCAAAACTTTATCCATCATAAATATAGATTATTTACAATAAAAAATTTTTATTATAAATAATCTCCCATAAAAAAATATTTAAAAAAAATTAAAAAATATGGATTATTTATGATAAAAAAATTTCATCATAAATAATCAATTATTTATGATAAAAATTTATTTTTTATCATAAATAATTAATTATTTTTGATGAAAAAATTTTATCATAAATAATCTTCCATAAATAAATCATTTAAAAAAATAAAAGGATGAGTTATTTATGATAAAAAAATTTTATTATAAATAATTGATTATTTATGATAAAAATTTTCATCATAAATAATTGATTATTTATGATGAAAATTTATTTTTCATTATAAATAATCAATTATTTATGATGAAAAATTTTCATCATAAATAATCTCTCATAAATAAATTATTTAATAAAATTAAAAAAGATGGATTATTTATGATAAAAAAGTTTCATCATAAATAATCAATTATTTATGATGAAAATTTATTTTTTGAAGTAAATAATGATTATTTGTAATAAAAAATTTTCATTGCAAATAATCTCCTATAAATAAATTATTTTAAAAATTAAAAAAATAGATTATTTATGATAAAAAAAATTATTGTAAATAATCAATTATTTATGATGAAAATTTATTTTTCATCATAGATAATTGATTATTTGTGATGGAAAGTTTCCATCGTAAATAAGTTGATCAAAATTTTAAATTTAAAAATAAAAAATATTATCTATTTTAAAAACAAAAAAAGGGTAAAGATGCACCATGCATGATCGTGTGATGAGATTGACGGGTGCGAGTGCATCCACTATTAACTAGCCTACAAGCAAATTAATATTTTTTCTAATTTTTTAAAAATTAGTATTCTTTTAAAATTTTTTATTTTTTTTAAATATTATATAATTTTAAAATTTAAAGCTGATCTTCATCATTCATTATTTAAGTAATTATCGTATAAGTATTGTCATAAAAGACCGTCTTGATCTGATAGCTTTAGCTATGTAGATCGATAAAATTTAATTTCGATGATCATGAATGACCGTATGATGATCTGATAGATAGAAATTATCGATGAATCTAAAAATTTATAATGATGATCTCTATGATATTTATACTATACTATCAAAATTTTACTTCAATCGAATATAGTTATCATAGTCAATTTAGTATAAGATGATTTGGATCGTTAAATAAAAAATGAGTGATCAAACTACTATTATTATTATTACTATTATTATTACTAATATTATTATTTTAATTATTATTACTATTTTTACTCTTATTATAAATATTATTATTATTATATTTACTATTATTATTATTCTAACTACTATTATTACTATGATTATTATTATCATTATTATCATTAATATTATTATTATTATTACTATTATTCTTACTACTACTATTACTATTATTATTATTACTATTATTATTTTTATAATTATTATATATGATTATTATTATTATTTTCATTATTATTACTACTTTTACTATTATTATTATTATATTTACTATTATTATTATTATAATTCTAACTACTATTATTACTTTGATTATTATTACTATTACTATTATTATTATTATTATTATTACTATTTTTATTATTATTATCATTATAATTATTATGATTATTATTATTATTATTGTTATTAATTTTTATTATTATTTATTAAAATTTTAAAATTGATTAAACCCCTTCGCCTCCCACCCCCAGTGGTGCCCCTTCGCCGCCCACCACCTGCGACCCACCACTCAACCTGCCACCGCCATCTCTCCATGCCCCACCCCCCATGAACCCCCACCCCTTGCGGTGCTCTAACACCATCATGGCTCCCATCCTTTACGGCACCCCTCCACCACCCACCATCGATGCCTGCAGTCCTCCAACCCATCCCATCACCACCATCCAGCAGCCCTGCACTCCATGTGGCCTCCTACAATCAGCACCAATCCTTCGCACCCCATTATTCACCACTGGCCACCGCATGGATACATCCACAACCCCTAATCCATGGTCCCATCACCACCACCTCGTGGCCCCGCACCCCATGTGCCCTCCATCTCCTGCAACTGACACCCTCCCTCTAGGCCCCATCGCCTGCCACTGACCATCGCATGGCACCCATGGCCTCCCAAACGATCGAAAGAGAATAAAAAAAATATTGTCAACGATGTGCGGTGATAATGGCAGTAGTGGCAGCGGCAATGGCAGCGACAACGATGGTGGCAACGGCAATGGCAACAGTGGTGGCAACGAAAGAACGGGTCGCCGATCGGTGGAAATGGAGGAGGCCAGGAGAGAAGATGAGGGGGTGGGCAAGAGAGGGTTTCGGGGAGTGGGTTTCGTATGAACATAGTGGGGGAGGATATTTAAAGAAATTTAGCGATGGACTTTTAGCGATGAAAATTTACTTTTTATCGCTAATAATTCTCGTTAATTTTTTTTTTAAAAAAAATTTCTTCTCCAAAAAATATTAAAATATTAAATAAAATTATTTATGATAAAAATTAATTTTTATCATAAATAATAGTTATTTATGACATATTTTTTTCATCAAAAATAATTTTTCATAAATAAATAATTCAAAAAATTAAAAAAAAGTGAGAATATTTAAGATGGAAAATTTATGTCACAAAATAATATTATTTACGATGAAAAAGCATTTACGTCATAAATTATTATTATTTATGATGGAAATCTTCCATCATAAATAAATTTTCATAAATAAATAATTTAAAAATTTTAAAAAAGATAAGAATATTTGTGATGGAATATTTCTTATGATGAAAATTTTTTAAAAATAGATAAAAATATGTTGTGCATGGTCGATGTGACAGGGTTGAGTGGTGCAAGCACATCCACTATCAACTAGCTCGCAGGTAAATTAATTTTTTTTTAATTTTTTCAAAAATTAGTATTCTTTTAAAAAAATTTATTATTCTTTGAATATTATATAATTTTAAAATTTAAAGCTCATCTTTACTATTTATTATTTAAGTAATTATCATGCAAGTATCATCATAAAAGATCATCTCGATATGGTAGCTCTAGCTTTGTAGATCAATAAAATTTAATTTCGACGATCATGAATGATCGTATGATGATCTGATAGATAGAAATCACTAATGAATCTAAAAACTTATAATAATTATCTCTATGATATTTATAGTATACTAGCAAAATTTTATTTTAATCGGACATCATTATCATGATCAATTTAGTATGAAATGATTTTGGCTATTAAATAAAAAAGAGTGGTCAAATGACCAAATGGCATTCAATTAAGATATTTTTTTAGATAAATGATCTTTACTACTATTTTGATCATTTGTATGGTAGGGATAATAAAATTTAATCTGCACGTATATGAACGATCTAAAACTATATGTCTCTTGATACTTATTCTCAAGGTCCTTAAGTAATTATACTTATATTTTTGTAAGATCTACTTAACATGGATGGTTCATATACATACGATTTTAATTTTATGATCATCACCATATAAATGATGAAAGTAGTAGCAAATATCATTTATCTAAAAAATTCTCTTAATCGGATGTCATTTGGACTTTTGATCACACATTTTTTATTTAATGGTCTAAATCATCCTGTGCTAAATTGACTATGATAATTATATTTGATTGAAATAAAATTTTGATAGTATGCTATAAATATCACAGAGATCATCATTGCAAAATTTTGGACCCATCGATGGTTTCTATCTATTAGATCATCAGGCGATCGTTCGTGACCATCGAAATCAAATTTTATCGATCTACATAGATAGAGCTATCAGATCGAGGCGATGTTTTGTGATGGTCTCATATGATTATTACTTAAATAATGAACGATGAAGATGGGCTTTAAATTTTAAAAGTATATAATATTCAAAGAAAAATATTTTTTTTAAAAGAATACTAATTTTTAAAAAATTAAAAAATATTAATTAGCTTGTAGGCTAGATAATAGTGGACACACTTGCAGCTCACAACTCTATTACATCGATCATGCATGGCACATTTTTGCTCTTTTTTATTTTTAAAATAGTCCATATTTTTTTATTTTTTAAATTTAAAATTTTGGTCAACTTATTTACAATGAAGAATTTTCATCATAAATAAAGATTATTTGCGATGTAAACAAAATTTACATCTTAAATAATTGATTATTTATGATAGAAAATTTTGATTGCAAATATTCCATCATTTTTATTTTTTAAATAATTTATTTATGGCACATTAGTTATGATAGAAAATTTTTGTTGTAAATAATCTATTATTTACAATGTAAATTTAGATTTCATCATACATAATAATTATTTATCATGAAAACTTTTCATCATGAGTAATCCATCCATTTTATTTTTTTACATGATTTATTTATGATAGATTATTTATGATAAAATTTTTTTATTATAAGTAATCTGATATTTTTATTTTTTTAAATGATTTATTTACAATAGATTATTTATGGTGAAAACTTTCTATCATAAATGATAGATTAATTATGATGAAAATATATTTTTATCATAAATAATTGATTATTTATAATAAAAATCTTCCATCATAAATAATCTAATATTTTTATAATTTTAAAATAGTTTATTTATGATTGATTATTTATGATGAAAAAATTTTATCATAAATAATTAATTATTTATGAAGTAAAATATATTTTTATTTTAAATAATTAATTATTTATGATGAAAATCTTTCATTATAAATAATTCATATTTTTATTTTTTTAAATAATTTATTTATGACTAATTATTTATGGTGAAAACTTTTCATTATAAATAAGTAATTATTTGTAATATAAAACTTATTTTCATCATAAATAATTGATTATTTATGATGAAAATCTTTCATCATAAATAATTTAATATTTTTATTTTTTTAAATAATTTATTTATGGTAGATTATTTATGATGAAAACTTTCTATCATAAATAATTAGTTATTTATAATAAAAATCTTTCATCATATATAATCTGATATTTTTTTTTTTAAATAGTTTATTTATGGTAGATTATTTATGAGGGAAACTTCCATCGTAAATAATTATTATTTGCAATGTAACATCTTGTTCCATCATAAATAATAACTAGTTGTGATGATAATTTTTTATCATAAATAATTTGATATTTTTATATTTTTAAATGGTTTATTTATGATAGATTATTTGCAATAAAAATTTTTTACCATCAATAATCAATTATTTATGATAGAATATTTATTTTTATCATAAATAATTAATTATTTATCATAAAAAAAATTTTCATCATAAATAAATATTATTAACAACATAAATTTTTTCATCATAAATACCTTTATTTATGATGAAATTTTGTTTATTGCAAATAATTACGTCGTAAAATATTGGATTTCTTGTAGTGGGGGTTGGGTTAGTATATTTTCAATTCTTAAAATTTAATAAATAATAAAATTAAAAAATAATAATAATAATTATAATAATAATCATAATAATAGTAATAATAATAGTAAAAATAGTAATAATAATAATATTATTAATAATAGTAATAATAATAATATTATTAATAATAGTAATAATAATAGTAATAATAATAATAGTAATAGTAGTAGTAACAGAAGTAGAAATAATAGTAATAATAATAATAATTTAATTGATAAATATATTTTAAGATAAATTGATAAAATATTTTAAAATAAGTTATATTTTATAATTAAAATAGTTAGATTTTTAATTATATTTTTTTGCTTTACTTATTATAGTTAATCTTTTTATTTATTTAGTTTCTGTATTTCATTATGATTATGATTTAATATTTTAATTTGCATTAGCCAAAGTTTTAATTTTTAATACATATGAACTATCCAATTCGAGATCCAGATTGGATTTCGATCAGGGATCTGAGTTGGGATCCTGTCCGAAATTTGGATCATGATCCAATTCAGATCTCAATTAGGATCTAGCTCGAGATCTGGTCTGGGATCTTGTCCGAAATTCAGTTCGAGATTCAGATCATGATTTGGGTTGGATCTCGATCAGAATTCGATCTAAAATTCGGTCTGGGATCATGTCCGAGATCTAGTTCGAGATTCGATCTAAGATCCAGTTTGGGATCCTATCCAAGATCCAGTCTGGGATCATGTCCAGGATCCGATTTGGGATTCGGATCATGATCTAGGTTGGATCTCAGTCAGGATCTAGGTCGGGATTCAGGTCGAGACTCGGTCTGGGATCCGGTTTGGGATCTTGTCTGAGATTTGGTTTGGTAATGATTTAATGCATGCATTGATGTAACCTTTTACTCCTATTCAAGAGTCGGTCCTAGGATCTCTAAAATGGACTCTATGAATGGCTCTTGAATGTCCCGATTTAGGTAGTTCATAAATGCGTCAATATTTTATTATTGTCATGGTGTTTTTTATTCTATTATAGAAAATTTCATCGTAGTTATCTCGTTTATTCTTTAGATACATATTAGATGTGGTAAAAATATGATTCATTTATATCCTTTACTTAGAAAATTATAGAAAGATGCTGTCAGATTTTTTTCGAATATGGAATAAAGAATAAAGCTATAGCAACAATAAAAATGATGCATTTTTGAAAATGATAGAACTACGCCTATTAGGAAGGAGTTGGTAGAGTTAGGATTCATGAATCATTATTCTTTATAGTCAAATAAATATCGACAAAAGTTGGATGAATGCTAGGGGTGTTTTCTTGCCTGAATATCGAAAAGATATTCGAGATTTTATTGAATTTGCATGGTATAAGGTTGATAGTGCTAGTCGGATAAAGTGTTCATGCAAAAGATGTGTCAATATAGTATATCATCACATATCACTTATTAAGGAGCACCTGCTATGATTTGGTATGGGCGAGAAGTATACTCACTAGATATGGCATGGAGAGGATGATTTGAATGAAGTTGTGTAAGATGATGATGATATCGAAGATGATATTGATGCTTCTGAACCTATCGAACATGGTGGTATAGGTTTACTATTGGATGATTTACATCAGGATGTTAGTTCAAATATACCAATGAGTATTAGAGCATCTCAAGGCAGTTTTAATGAGATAGAAAGGACTTCAAAACAGTTTGCAAAGCTTGTTCGAAATGCATGAGAGCCACTTTATCCAAATTGTGTGAAGTTCTCCAAGTTAGAGATTTTGATCAAATTGCTTCGTATTAAAACTATGAACCGATGGAGTCAAAAGTCATTTGATCAAAATTTAGCATTGATTAAAGCAGCTCTTCCTGATGGATCGACACTTGAAATCAAATACCGAAGCAAAAATATATATGTAGGAATTGAGACTTAGCTATATTCCTATATATGCCTACAAAAATGATTGTATATTATTTTACAAAGAGAACGAACAAGCAAGTGAATATCCATAATGTGATGAGCCTAGGTATAAAACTGATAGTAGAAAAAGAAAGAAGATACCTCATAAGGTTTTAAGATATTTTTCATTGATTTCAAGACTTCGAAGGTTATATATGTCTACAATGACAACTAAAGAAATGAGATGGCATCATGAACAGTGGGTTTCAAAGAAGAACATACTTAGCCATGCGGCTAACTCTATAGTATGTAAAGACTTCGATACAAAGCATCCACTATTTGCGAGTGATGTGCATAATATCTAGCTTAGTCTAGTGATAGATCGATTTAATCCTTTTGGTAATTTGAGTACTTCCTATAGTCTATGGCCTGTGATGCTAGTTGTATATAATGTGTCATCTTAGAAATGCATGAAAGTGCCATTTATTTTTATATCACTATTGATTCTAGGTCTGAAAGCATTAGGTAATGAAATTGATGTATGTATACGATCCTTAATCGATGATTTGAAAGAGCTATGAAAAAATGGAGTAAAGACATACAATTCTGTCAATCAAAGAAATTTTAAGTTGCATGCATTGATTTTATGGACCATAAATGATTTTTCTATATATGAAAACTTATTTAGGTGGAGTACCAAGGGATATCTGGCATGTCCAATATGCAACAAAGATACGCACCCTCCTTACATTTAAAGCATGGAAGAAAAATCTACTTTATGGGTCATCGACAGTTTCTACCTACTAACTACTCTTGGAGGATCCGTTATGACCAATATTTTGATGGTAAGTCTGACCGACATCCGCCACCTAAGGAGTTAAGTAGAGTGAAAGTTTTAGAACAACTTGAAGTCATTGGAAATATGAAATTTGAAAAAATATTGGGTACTCGCAAGTGGAAGCGTACTGAAGCTGAGCTAAATTAGACGAAGCGAAGCTTATTTTTCGAACTACTATACTGAAAGCAGCTATTACTTCATCATAATCTGGATGTAATGCATATTGAGAAGAATATTTTTAATAATGTCATCGATACAGTGTTGAATATCGCAAGAAAAATAAAAGATAATTCAAAAGTTTGCCTTGATTTGCAAGAAATGGAAATTCGGCCAAAGTTGCATTTAATTCGTCGAGATGATAAATTTTTTTATGCCACCTGCATGTTATTCATTATTTGGCAAGAAGAAGAAGAGTTTCTATAGATGGTTCAAAATCATGAAGTTTTTTGATGCTTACATTTTAAATGTATCGAGATGTGTTGACAACAATGATGATAATATCTCTAGCATGAAAAGTCATGACTTTCATGTGATGATACAGCGCTTGCTTCCTGTGGTGATGCATGGCTATCTGAGTGGTGATGTTCAAGCTGCATTAATTGAGTTGGAAGTATTTTTTTCAGAACTATATTGTCGAAAGTTGAAGATTAACTTAATTAAAAAGTTTGAGAAGGATATTGTGCTCATTCTTTGTAAGTTAGAAAAAATCTTTCCATCATCTTTTTTTGATGTTATGGTGCATATGGCTATTTATTTTTCAAAGAAAGCTCTTCTGGCTGGTCTGATACATTATCGGTGGATGTATCCTATTGAAAGATAAAGAAATAGTAATCTCTTTGACATATCAGTTATAAAATATAAATGCATTAGAACTCTTTAAATTATTTTTTATTTATAGATTTTTGTATATTCTAAAAGAGTATGTGCACAATAAGGTATGGCCTGAAGAGTCTATAGTGGAAGCATACATAGCTACGGAGGGTCTCACATTTTGCTCGATGTATCTTGATGATATCGAAATAAAATTTAATCATACAGATTGTAAGGCTGACCATGAATGGGATATTGATAAATCAATACCGTCCATATTCAAACAAATGGTTCGACCTATGGATGAAAGAAGATATGAGTTTATGGATGTGAATGAGCTATTTAAGGCACACTTCTATATTCTAAATAATTATGAAAAAATTAAAGATTTAATTGAGTAAGTATTATCTTAGTGTAATTTTAGTATTCTAACTAATTTTTTCATGTCGATATAAAATTAAAAATCATGACTTATTGTAATGAGCACAAGAATATACTATCCAGGGAGAATAATACAAATGTTGATGATCGACATAGGACAAAATTTCAAAAATGGTTTGGAGACCATGTAAGTTTCACTAATATTATCTTATATTTTTATAATTATACAATTAATTATTTGTATCGACATAATTTTTTATGCTATATTATAGATGAATTCTAAGTATTTTAATAAAGAAAAAGGTGTGACCCATGAGTTGTAAAATTTAATATGTAGCCCTGATCGAAGGATTAACTACTACACATCCTGTATCATTGGAGGAATAAGATTTCGTATAAAAGAGCTTGAGATGCAAAGATGGATCCAGAATAGTGGGATTGCAATGATAGGATATGAAGGAGAAGAGGAGATTGAATATCTTATTGTATTGATAGATATCATAGAATTAAAATATGAGTCCAAAAATTTAGTATTCTTATTTCAGTATGAATGGTGGGATATTAGCAATAAGAAAATCGATATTCATATCGATCCATACTTTATCAGTGTAAACTTTGCACGAACATGGTACCAGAATGAGCCATATATATTAAAAACTCAAGCGAAATAAGTAATATATTTAAAAGATCCGAAATATCGAGATGATTGGTAAGTCATGGAAAGAATAATATCTAGAGGCGTATATGACATACCAATCTAACTAGAGATGAATGATAATTCAAATCTACATGAAGAGAAAGCCTTTCAAGAGGAAGAACAAACATTGATTGAGCACCTTGTTAATGAAAAACTTATGGCAGCTCCTTTGAATAGGGCTGATCTATCATCCAATGAAGTTGAAGCTAATTTTGTATTTAATCTTGATGATTCGGAGGGCGACGATTGATTCATAAATGATGATGAGATAGAAGATAATACATTAATCGATTATTATAATTCGAAGGAGGATCTAAAAATCGAGGAGGATACAGATATTGATAAGTAGATCTATATTCTTTTCTGAATCTTTTCTTACAATAATGGTATACAATATAATTTTATTCATCAGCATTTATGTATTTTTTGCTATTATTATTTATTGTTATATTTATTTATATGTCAAGTTAATTATATGCATAGTTTAAGTATTGCAAGTATGGCATCGGAAGGAAGACGATATTCGAGTTCCCAGCCTTCCCTCATCTTCACTACTGCACCATCGGAATCGCCAGATGGCCCTATAAAGGTAGGTTCGAGTGAGCCGACCCCAACTAGTATTTTTATATTTTTATATATTAAAATTTAATTTTAATTTATCTGTTAGATTTATAGATGGCTATCATACTAATATTTTATTTATTACTTTTTCAGACCATTCTCTGTCGGTGGTGAGGCAAGGGCAAGGTCTGTCGAAGAACCTCGCCCTTGAGCATTGGAGATGCGAGCATAAAGGATAGCACCTCTGCATCGAGATTCCGCCAAACTACACCAAGCCTATTAGGAGATTGTGCGAGCCATAGCAGATTGAGCTGGGCATCATTTGCCGCAGCTATGCCCCGACGATGCTCTTTGATTGATGTTAGGTTACACGTCCTTAGAGAGAGGTCTTCTATAGCCACTTACAAGTATAATGATATTTATTTAAATATTTAATTAATACTATATTTTTATAATATTTATTATTGATAGGCTATATTTCATATTGTTGATTTTGTGCACGATCGCATGCAATGAGCTATAAATGATCATTTATGCTTGCGTTTCAAGGAGTATCAGCATCGCATTCATCGCCGCTGGTATTAGAGTTGTCAACATGCTGGGTCCAAGCCCAAGACTCATGGATATTTATCCAATGGATCTAGGTCTGGTACTAGCATCAAATCCATTTACTCGAGCTCGGATCTGGACCCGATAAATAATGATATAAGTAGGTAGGTTCTGGATATTAAATATCTAGACTCAATAGACCCGAGACCAAAATAATATAATATAATAATATTATATATATTAAAAATAATAAAATATTTTTCTCTTTTCCTCTCTTTCGATCCAATCTAAGAACCCTTCCTCTCTCCCTCTCTCAATCTCCCATCCTCTCTCTCTCCTCTGTCTCTTCCCTCTCCCACTCGTTGGTAGTCGGACCCCCTCCCTCCCTCCCCTCCTCTCTTACTCGCGGCTTGTCGATGGTCGGACCTTGCTCGGGCCTCCCTGATGGTCGAACCCTCCTCGGGGCTCACCGATGGTTGGACCCCTCCTTCTCTCCATCTCTCTGTCTCTCCCCTCCTCTCCTGCTCATCGGCGATTGGACCCCCTCCCTCACTCTCCTCCTCTCCTACTCATGGCTCGCCGGCATCTCCCTCCATCCCTTCCTCTCCCGCTCGTAGCTCACTGATGGCCGGACCCTGCTCATAGCTCGCTAACGATCAAAACCCGCTCGTAGCTTGTCAATGGTTGGACCCCCTTCTGCTCTTCCTCTCTCTATCTCTCCCCTCCTCTCCTGCTCGCTAGCAGCTGAACCCCCTAAAGGAACCAAATCTAGGATTTCACGAATAGATCTTGAAACTTTTTCAAGATCATATAGCGAAAGACTTAAATAAATCAAATATTTATTTAAATAAGTATGAAAATATCCTAGGTCTAAGATTTATTATAAGATCAAGATATGATATTAAATCAAAAATTAAAAATACAAAGAAAAGATTAACGTGTTAATCTCATCAACATGCTACAATACTACATCTAATGTAGCTATAAAATAATAGATTAGATCTGATACCTGAGCAAGTTAGATGTTCTAACTTGCTGATCCAAATTTGAGGATGAAGTCATGAGCCATACATGTGTCTGACCTCTAGGAGTCATCCACATGAGCCCACGACATGATCTGAGATCCTGATGCAGGAAATCAGCACAGTATGCTAGTACTGTGCTGATCTCTCTTCGACGATCGATTCGATACTTTTTTATTCGAGACTTAGATTTTTCAAAATATTAGAAGAAAGAGGAGAGATTTTAGATCTATGACTCTCTCAAAAAAATCTCAAAAGGAGGAGGAGAAGAGAAAATCAAAACAGCCATAAAAGAAGACCCTCTTCTTCTTCTTTTTTCTCTCACCTAGATACCTAGTTTGATGTCGATGGAATCCCCACATTTAGAAGTTCTCTCCCTCTATTTTTTACACACCTCAAATATTTCTTAATGATCTATATTCCATGAAAAAATTAGGCTAAAATTCATCCTAAATTTATAGAAAAAGAAGAGTCCTTGTCAGGTCAAAAACTAGACAAGAAAGGACTAGTTTTGGCAAGAGGTTGGGGCGCCCAACTCTTGGACGCCCCTCCTCTAATTCTTTTGGTGAATCCAGCAAGAATACATGCAAAAAATTCCTTCTTTCTCACATGGAATAAGAGAGAAAAAAATAGAAAAGGGGCAGCACACATAGAAGGAGGTGTTTTGGTTTATAAGGATTCTATCTTATAGAATCCTAGATCAAAAACAAACTTCTCCTTTTAACTTGGTCAACCACCAAATTACCATATGAGAAAGAGAGGGAGAGAAGAGGCATGCATGAAGATCAGTAGATAGATAATTTTCATAAAAAATTTTTAAAAAATAGGCATGGGGGATGTGGAGGGCTGGCGCAAGGTGGAATCCTAGTCTCACTAGGATTCCATCTATAACTTGGTCAAACATGGTTTCTCAAACCAAATTAATTCAAAACTAAATAAATCAAATTAAATTAGATTCTAATCTAATTAAAAATTTAATTAAATTAAATTTAATTTTAATTTAATTTTTTAATTAAATTAAAAAATTGGGTTGACTCAAGTCCTAGTTGAACTAGGACTAGTTTTTTCTTGCACTTGGCTTATCTAATAAGCCAATTGGACTTGATCCAATCAAACCTAAACCAAATCTAATTAAATCATATTTAATTAAATTTAATCTCAGTCTTTTGGCTTAATCAAATTAAGTCAATTAGTAATTGAATTGCTAATCGATCCTCCTGTAACACTTGCACTAGGTTAAACATCAATCGTATTGATTGTTTAATCCTAGAATGATTTTCAATCATTAATCAACTATCTGATTAGATCATGAGCTCTAATGTGTGTGACCTCATAGGTCCAAATCTAAGTTGGTAGCATAGAAATAGATTCCTATACCAATCAAAGTAATTATCTAGCAATGGTATCCGATGGTCGGATAGATCGAATGTATAGAACAATATTCTTAGAATCCATGTGGATATAGTTTCTATATAATTCATCTCCTTGACCAAAATGCTCGTAGGACACCTCAAAATTTAACTATCAACTTTGATCAGGTTGTCCACATTGTATTTCAAAATATCAAATCCATCTAATGGATTATCCTAGCTAAGGTTTTGCTATATTGAAATACAGTGATACATTCTTCTCCAACTCTTGGAGTGGTCAATTCCATCTTGATCACACTCTGACTTTATAAGTACTTGACCATGCCCAGAAGCCTTTCGTTACTGAATTAAAACTTTAGTTAGTCCGGTACCAAAGCATAGTGAGTTACTTATAAGTCACTAAGGTGATCTCAGGTCTAAGGAATACTTATATCTATATCCCATCAGAGACATTCTCGATAGCAGAATGCTCTAGAGTTGGTCACGTTCAATGAGATGTACCCATATATCTCACTTGTATGCCATACCAGTGTCTCCATACTTCTTGGTTAAGAGAACAACCAACCCATATGGCATACAACGACCTATGCTCGATAAATGTTATCATCCTAATTAATAGCCTATCATTTGATCGTGAATAGATTTAAGAACTAATCGATAAATCCTCTTTTTATCGAAGCAAATAGTCCTAAGGAGTTCATCATAATAATAGAGTTCATTAGAAGATGAATACTTTGTGATAAAAAAATATCAAAAATATATTTTATTTATTAATGAATCAATTACAGATATAATATAGCTCAACCATCAACAGGTTGACGATTGGCTTTGGGATACATTTTTCAACAACTCATACTTGTCCTAAAGCTACTTGGCACAGTATCTAATACCCATCTTCGACTTGTGGTTGTCGAACTCCTTTATCGTCAGGGCTTTAGTGAAGGGGTCGATCAGATTCTTCTTTTCATCGATCTTCTGAAGGTGAACGTCACCTCTATCCACGATCTTTCGAACCAGGTGAAAGCGGTATAGAATGTGCTTTGTTCGCTAGTGTGCCTTCGATTCTTTTGCCTGAGCAATGGCACCAATGCTGTCACAGTAGAGCAGGACCATACCATCAAGGAAGGGTGCTATTCTGAGCTCGGTGATAAATTTTCTCAGTCACATAGCTTTCTTCTTGGCAACTGATATTGCGATGTACTCTACTTCGCAAACAGAGTCTGCCACAGTATGCTGCTTGAAATTCTTCCAGCAGATAGCTCTACCATTTAGAGTAAAGATATATTCCAACATGCTTCTACTATCATCATGGTCAGATTGAAATCTAGAGTCTATAAATCTAACAAGTTTCATATCTGACTCGCCATAAACCGACCATTGGTCCTTAGTATTTCTCAAATACGTAAGGATGATTTTAACCACTTTTCAATAATTTTCTTCAGGGTCAGACTGGTATCTACTCACTACTCCTAGTAAGTATGTCATGTCTGATCTCGTACATATTATGGCATACATGATAGATCCCACTGTCAAAGCATATGGGACTCTACTTATACACTCTCTCTCTTCAGAAGTTGTCAGACAATCCTTCTTAGAGAGAGAAATTTTATGGCCTATTGAAAGAGTCATTTTTAGAATTCTCCATGCTGAACCGCTTTATTATAGTATCTATGTACGTAAACTGGGATAACCCAAGCATTCTTTTAGATCCATCTCTATAGATCTTCATCCCTAGGATGTAGGATACTTCACCCAAGTCCTTTATGGAGAACTATGATGACAACCAAACTTTTATTTCCTACAGTACGGGGATGTCATTTTCGATTAAGAGAATGTCATCCATGTACAAGATAAGAAATACTACTGCTAGACCATTTGCCCATTTGTAAATGCAGAATTTTTCTCCATTCTTAACAAAGTCATACATTTTGATTATTTTATTAAAATATATGTTCCAACTCTGAGATGCCTGCTTCAGTCCATAAATTGATCTCTGAAAGTCTATAAATCTTGGACTCATCTATGGATGTGAACCCCTCAGATTATATCATATATACCTCTTCAGTCAACTCTCCATTCAGGAAAGCTATCTTCACATCCATCTGCCAGATCTCACAGTCCAGATAAGCAGCAATTATAAGCATAATTTGAAAGAATTTGAGCATTGCTACAAAAGAAAACATCTCATCATAGTCAATACCATAATATTGATGATACCCCTTGGCAATCGGACAAGATTTATAGATCTCATCTTTTCGTCTGTGCCTCTTTTTCTTTTGAAGATCCATTTACATCCAATGGATTTAACCCCTTCGGGTGGGTCAACCAATGTCCACCCATCATTAACCTTCATGGACTACATTTTGGATTTCATAGCCTCAAGCCATTTTTCAAAATCAGTTCTCTACATAGCATCCATATAGATGATCAGATCGTCATCGTTTTCATCGAGTTTGATGGGATCACCATCTTGGACAAAGAAATCATATTATCTATTCGGATGATGTGGTACTCTATCGGATTGCCTTAATGGTGTAGGTACACTGGGCTTTGGATTTGATCTAATCAAATTCGACTCAGGTTCAGCTATAGATGTCGATTTTTTTACCTATTGAACTTCATCAAGTTCAACCATAGAGGCAACAATTTCTTCACCAAAGAACTTCTTTTCCAAAAAGGTTGCCTTAAGGCTAACGAACATCTTTTATTCATCAACATGGTAGAAATAGTATCCTTTGGTCTCTTTTGAATATCCTACAAATATGCACTTATCAGACCTAGGTCCAAATTTATCTATAATTAACTATTTGATATAAGTCAGACCCTACAAATTCTAAGGTGTGAAAGTGCTGGCTTACACCTTGTCCATATCTCATATGGAGTCTTAACTATAGACTTACTTGAAACCCTATTTAATAGATAACAAGTTGATTCGAGTGCATATCCCTAGAAGGATATCGGCAAGCTAGCAAAATCCATCATGGATCGGACCATGTCTAACAGAGTCTGATTCCTCCTTTCAGACACACCATTATGCTATAGTATTCCTGGAGGAGTCTATTGGAAAAGAATTCCATTCTCTCCTAGATATATGAGAAACTCATTGAAAAGGTATTTCTCTTCTCGATCAGATCGAAGAGTTTTAATACTCTTTTCAGTTTATTTTTTTACTTCACTCTGGAATCGTTTAAATATTTCAAAAGAATCCAACTTATGTTTCATCAAATAGACATATCCATATCTAGATAGATCATCTATGAAAGTAATGAAGTAGACATATCCACCTCTAGCACTTATGCTCATTGGTCCACATACATCAGTATGTACTAGACCTAAGAGCTCAGTGGCTCTCTCACCCTTTTTAGTAAAAGATGACTTGGTCATTTTACCAAGAAGATATGACTCACAGATTGAAAGTGATTCACAATCACTGACTTGGAGGATTTTCTCTTGAGTCAATCTATTTATCCTATTCTTGTTGATATGACCTAGCCTATAGTGTATAAATAGATATCTGATACACTATCTAATCTAGGATGCTTTCTAGTGGAGTAGACTATATTAACAAGTTATGATAATATATACACACCATTGTTCAAATATCCATAGAAAATAGTAACACCATTCATAATGATATTACAAACTTGTTTCTTTATTAAAATTTTATAATCATTTTTGGCCAGAAGGCCTACAGAAATGATATTTAAAAAGAAACTAGAACAAAAATGATAATCACTAAGAACAATGATATAGAACTCAAATATAAGTTTCAAAATTTTTAAAGCTAGAACTGGAACTAGTCTTCCATCTCAAACATTCAAGAATCTTTCACCTTGCTCGAATCTCCTACTGACCTGCAATCCCTGCAATGAATTACAAATATGGTAAGGGCTATCGGTATCCAATATCCAGTCAGTAATATCATAAATAAAAAAATTACAAGAAGTTATCATATAAATATCTTGCCTAGCAATAGCTTGCTTCTTTCTCTATTTGTTCAAATCCAGAGAAGCAATATACTAAGGACAGTTGCTTTTTTAATGCCCCCTCTTCTTGCAAAAGAAGTATTCAGCTTGACTCTTATCCAGCTTGATCTTTTTGGTCTGGTCCTGCACAAATGTTCCAGCCTGAACTTGCACCTTTTTAGCTTTCTTCTTCTTGCTCTTCTTTCCTTTCCTAAAGGGTCTAGAACCAGAGGATGAACCTTCCACTAAGTTCACTGACTCCTTATGGAGTTGGTGAT
Source organism: Cocos nucifera (assembly GCA_006176705.1). NCBI lineage: Eukaryota > Viridiplantae > Streptophyta > Magnoliopsida > Arecales > Arecaceae > Cocos > Cocos nucifera. The sequence goes on along the minus strand of QRFJ01002466.1, from coordinate 445,499 downwards.
CATTCTCAAAGTTCTGAAGTAACCCCAATAACTCGTGGTAATCTACTTCAGGCTTTGTCATTCTGAAATAAGTAAGGAATGGGAGAAAAGACTTGGACAATGAGTTCAGTATTGCATCCTTTCCAAGTTGTTTATGCAAGAAAAAACCAAGTTTGCTCAATTGCTCTATCAGCTTGATCATATATAAGACATAATCAGTGATAAAGGCACCATCCCATATTCTGGCGTTGAAGATGGCACAACTAGTCTTGTGCCTCTCCACATCATCAGGTGTGCCAAAGGAATCCTCCAACACTTGAAGCATGTTCTTTGACTGAGCTGTCTCAAATCTATGACTGAACTTATTGCTCATGGCAGTCAACATGATGCAACGCATCATGGTCTGATCATTAAGCCACTTCTGATAAGTGTCTCTAACTGTTCCATGTGCATTGGCAGCTAGCTTCTCAGGTGCAGAATCCATTAGCACATATAGGATTCGGTTATGTCCAGAACTATCTTCAACTTTTGGTACCAACTATCGAAGTTGGATCCCACCAACTTATCATTGTCCAACAATGATCAGAGTGATAGAAAAGTGGCCATATCTGCACCAAGAAAAATCATAACCTAATTAGTAATTGATTCATTAAACCTAAAGATTTGGACTTTAATCAAAATATTCTTCCACTATTTTATTTGAATTGATAGCCTCTATCTCCAATTCGAGGAATTACTCTAATTTCTTAGTGGATACTAGAATCCACATAGACTACACACGAGCCCAACTTTGGTTGGCCAACCTATGTGCATCTAAGGATAGGTTCATAACCAATTATTTATTCAAATAATTTTTAGTAATTATATTTTATCTCAGTCCGTAATCAGTAGACTTTAGCTTCTATTGAAAAGGTCCGATTAGGTCCAACCATTAACATGACCACACTTGACCCATCTAACCAATGAATGATTAGGCCCAACTTTGTTGGCTAATCTACCTACCATTTAGAAAGATGTAGCCAAAAAATCATATAATGAATGATAATTCTATTAGCCGATAAGCACCAGGCCTTTGGACCTCCAATGATTATCCAACTAATGGATCCATTATCATCCACTTAATCAGAACTATGATCTAGTTATCATCAAAACTAATTTATTTTAAAGACCTAATAATTTTAGAGGATTTAACTTTTAAAGAAGAGGAAAGGTCAGATGAACCAACTTGTCATGATTCTCTCACTGACTTTACCAAGTTAGCTTAAGGAAGATCATTAATAGGCTGGTCAAGGAACTCCTAAATCAGTCATACTAATTTACCTAGCTGACATGGGTCAGCTCGAATAGTCAAGTAATCTGATCAAAACATAATTTCACCAAGAGATTAGGTAAGTTCGATCAGTGGGAGGATCTGCCAAAGCTTGCCTTAGACACTATCAAAAATGGCCAGATAAGCAAGCTGTCAATTAAAGACCACCAATTTGGTTTACCTTAGACATCAACTGATTTAATTAGTTTCAATTAGATCAACCTAATAGTTCATGCTAGATCTCGTAGCCAAGAATCAAGTCCATCTTGGGTCTCGTTAAAGATATGGACTTGACCAACTACAACTATTGTAATTGATTTAGAGAATCCTTGATCTAATCTAAGATAATAATTGATTAGATTTAGTCAATTCTCTAATTAAGTCCATTCTTTAATCTAACCCTAGGTCTACCTCAATTAATAGACTTAATCCCTACTAATCCATTTAATCCAATGCGTTATGATTCGTATCTTAGGATCTTCAATTTACAATCCTAGATCCTAATCAAATAACTTCGTAATTCTTAATTATGTTTTGGGCTGAGGATTGGGGTTCGACTTTTTGAAAATGATTTCATATTTGTAAACTATTTTTACAACATGATTCTATCAATCAAGTTGCATGTTTGGTTCATAATCAAAATGCAAGTAACAAAAACATGAATCTACTTTAGATCTAATCTAAATAGGTTCATGTAATTGAAATAATTTCAACACCAATCAATCATAAATCAAATTAAATCAAATCTAACATATTTATGATGATTAAAATTAGATTAAAATATTTTTAATTAGATCATAAAATCTCTCAGCATGTATTAGGACAATCTTTTCACTGCAAGGGATAAACCTTACAGTAGGATAATCTTATAGTAGTCCATGCAATCAAAAATTTTATTTTTATATCTAAAACTATTTTAAATATATTAAATCATAAATAAAATTAGATCAAATTTAATAAATTTATGATTAAGAATAGATCATTACGAATTAGGATAATTTATTCACTGTAAGGGATAAACCTTACAGCAGGATAACCTTATAACAGTTCGTGAGATTTAAATTTTTAATTTTAGATTTAATAATTAGATTATAAACAGATCTAATCCAATAAATAATCTAAACATGCTCAAGAAAATTATGTAATAAGAACCTTGGCTCTGATGCCAATTGAAGGAATCAGATCTAGGGTTTCATGAATAGATCTTGAAACTTTTTTAAGATCATGCAGTGAAAGACTTAAATAAATTAAATATTTATTTAAATAAGTATAAAAATATTCTAGATCTAAGATTTATTACATGATTAATACATGATATTAAATCAGAAATTAAAAATACAAAGGAAAGATTAACATGTTGATCTCATCAACATGCTACAATACAACATCTAATGTAGCATAGAATAACAGATTAGATCTAAAACCTGAGTACATGTTCTAACTTGTTGATCCTGACTTGAGGATGAAGTCATGAGTTGTACATGCATTTGATCTCTAGGAGTCATCCACACGAGCCCACGAACATGATCTAAAATCCTGATGCAGGAAATCAACACAGTGTTCTAGTAATGTGCTGATCTCTCTTCGACGGTCGATTCAATGCTTTCTTCTTCGAGACTTAAACTTTTCAAAATATCAAAATAAAGAGAAGAGATTTTAGATCTACGAATCTTTCAAAAAAATCTCAAAAAGAGGAGGAGAAGAGAAATCAAAATAGCCCTAGAAGAAGATCCTCTTCTTCTTCTCTTTTCTCTCACCTAGACATCTAGTTTGGTGTCTACGGAATCCCCATGTCCAGAGGTTCTCTCTCCCTAATTTTTATACACCTCAAAGATATCTTAATGGTTTATATTTTATGAAAAAATTAGATCAAAATTCATCCTAAATTTATAGAAAAAGAAGAGTCCTTGTCTAGGTCAAAAACTAGACAAGGAATGACTAGTTTTGGCAAGAGGTTGGGGCGCCCAGCTCTTGGATGCCCCTCCTCTAATTTTTTCAGTGAATCCAACAAGAATACATGCACAAAATTTTTTCTTTCTCACATGGAATAAGGGAGAAAAAAATAGAAAAGGGGCAGCTATTGGGAAGAGTTTAGGTTTGTTAGGACACATAGAA
>QRFJ01002466.1:215000-442071 GCA_006176705.1 Cocos nucifera | reverse complement strand
CCCCCGAGCGCGCACCTCGGCCGCAAGGAGATAAGATCTCCCCCGAGGGAAGCTCGACCGTGGGAGATAAGATCTCCCCGAGCACGCACATCAACCTCGGCTGAGATAAGATCTCTCCCGAGCGACCGTTGACAACCTCGGCTAGAGATAAGATCTCTCCCGAGCGACCGTGAACAACCTCGTTTAGGAACAGGAGGAGAACCTCGTCCTAACGCGAGCATCAACCTCGGCTAGAGATAAGATCTCTCCCGAGCGACGTTGTCAACCTCGGCTAGAGATAAGATCTCTCCCGAGCGACGTGAACAACCTCGGTTAGGAACAGGAGGAGAACCGTCCTAACGCGAGCATCAACCTCGGCTAGAGATAAGATCTCTCCCGAGCGACCGTTGTCAACCTCGGCTAGAGATAAGATCTCTCCCGAGCGACCGTGAACAACGTCGGTTAGGAACAGGAGGAGAACCTCGTCCTAACACGAGCACCAACCTCGGCTAGAGATAAGATCTCCTCCGAGCGACCGTTGACAACCTCGGCTAGAGATAAGATCTCTCCCGAGCGACCGTGAACAACCTCGGTTAGGAACAGGAGGAGAACCTCGTCCTAACACGAGCACCAACCTCGGCTAGAGATAAGATCTTCTCCCGAGCGACCGAATCAACCTCGACTAGAGATAAGATCTCTCCCGAGCGACCGTTGTCAACCTCGGCTAGAGATAAGATCTCTCCCGAGCGACCGTGAACAACGTCGTTAGGAACAGGAGGAAACCTCGTCCTAACGCGAGCATCAACCTCGGCTAGAGATAAGATCTCTCCCGAGCGATCGTTGACAACCTCGGCTAGAGATAAGATCTCTCCCGAGCGACGTGAACAACCTCGGTTAGGAACAGGAGGAGAACCTCATCCTAACGCGAGCATCAAACCTCGGCTAGAGATAAGATCTCTTCCGAGCGACCGTTGTCAACCTCGGCTAGAGATAAGATCTCTCCGAGCGACCGTGAACAACCTCGGTTAGGAACAGGAGGAGAACCTCATCCTAACGCGAGCATCACCTCGGCTAGAGATAAGATCTCTCCGAGCGACCGTTGTCAACCTCGGCTAGAGATAAGATCTCTCCCGAGCGACCGTGAACAACCTCGGTTAGGAACAGGAGGAGAATCTGTCCTAACACGAGCACCAACCTCGGCTAGAGATAAGATCTCTCCCGAGCGACCGTTGACAACCTCGGCTAGAGATAAGATCTCTCCCGAGCGACCGGTGAACAACCTCGGTTAGGAACAGGAGGAGAACCTCGTCCTAACACGAGCACACAACCTCGGCTAGAGATAAGATCTCTCCGGAGCGACCGAATCAACCTCGGCTAGAGATAAGATCTCTCCGAGCGACCTGAACAACCTCGGTTTAGGAACGGAGGAGACTCGTCCTAACGTGAGCATCAACCTCGGCTAGAGATAAGATCTCTCCGAGCGACCGTTGACAACCTCGGCTAGAGATAAGATCTCCGAGCGATCGAATCAACCTCGGCTAGAGATAAGATCTCTCCGAGCGACCGTGACAACCTCGGTTAGGAACAGGAGGAGAACCTCGTCCTAACGCGAGCGCGCACCCGGCTGCAGGAGATAAGATATCCCCGAGAGAAGCTCGGTTGCGGGAGATAAGATCTCCCCCGATCGCGCACCTCGGCTGCAGGAGATAAGATCTCCCCGAGGGAGCTCGGCCGTAGGAGATAAGATCTCCCCCGAGCGCGAGCACCAACCTCGGCTAGAGATGAGATCTCTCCCGAGCAACCGAATCAGTCCTTGTTGAGATAAGATCTCTCCGAGCGACCGAACAATCTCGGTTAGGAAACAGGAGGAGAACCTCGTCCTAACACGAGCACCAACCTCGGCTAGAGATAAGATCTCTCCTGAGCGACCGTGAACAACCTCGGTTAGGAACAGGAGGAGAACCTCGTCCTAATACGAGCACCAACCCGGCTAGAGACGAGATCTCCCCCGAAGAAGCTCGGCTGTAGGAGATAAGATCTCCCCGAGACGCGCACTTCAACCTCGACTGCAAGAGAGGAGTCTCCCTCGAGTCGACTTCAGCTGATGAAGACAATGTCGCCCCGAGGAGCTCAAATCCGACCTCGACCGTAGGAGGCGAGATTACTTCGGCTTCAACATCAGCTTCATCGACTTTAGCTGGAAACGAGTTCCATTTCAACTCCAAACATCGACTGAAGATGAGGTCTCCCCCAAGCCTCAGCTTCAACTTCAGCGTCAATATTGGCTGGAGATGAGACCTCCCCTGAGCTTCAGCTGCAACGAATGCGGAGCCTGGAAGAAGACTTCGGCAGTCGCCTGTTTTGGTACTCCTTCCTTCAATTTTGAAACTCGGGAGTGGGGGGGCTACTGTTGGGGATAAATCCCGCTCCTGCCGAAGCCCGGCCCGATGCTCAGCCCAATGTAACCAGTAGCCGCTGAAGAGCTTTAGCGCCAGGTGCCAGACCGAGCCCCTACCACGGCCGAACTACCTAGAGGCCGAACTCCCCTGCACCAAGGTCCGGGCCGAACTGCCTAGAGGCCGAACTCCCCTGCGCCAAGGTCCGGGCTGAACTACCTAGCTGCCGAACTCCCCAGCGCCAGGCTCCGGGCCGAACTCTCACCGCCAGCCGAACTTCCTGACGGCCGAGCTCCTTGGACTCCAAGCGGCAGGACTTCTTCGGGAGACGGACTCCTCCCAGACGCCCGTTGGCCATCCGAACTCCTCCTGGGTTTCCCTTCGGACCGACTCCAGGCGGCCGAACTCCTTCGGACCGACTCCAAGCGGCCGAACTCCTCAGCGGACGGGCTTTAGCGGAATCCCCAAGCGATCGTCACTCAGGAGCCCGAACACTTCAGCAGTCGTTACTCGGCCGAACTCCTCAGCGGTCGCCCTCATCGCTCTTCGACCGACCGAGCTCCTACCGAACTCTCAAGTGTCCAAGCCTCAGCCAAAGTCAACAGCCGGCCGAACCCTCAAGGCGAGCTTTCGGATCCTCAGCAGCCGAACTCTTCAGCGGACGAGCCTTAGCTGCATACCTCCAGCCAGACGCCTATGGGAGCCGAACTCCCTCCTATCTTCCTCTTCAGGAGCCCGAACTCCTCCGAAATGGGCACACGACGAAGGCCTTCAACCCTTCATTCGGCAAGCTCTGCAACCACCGTACCATCAGTCAGTCCGCCGCAAGCGACAGCGACCTACTGTCAGGCGGCGATGGCTGTCACCCTCAATCCGCCGCAACGGCACCAGCCCATGAGACTGACTCCGCCGAACCTCGAGCGGCCCGCCAGCACGCGGCTGCAGTTGTCACCATCAAGCTCCACTATATAAAGGACCCTCCCGACACACTAAGGCTAAGCTCTCTGAACTCTCGACTCTCTAAGCTCTCCTCCTCATCTCTAAGCTCCGGGACTCATTCCGAGCACTCCATTACTGTTAGCCGGAAACTAACTTGACCGTCGGAGGGTCCTGCCGGAGCCACCACCCCATCGGTTCCGGATGGGACTTCGTTTTGCAGGTCCCCGGCGGCGCTCAGCGGCCTCGATTTCGGCGACCTCCGACGGCGATGGATTTCTGCACCAACAGATCCCATTTTCACCATGGCTGCTGCGAAATTAGCAGTCCAAGCCCGTGGCCTTTTGGCATTGACCGCCACCAGTCTGGCTGTCAGTGCGCTGGCTTGCAAGGTCTGGTCTGACGTCAGCAGCCCTCTTCCCTTCTGCAAGTTCTTGTAATACTGATTGTCCAACCGATTCGGCGTCACCACGTCCAGATTGACCGTCGGATCGCTCCCAGCCGACAAGCATTTAGACTTCAAGAAGGCGTCAAATTTCCAGTCCATCTTGGGATCCTTCGGGCAAGTGGCGTTGAGACGATCAGCGAACGAGGAGCAGTGGGAGACGCCAAACGAGTGGCTCCCGAGAGCGTGACCATTTCATCAAGAGTGAGTCCTTTGCGAGCGAAAGCTGTCCTTGAGTTGAAACAGCGTTGAAGGAGAAAGGGGAAAGGTTGGAAAGGACTTCGGATTCGATGGAGACCCTTCCATCACGCCGGCCTGCCGGAACAGCGTATTTGATGCCACCAGCGAAGTAGGCGGCGTCGCGAGAAGCGAAGGTGAGGATATCAGCACAGGAGACTGTGGATGACAGACGACTCGATTCAGCCTTGGCTTCATCGATCACCTCAAATCCTCGTAGGCTCGGGTTATTGGCTGGGGATTCCTTCTCGGAACGATTGTCAGTGTTGAGTCGAGAAGAACCGAAGCATCACAGCCTGGATGAGACATAACGAGAGAATTAGCTCGCTGTATATAGATTATGTACCACAGAAGTGATGTTGTTCCACATTTAGGTAGTGGCAGTTGGGATGGTACAAGCCGGAGGAAAGAGTGGTTAGAGGATATGGAACTCACCCTAACGAAGCAGTCATGGAAGTGCATCCGATGAGCCCGGCGCCGATGCCTAGATATGGATCTAGCCTCGCGCACGGCTGTCTCACAATAGCTTCGGCGTGATGGGCATTTGTGTTGTAATAACGACTTTTAGGGAAGCCAACGATACTTGGAACATGGCCTGTGGCCATGGTGAAGAGAAAGCATGAGGTGCAGGTGGGCCGGTCTGAAAATCCAGCCCTCTCATCATCTTGTGCGCGCAGCTTTGTGTATGAAAGAGAGGGAGGAAAGCAGCGATGGAGAAGATCGGCATGTTACCTTCGTATTTATAGGATTTTGACAAATAAAGTGGATGGATGGTGTGAGATAAGTTTACCAATTCAAGCAGAGAAGGAAGAGGTCTGCAACATGAGCAGCACAAGTTCAGCGGCTTGACAAGTTCTTCTCTTTATGGTTAATTAGGTTTGGCAAATGAGGAAAATTCGACAAACGTACAACCGTACGACAGTAATGTAAAAGGCTTTCAAGTGCAATATGATAAATGTAATATAAGATTGGCAGCTGCCGAATTGACATGAGTTTGCTTAGGTCCATCGCAATTGGGCCGGAGAAGGCCGATATAAGACCAAGTCATTTGCATTTCATTGTTCTGTACTGTCTAAACTTAAAAAAGAAAGACGGTGCGGGGCTACTGCTAATGAGTAGAAATCAAACGTCTGGAATCCGCGTTGAGTGTTTAGAATACTCTTCTTTTTTATAGTTCACTTCTATTTAATATATAGATTGTTCGTTTTCTGTGTGAGCATAGAAGGTGATTTCTTGGAGCCAACCTCGTGTCTTGACATTTAATTTGATTCCGTACAAAAGACTATTTCTTGAGTGATGGAAGATTCAGAGGTCGTGCTAAGAACATAGAATATAGGGCTCATTTAATTTGTTGGAAAAAAATTTTCTTAATTAAAATATTTTTTTTAGAAGCTAATGATTAGATATATGAATGGCTGTAAAAAATAATTTTGCATGTTTAATTAATCCTAATCTTTTCAATAGCCATCCAATCATTTTAATAGCCATCCAATCATTCCGTCTGAGAGATTTCATGAGACTTCCTGATTCCTTAGATCGTCAGGCTTTCTTATAAATCTAATCATCTTCAATAAACCATCCAATCAACTCTCGTGTGTATCCTAGCCACTGGATAGCACAACAGCTCCATAGACCCCATGATAGACCTGGTCCCATGAGTTTAGGGGCTGTAGACCCTATCAAAAGGCTTTATGCTCATGTGCTTATGTTTGTCACCATCGTGGCTGCTCGCCTCTATTGAGCCAGCTCATAGAAGCCAAAACTAGCTCGACTTGGCGTCTCCCAAGCACTTGATTTCTATCCGCTTGAAGAGAGCTAGCTCGAATTCACCTTTGAGCCGGCTCGATCTTATCCTGAGCTGGCTCAACTACGTATCTGAGCTAGCCCAACTGGTATGTTAGCTGATTTTTCTCATGACTTCTAAAATCCTCATTCTTAGTTTATCAATAGATCGAATCTCCGAGATGCCAGATTTCCAACCATTCTCCATCTTGACTCGATATTCGGCTCCACCTTAAATTTGAGAGCTTCCTGATATAATACTACCCCCAGTACCTAGGCTACCGCCTGCTGCTCATGAATCGATAAACATGGAATTTGAGCCAAACCACTCAATCCCAAAATGAAGTCTCGTGTCTGATTCATCTCCATTGAGCTCCACCTCAATATTGAAGCTCCATCTGGCTTCTTCTTGCATAAGAGAGCATCCATCTTGATTATGCCCTTCTTCTAACTTGAACCCCCCCCCCCCCCCCTCCGGCAGCAAACATTAGGAACAAAACTGACTCCTTCTAGTTTGATACCACTATAGGTAGACCATCAATTGCGAAACATGGACACCCATCCAAGATCATCTATAGGAGATATGGCAACTAACCTGTTGCTATGAAAGATAGAAGAAGACAAACAAACATAATCATATATGGGTTCGGCCAAGTGGATACATTCATGGGATATGTAATCTTCAACTACCGAAAAGAACAACATAGGAAGATACAATCCATTCATCAATCCTCTCTCTGAATTCAGAAGCACTCAACCCATACAATGCTCTCATAGTAATCCAAGAAGATTCCCCTCAAGATTTATCGATGCCAAGATTCTCGACGATAATTTCTGGACACTCTGTGATCCTCTCAGCCCTACATCAAGCCCAGCTTTGTTCCTAGGCAACCCCACCATTTAGGACACTCCAACTTTCTTGATGCTCTTGGCAAGTTGGAGACCCTAGCCTTCCTGAGACCTGCTCTTGGTCTCCCTGAGAAGCTCCTAGCAATCTCTACTGAGAATACTCGCTCGACTGTGCACCATCGAGCCTCTCTCACCCCCGTGCCTCTAGAAAGGTGCTACTACAGTACTCCAAGTGCTTCTACCTGTGTCTCTACACCGTCTGAGAGATTTTTTAAGACTTTCCAACTTTAGTATTGAGAATAGGTTCCCAAAGTCAATCATTAGCCTCTAACGGTTGAGCTTTGTATATGTAATTGATCATTGAAAATAAATATATTTGGATGTTTTTCATCATAAGTTTCATCTTCTAATGAACTCCATTTTTATGATGAAGTTCTTAAGGACTATTTAGTTTCGATAGAAGAGAGAATTTATCGATTAGTCCTTAAATCAGTTCACGATCAAATGATAGGCTATAATAGAACAACATCTATCAAGCATAGAATCGTTTATATGCCATTGGTTGATTATCCACTTAACCAGGAGTATGGAGAACTAGTATTGATTACAGATGAGATGTATGAGTACATTCATTGAACATGACTAACTTAGGCATTCTATTGTCGAGGATGTCTCTGATGATATAGGTATAAAGTATCCCCTTAGACCTGAGATCATCTTAGTGACTTGTAAGCAACTCACTGTGTCTTTGTATCGACTATTAATTTTAATTCAGTAATGGAAGGTTCTAGGCACAGTCAAGTACTTATAAGTCAGGTGTATGAAGATAGAATTGATGTACACTCCAAGAGTTAGAGAAGAATTATCACTTATTTCAATATAGCAAAATCTTGGCAGGATTAATCCATCAGATTGATTGATATTTTGAAATACAATATGATAACAAATCAGAGTTTATAGTTGAACTCTGAGGTGTCTTAGAGCATTTTGTCAAGAGATGAATTATTATGAGAAACTATATCCCATGGTTCTAAGGATGGTATCTATACATTTGATCTATCCGCCATCGGATATCATTGCTAGATGATACTTAATTGGTATAAAAATTATTTTTCTATACTCAACTTAGGTTCACCTATGAGGTTCATTCACTTAGAGCTCATGATCTATCGGATGGTTGATCAATATTGAGAATCATTCTAGAGGTTAAACATTCAATAGATTGATGTTTAACCTAATGCAATGTTTGAGGATGATGATTAGCAATTCGATTGCTATTGCTTAATTTGATTAAACAAAGGGCTAAGATTTAAGTTATTAAATTAATTAATTAGATTTGGTTTGGACTTATTTTCAAGTCAATTGCTTATTGGTAAACTCAAGTGCAAGAAAAACTAGTCCTAGTCTAACTAGGACTTGGTCAACCCAATTTTTTAATTTGATTAAAAAATAAATTAAATTAATCTAATTAATCTAATTTTTAATTAAATCATTATATAGGTTAGAACTAATTTATTTGGTTGATTGATTTTGATTATAATTTGGTTTAGAAACTACTTTGACCAAGTCATAAGATAGAATCTAATAAGACTAGAATTCCTCCTTGCGCCACTTAAGTCACACCCCCATGTCTTTTTTTTAGATCTTATCTCCTGCGGCCGAGCTTCCCTCGGGGGAGATCTTATCTCCTGCGGCCGAGGTGCGCGCTCGGGGGAGATCTTATCTCCTGCAGCCGAGCTTGTTGCTCGCGTTAGGACGAGGTTCTCCTCCTGTTCCTAACGCGGCGATTATTGACTGCTTGCTCTCCTGTCATCGCATGGTTTTCGCATCCAGAAATAATATTATTGAGAGGGGAGAGTTTTACCGAGGAGAAGCTGATCGTAGCGCATTTCCGTTCGAGGGTTGTTGGGGTGCTGTTCCTCGGAGTTCCCTCGGGCAGCAAGTCCCTGATGCCGAACTTCATTCCGCGGGGGGGGGCTTCGTTCCATCCTTGCCGGCGCCGAACTTCATTTGGAGGTTGAGCTGTGGAGTTCGGCTTTCCACGGAACTTCATTTCGCCTTGATGACGAGCTTTGGGGGAGCTCGGCTTTTCTTCGAGCCGAACTTCATTCCTCTTTCCCGCGAGACTTGTCGTGGGAGAACTTCCCGCTGCTCTTGTTCGGACGAGTTCGGACGAGCTCGAGGGGAGCTCGGCTTTTCTTGCCCGAACTTCGTTCCGCCTCCGGTGAACACTTTGTAGGCGGTTCCTTTGGGGGACATACTGGAGCGTGAGTTCGGCCTTACTTGCGCCGAACTTCGTTTCGCTTTCCCGCGGAAGCTTCCGCGGGAGGACTTCACACTTCTTTGTCGGAGCTTCCTCGATGACGGGCTCATGGGTGGGTTCGGCCTTCCTCGCCCCGAACTTCATTCCGCTTCAGCGGGGGAACTTCTGCTCTCCGTTTCTCTCTTAGGGGCGATTGGGCTCTTCCTTAAGGCTGATTCCTCGCGCCCTCATGGCGGGCTTGCTGGTGGAGTCGCCACCGGAGATTGCTGTATAGCCTGCAACGCCTCCGTGAGGCCACGGATCTGTCGGACAAGCAGGCCAAACTGCTTCACATCCACCGTGGGTGCAGGTGGAACCTAGGCCGCCGGGGCTAAAGCAGGAACGGACGGGCCTGGACGGGATCGGGTCGCAAAGGCCACCGAACGCCGTGCGGAAGCTCTCCTGGGTGGCGTTTTCTCTTCGAAAGAGAAAAGGAAGATCTCTGGAGAGGGAAGAGAAGGGTCGCCGAGCACTCCTTTAAGAACAAGGGAACCTCGAAGGTTCAGGCCCTCCTTCTAGCGCCAATCTGTTGGTGCAGAAATCCGTCGCCGTCGGAGGTCGCCGAAATCGAGGCCGCTGAGCACCGCCGGGGACCTGCAAAACGAAGTCCCGTCCGGAACCGGTGGGGTGGTGGCTCCGGCAGGACCCTCCGACGGTCAAGTTAGTTTCCGGCCAACAGTAATGGAGTGCTCGGAATGAGTCCCAGAGCTTAGAGATGAGGAGGAGAGCTTAGAGAGTCGAGAGTTCAGAGAGCTTAGCCTTAGTGTGTCGGGAGGGTCCTTTATATAGTGGAGCTTGATGGTGACAACTGCAGCCGCGTGCTGGCGGGCCGCTCGAGGTTCGGCGGAGTCAGTCTCATGGGCTGGTGCCGTGTGCGGCGGATTGAGGGTGACAGCCATCGCCGCCTGACAGTGGGTCGCTGTCGCTTGCGGCGGACTGACTGATGGTACGGTGGTTGCAGAGCTTGCCGAATGAAGGGTTGAAGGCCTTCGTCGTGTGCCCATTTCGGAGGAGTTCGGGCTCCTGAAGAGGAAGATAGGAGGGAGTTCGGCTCCCATAGGCGTCTGGCTGGAGGTATGCAGCTAAGGCTCGTCCGCTGAAGAGTTCGGCTGCTGAGGATCCAAAGCTCGGCCGTTTGAGGGTTCGGCCGGCTGTTGGACTTCGGCTGAGGCTTGGACACTTGAGAGTTCGGTAGGAGCTCGGTCGGTCGAAGAGCGATGAGGGCGACCGCTGAGGAGTTCGGCCGAGTAACGACTGCTGAAGAGTTCGGGCTCCTGAGTGACGACCGCTTGGGGATTCCGCTAAAGCCCGTCCGCTGAGGAGTTCGGTCGCTTGGAGTCGGTCCGAAGGAGTTCGGCCGCCTGGAGTCGGTCCGAAGGGAAAACCCAGGAGGAGTTCGGGTGGCCGAACGGGCGTCTGGGAGGAGTCCGTCTCCCGAAGAAGTCCTGCCGCTTGGAGTCCAAGGAGCTCGGCCGTCAGGAAGTTCGGCTGGCGGTGGGAGTTCGGCCCGGAGCCTGGCGCTGGGGAGTTCGGCAGCTAGGTAGTTCGGCCCGGACCTTGGCGCAGGGGAGTTCGGCCTCTAGGCAGTTCGGCCCGGACCTTGGTGCAGGGGAGTTCGGCCTCTAGGCAGTTCGGCCGTGGTAGGGGCTCGGTCTGGCGCCTGGCGCTAAAGCTCTTCAGCGGCTACTGGTTACATTGGGCTGAGCGTCGGGCCGGGCTTCGGCAGGAGCGGGATTTATCCCCAACAAGATCCATCGAGGTTCTCACTGGAGATCGGGGTGAGATCAGGAGGACGTGTAGGGTTGTGAACAAATATTAGTTCTTTGTGCAAGTTTATGTTCAGTATGTGCATTATTACCCAAACAACAGTAACCTTCGTAATTATGAGATATCAAAAAAAAAATTATCTCATATATCTTTTAGATATATGAGCAGTTATCTACAATAACCATCCTTACACACTTCAAGATTCCATTGTAATGTGTTTTGACCCCGTATAAACCACTCTAAGAGGATTCTCTAGGTAAGTTAAATTGAGTCTCAAATGGTTCTTAGCACATTAAAGTTCCCCTACGATGGAACTCTCCCAAATGCTCTAAGCTTTCATTCTGTATCTTTCTGCCATCTATTCAAAACCTCTCCTATTTTCAAGGGTGATTTGATGAAGAACTCGAAGGATCATCTATCGAAGAATTTTTGGTAAGAAAATTTTTCTTATTTATAGTATTTCAAGACTGATCCTGATATTGGAGTGAAGATCTAGCCACATCATCCATCTTCCATAAATCTGACCACATTATCCATCTTTCATAGCTTTTCAAGATCTTCGATCAGCTCCCCTGTCAAGCCCTCTAGCACACCAATCAGCTCAATAATCTAGATGTCACACTGATCCTCGATAATGAAAATAGTCATTTTTAATGTGCTTGGCTTGAGCATAAAACACATGATCGAATATAATAGCAATAGCAAAGGTAATATCACAAAGAAGATGAGGAGTATATTATCCGTGACTGGAATACGAAGCTCTTGAAATAGTAAACATAGCCAAGAGATTTCTACAGTAACATGTGCAAGACATCGATATTCAGCTTCAGATCAAGCAACCATAGACTACTTCTTAGCATATGAAAACATAACATTGGGGCCTAAGAAGATGCAATAACCAGTAGTCAAGCATCAATCCACTGCCTGATCCGCATCATAAAAGCCTTGTAGATAAATTGGGCCTAGTTTGAGGTGAAGCCCATGTTCAATGGTGCCCTTGAAAAATTGTAAGATATGCCTGATAGCTAGCATGTTTGCTTTAGGAAGATGCTACTGAGATGCTTGGTTGATAACGAAACTAATATCCAGTCGAGTTAATGTTAATTAATATTACAAGGCACTAATAATAGATCAATAACAGAAGGGATCATTGTAGCTTAGCTAGAAGTAAAGTCATGTGTGTATAGAATGGCAAGTGAGTTGACGTGTTTAAAATCCAAGAAGCCGGTATATTGAAGGAGCTCAAGTATATATTTTATTTGAGTTGGATATAAGCTGATAGTAGTGTGAGGTGCTTCGAGGCCCGAAAAATAGAAGTGTTGGTCCAACTAAGAAATAAGAAGCTGGATAAACTTGAAATCACACCCAATAAGTGAGATATCATCAATATAAAGGATGAGATAATTAGACCATGGAGCATGATGATGAACAAATAATGATGGGTTTGACACCGTAGTAGAGAAGCCTAACTATACTAATTTGGAGCAAATTTTTTCCTATCGAGCATGGGGTGCTTGTCGGAGACCATACATGGACTTTTGCATCTTGCAAACATGATTGGATCTATCATGGTCCACATAATCTTGATGCTGAGTCATATAGACATCCTTCTTGAGATTGCCATCAAGGAAGGCACTTTCTACATCTAGTTGTGAATGGACCAATCGAGGCTGACAGCCAAAACCATGAGATCACCAAAACAATAGTGTGCTTAATAACAAGGCTGAAAGTTTCTAAAAGGTTAATTCCAGATATTGATGAAAGCCTTGGCAATCAGTGAGCTTTGTATTGATGAAACCATCATGATTGTGCTTTCAACAGACACATTTGGACCCAACAATATTCATACCAAGTTGGTAAGGAGCAAGGGTCTCACATCCCGAACCCAGCACCCAAGTCAGATACGTGATGGCCACAAATACTCTAGAGCAAATCCTAAAGAATATGCAAGGCCTAAATAATGAGTCCACCAGAATACTAAAAAAAAATTTAAAATTTCAATCATACTTATCAAATCAAATAAATTCATATTTATTCATAAAATTTAAATATTTATTTAATATCAAAAATAATTAATTAACTAATTAACTAAAGACTCCACTGCTCGAACTCCATGCCCAACTCGATCGAAACTAAGCATTTTGCAAATCTAAGAAAGAAGAGAAAAAAGGATTGTGTGCTTTACAGCCCAATAAGAATTTATATATATATATATATATATATATATATATATATATATATATATATATATATATATATATATATATATATAACTGAATAGAAAATAATCATATTCATAATAATTAAATATACAATTTCATTAAACACATCACATATCACTAATCAATAATTCTAATCAACATTAATTTAATAAAATTACTTATTATTTATTGATTAACATAATATTATCGTTTTGATACTGGACTGATCCGCTCACGCTCCAGTCCATGGTAGGCCACCACATTTTCGCCTATGATCGGTAACCATATCTCAGCCCATGGCTAACATCATAATACTATATTTCACACATGTTAGCTAGTCCAGATATCTACTAATTAAATATGATTTATCATCTTGACTTTATTTCAGCACTGAACTCAGTTACAACCATGCTTCGGTCCATAACAGGCCAAAATATACGCTATGTTTCATACATGGTTGACTAGTTCACATGCTCCTCTTTTTCATATTTTATGTTTATCTTTCCAACATTGGATTAATTACAACCATGCTCTAGTCCGTGGCAGGCTAAACACACGCTGCACCCTAGCCTGAGACTGAGCCAATACACACCACGTATCTTGCATGGCCGAATAATCCAAACACCATCCATTCCATATCCATATTATTAAAATCATAACCTAATTTTTGACATTAGATTAGTTACAATCATAACCTAATTTATAAGAAAGCCTGACGATCTAAGGAGTCAGGAAGTCTCGTGAAAATCTCTCAGACGGTATAGAGACAAGGCTGGGAGCACTGGAGTGCTGCAGTAGCATCTTTCTAAAGGCACGGGGGCTGAGAGAGGCTCGACAGTACAGCAGTCGAGGAGGATATCTCAATAGAGAGTGCCAGAGACTTCTCAAGGAGACTAGGAGCAAGTCTCAGGAAGAGCCAGGGGTCTCAAGATTTGCCAAAAGCATCAAGAAAGTCGGGAGTGTCCTAGAATGATGGGGTTGCCTAGGGACAAAGGTTGGAGCTTGATGTGGAGGCTGAGAGGATCACAGAGTATCCAAGGATTTCAAGGACCCTGGATCGGTAGATTTGTGAGGGGGATCTTCTTGGAATTACTATGAAAGCATTGTATGGGTGAGTGCTTCTGGATTCAGAGAGAGGATTGATGAGTTGAGATTATATCTCTTATGTTGTTCTTTCTCGGTAGTGAAGCATTGCATGTCCCATAAATTTAGGCACTTGGATCGAACCACGTATATGATTATGTTTGTTTGTCTTCTTCTATCTTTTCATAGCAATAGATGGTGCCATATCTCCTATAGGTGATCTTCGATGGATGATCCATATTCTGTAGTTGATAGATCTATCCTACCACCAAAAATACCGCGAATTGGACGAGACAGACAGTCTCGCATTGTGGAGGTTTGAGGTCATTCGCTCACCATATGGAGCAGATGGTAAGTAATTTTTATTTATCATATTTTAACTCTTTAAATATTTTTAAAAAATTTATTAATTATTTTTAAATTATAAAGAGATGTAAAGAGTGGCGAGCTTCCTAGTAGGATCGAGATCTACCAGCAAACCCATCAATGATGGTTAGGGGATCGGATGGTCGGGAGCTAGGAGCTTTATATAAGTTTTTTTAATTATTTTTTATTGATATTTTAATTTTTAGTACAAACTTAAAATAGCTATAATTTTAATTTTCAGGATCATATGATAAACATTAGATCCCAGCCTATTTCAGAGGGCTCGACCACACCCACAGATGATGAGATCTATGATCAGATGCTTGGTACGAGGTTCTGTTATGTTAGGAGGCTAGGATACGGAATTGGAGCTTCTATTTCTTCACATTCATCTAAGACTAACATTCATGTTGCCTGTGATGTCTAGTTGGTAGAGATACAAAGATAGATGGTTGAGGATCGACAGTAGACTATTGAGTTGACTATATGCGTCGATGAGTACCAACTATTTCAGACATAGATGATAGAGTGGATGGCTTAGATGGAGCAGATGATGTAGTTGATGAGGCAGTCGTAGGTCGGTCCGAGCTCCTTTGAGCGGTCCCCTCTTTTCGTCCATTTTCTTTCTCCAGATATAGCTGATGCTTGATGGCCGACGATCTATTTTTGTATATTTTTTATTTTTATTTTAGATCTTTTGTATTTACAAAAAAACTTTATGTAGTTATATTTTAATATAATGAAATGATGAAATTTATTTATGGATGAAATGATAAAATTTATTTATAAATTTTTTATTCTAATTTTATAAATTATAAATATAAATATTAAAAATATAAATTATAAAATATATTTATTTATAATTTTTTTAAAAAAATAATCAATTATTTATAATGTAATTATTTATGATGAAAGCTTTCCATCGCTAATAAAAATTAATTATGATAAAAAATATTCATCATAAATAATAATTATTTATGATGAAATATTTTTATCATAAATAAAAAATTATTTATGATAAAAAATATCATAAAAAATAAAAAATTATTTGTAATGAATATTTTCCATCATAAATAAAAATTATTTATGATGAAAAACTTTCATTATAAATAATTATTATTAGCGATGAATATTTTCTATTATAAATAATTTTTTTTATTGTTGACAAAAATTTTGTATCAAAAAAATATTTATTTATGATGAAAAATTTAGATTTTCATCATAAATAATTTTATTATCAATAATTTAATAATTTTTTAAAAAATTAAAAAAAAATTTCATCATAAAAAAATTTTATTAGTAATAAAAATTACTTTTTTCATCGTTAATTATTATCTACGATCTCATTTTTTGCGATGATGAATTAGCGATGGAATTTTCATCGCTAATAATTATTAATGATGAAAATTGATTATTTGTAATGAATTTTTTATGTCGTAAAAAATTAGTTTTATTGTAGTGTCTAATCAATCAAATTCTCAAAATTTCTAGAATCAAATATTTTGAGAAAAATATCTCTCGTAGAAGACTTCTTTAAATCCTTTCCATGTAAAGAGTGCATCATTTGGCCCTAACTTTTCAATCTCTATGTCCCACCAATCAGCTACCTCATCTTGCAATATGAAGGTGGCAAAAGTGACCTTTTTCTCAATAGGACATTTCAGGCCTTGGAATACTTTCTCTATTGCTTTTCACTAACTTTCAGCTTCTATAGGATCAGAGCTTCCTATGAATGCCGATGGTGCATACTTCTTAAAGTCTATTAAGCTAATTTGACACTCCCGCTAGTTTCCAGCTCCCTGCTGCTAATTAGATTGCCGCTATTGCATTAATTGTTCCTTGATTTTCTATTATTATTCTCATGATGCATCTAATATCTTTCTCATATCTTTTCTAGTAGCAGTTTGTTGTTACACCAAAAATTGCATCAATTGAGCAGCGATTATATGTTCCCTAAGCTGGACTTCAAGTTCACCTGGGGTCTCCATCCCTAGAGTATTTTCAATGGGCTCATTAGGGTGGTCTTGCATATGTGTGCTACTAACCGGCGATGGTGGGGTGTCTTCTTACTGCCAAGGAGGCTCCCATGCACTAGAACCAGTAGCAAATCGGGTAGGCCTCCTAACACGCCCATGTTCAGTTTCTCGTGCTATATCAACCTGTCTAGGTCAAGGTTATAACATGCATCAAACCTATTTTAGTTGGGTGATAACTAGGCCGCTCATTTATAATGATTAAAATTTTTTTTCAACCTAGCGGTTTGCCCTCACACATGTTCTTCTTGAACTTAGACCCTAATTATCAAAATACTAAATTTTGATATCACTTACATCAAAGTCCCTAGTGATCTTAACTTTATACTCAAATACTACTTAAATCCCAGTCCTTAATGATCTTAAACGTAAGCTCTGATATCACTCTATCATGCTCCAAACCCAGCACCTGGGTTGGATACGTGATGGCCGCATACACTTTAGGGCAAACCCCAAACAATACACAAGTCCTAAATAATGAGTCCACCAGAATACCGAAAGAATTATAAAATTTCAATCATTCTTATCAAGTCAACTAAATCCATCTTTGTTCATAAAATTTAAATATTTATTTGATATCAGAAAATAACTAATTAACTAACTAACTAAAGACTCCATCACTTTAACTTCATGCTCAACCCGATCCAAACTAAGCATCCTACAAATCTGAGAAAGAAGAGAAAGAAGGATTGTGAGCTTTACACCTAGTAAAAATTCTCCATACTCACACCAGCATGAGTATGAAATTTTTTTTAGCAAATATATATAACTAAATAAAAAATAATCATATTCATAATAATTGAATAATATCATCATATACAATTTCATGAAATACATCACATATCACTAATCAATAATTCTAATCAACATTAATTTAATGAAATTACTTATCATTTACTGATTAACACAATATTATCGTTTCGACACTGGACTAGATCCGCTCACGCTTCAGCCCATGGTAGGCCACCATGTATCTGCCCATGGCCGGCAATCATATCTTAGCCCATGGCTGACATCATAATACCATATTTCACATATGATGACTAATCCAGATATCTTTTAATTAAATATGTTTTATCATCTTGATTAAATTTTAACATTGAACTCAGTCACAACCACGCTCTAGCCCATGGTAGGCCAAAATATATGCCACATTTTATACATGGTTGATTAGTCCGCATGCTCCTCTTTCCCATATTTTATGTTTATCTTTCCAACATTAGATTAATGACAACCATGCTGCAGCCCATGGCAAGCCAAACACACGCTGCATCCCAGTCTGAGGCTAAGCCAGCACACACACCACATTTCTTGCATAGTCGAACAATCCAAACACCATCCACTCACCATCCATATTATTAAAATTATAATCTCATTTTTAGCATTAGATTAGTCGTAGTCATGCTCCAGCCCATGGTAGGCCAAGCCACACCTTAGTCCAAGATTGACCCGGTATATACATAATATTTTTTACATGACTAGCTAACCTAGAACCACCCATTCCATTAATTATATTAAATCATGTTTTTCTTACTCGATAATTATTAAGCATCAATTAACATGATTCAAGCAATATCAGTTCAATATATAATACACATATCAATAGATATAAAATATACATCAATTATATAGATAAATTTTCATAAACATGTCGGTGATCATATTGAAAAAGCCTTACCTCTACTGATGATTGATTCAAATATAGTAATTGATGGATTTCTTGATTTACGAACTCAAAAGCAAGGTATTCCAGTTTGGATATCGGTGGTCGTTCCGATCCATTGGCGGCACGGTCCGGTACAGTTCCATATCGGATCGGACCGAAGCAAACCAAAATAAAAAAAGAAAGAAAATCAGGAGGAGGAAAAGAGAGAAAGAGAGAGAGGGGGAGAAAGAAAAAAAAAGATGGAGGAAAAGAAGTCAGAAGGCCCGTCAGATGACCTCCGACCGACCGTCGTGGCTGTCGGATGGCGCAGTCCACGCGCGTGGCACCGTGGGCGTGAAACAGGGATGATGCCCCTATTTCATGGGTTTTTTCAAAAAATATAAACTTAAGTGAAGCCGGCAAATGGTTTGTCAACTTCACTGTTTAATAGATTTTTTTACAAAAAAATCAAAAAATAAAGCCAGCAATTCGATTGTAGATTTCATTGATTTAAATTTTTTTTAAAAAAACTTTTAAACAGTGAAGCCGGTAAATAGTTTGCCAGCTTTACTGTTCATCTCCATTTTTAAAAAAGGGCCATACGTGAACAGGGGCGACAACCCCTGCTCTACGACTGCGATGCTATTCGTGCTGTTTTTTTCATCCGGTGGTGGCCACGATGGCCATGTAGAGTCCTCTGAAGGCCTCTCTGCCATTCCATCCTCCCATCTCTGGTGGTCTCCTTCCCTCTCTCTCTCTTTCTTGCTTGTTGCAGCAGTCCTATTAGGCAAACCAAGCCGTGGTGGCTTCCACCATCATCTCGCGGCCGCAGAGGGCCACCACTAGCATCCTTCTCTCTCTCTACCTCTGTTTCTCTCTCTTTCTTCTCCGGCACCGGCATGTGCCATTTTCTAGAATTTGGCTGCCCTAGGATTTTTCTCCTAGTCGGGAACAGAGATGAGGGGGAAGACTCCCATCTGAAGTCTTCCATCCCCTGCCTCATGCACACAGCACATGAGATTTTCAAATTTTTCTTTTTTTAAAGTTAGGATTTTACAAAGGGTCCATGTCCGAGTTCGTTGCAAGGCACTATATTCAACATCCATAACAGATTGTTACTCAGCTAATTTGAAGCTTATGCATAGCGGGTGGGTTTGGTGGGATGTATTGCTAATAGAACCTTAGCAGGCAGTGCATATCTCAGATTTGGCTTGATAACACCAGATTGTGATCTTGTCGTTATTGGATGAGTGTGAGTAGGAGTAGCTAGGATTGAATGATACAGTTGGGATGTGTAAAGGGCAATGGCGTAATTGTTGGAGTGATTTTCTGAGTTTGGTTTAGCATTAGCTGGTTGTTGGGCTTGGGATGTTGGACTTGTGGTAGCTGTTGGAATAAGTGAAAGGTGCGACAAAGGCATTGATGTCGCAGATAGATGTTGGGATAGAAGGTTGCCTAGAAGAAATGTAATAGTGCCCAATACGGTCGACCGCATTAGACGACTCCACCTGAGAAGCATCTAGAGATGTTCCTATAGAAGGAGCGGAAGTAGTAGAAACTGGGGGTGATATGTGGCAAAAATGCAAGCCATTCATCCAGTGAAACATCAGGACAGACCGTAGAGGATAAAGAATGGGACTAAAATAGGTAGCATGATTCATCAAATACTACATGGTAGGAGACAGAGAGACAACCAAACTTGGGGTCTAAATATTTGTATCCTCTTTGAGTTGTGCAATAGCCTAGAAAAACACATTAAACCATCTTAAAATCTAGTTTATGAGTGTGATATAAGTTAAGGCATGGATAACAAGCACATCCAAAGGCATGAATATGATAATAGTCCAGCTTGGCATTGAACAAAGCTTCATATGGTGAAATTTTGTTATGAAGTATTTGCATTTGATTAATGAGATAGGTATAGCAGGAGGCATCAGAACAATACTTGAGAGGAAGAGAAGAACAAGCTATCAAAGTGAGTCTAGTCTCAACAATGTATTTATGTTCACATTCTAAAATTCTTTTTGTTCCAAGGTGTATGGATATGTAGTTTGGTGGGTGATGCCATATAAGTAATAGAGGAAGGAAGAGAATGAGGTACCTATGTATTCACCCTCTCTATTTGTGTGTAGGATTAAGTTTGGATTCAAATAGTATTTTCAATTAGGATTTTGTTATCCAAAGGTAGCAACCCAAGGGGGGGAATGAATTGGGTTTATAAAATTTTTGGTCAAATTTAACTCTACACAAGTATGTACTTTACTTAACTTAATTCAATTCAATAAAATTAACTAGTGTATGCAACAGAATCAAGTGTGAATGAATTTAAGTAAGAGTTGATCCAAATTGGTAAGTAATTAGTAATTTAAGGCATGCAAGATATGTAAAGCAATAAAGAAGAAAATACAACATAAATGCATAAAGAATTTATAGTGGTTCGATGCAATCCCGCACCTACGTCCACTTCCCAAGCTTTTTTTCAAAATTTTACTATAATCCTAGATTACAATGCGTTTGTTTTAACCTAAAATCATAAATAAATCTAGTTGGTTTTGCCAAGCTCACCAATTACAATCCTACACCGATAGTTTTTCTGGGTTCACTATCAATCCAGTTAGTTTTACGGGCTTATCAACCAAAACTTATACACCGTCTAATTATTGACTTGGACCAGCATATACCCTAAGTTTCTTATCCCAAAAAAACTTGTAAAAAAATAAAAATACAAGTATTAAAATTTAGCACAAGAAAGAAAACTCTTTTGGAGCTCGAAGAAGAGGCTGAATGAATGCTCTTTGGTAGCTTCTCTTCTCTTCAAATGGTACTGAGAGATTGCTTAAAGTGTTGTGAAAGATGACTCTTGGATGCCCTCTGAATTTGAAGCTCAAATCTCTCTCTCTTTTCTTCTTTTATTGGATATTCAATGTAACACTTTCTTCTTGAATAATTTTCTTTCTTAAATCCTTAAAAATTTCATCTAAAATATTTTTCTAATGCTTTTTATACTTGGGAGTGACTTAGGAGTGAGTTTTGGCCATTGGAAAGCTTGAACTAGCCATTTGAGTAAAGAATGGCTTGTTTGAAAAAGCTGCAGAAAACTAGTCATTTATAGCCATTGCAGTCACTGGGTTGGCTCAGTTTCTGACTGGATTGGCTTAGTTTTTCACTAGATCAGCTCAGTATCAATAGACTTCAAAAATTAATTTTTTATTTTTTTATTTTTTGAGACTGAGCCGACTAAGTACTTAGCCAGCTCAGTTTTTCACGGGATCATTTAAGTTCTCAACCTTCAATAATTCTGCATATATTTCTGCATAAGTTGTTTTTTATTTTCAACTTTTGAGAATTTCTTTCATCTTAATTTTTATAGTTTTTTCCATCATTAAGGCTTCCAAAACTTCTTGTTTAAGCTTTATTTGAGCATTTGAAATCATTCTTTTCTTTAACTTTTTTTTTGAAATTTTTTTTTCTATGGATAATTTCTTCATTTTAAGTACTTGAAAAGTCCTACATACATTCTTGAAATGCATGATTAGTATCATTTATACTCAATATTTTAAAATCATTAAAATTAATCTTAAGGTCAATAATCTTTTTCTTTTTGATTATGACAAAATCTTGAGTATATGCGCAATAAAAGTAAATAATATATTTTAATAAATTTTATCAAAATATATCATGAAGTATCATGAAGTATAAATTAAATACATGAATGAGTACTTCATGAATGTTCTCAATTAATCTTTTGATTTATTATATATAATTAATTTATTACACATATTTTATATACTCATTTCAAATTTATGTCTCAATTCAAATCAATGAGTATTAAGATTTCAAGCATCAAATTCATTAAGTTTCTTAAGCATTAATCTTTTAAGCATATACTTAATATTTCTCTCCTTCTTTTTGATAGCATCAAAAGCTCATGGGAAGGATAAAGAAAAGTTATCAAAATTAATAATATGAATGTATCAAAGTAAAAAATATATCAAGTTCAGAAAATCAATTTAACTGAATCATCTTTCTTTTAAAAATTTATTCTTTCATTTAAAATAAATTTTAAATATTTATTTTAATTTTAAAAATTAATTTAAATTTAAATATCAAAGGTTCTTCCTTTTTTTGAATGAATATGACTTTTAATCAGATTTTTAAATATATACTTTTAAACTTTAAGAGGAATAGCGCTTTTAAAAAGATTTGATCATGAAATTAAACATAATATGTACTTTAATATTCAATCTTTTTTCTTAAAAAATTTTAGTCAATTAAGTTTGAAAAAGATATGTATCAAAAATATATCTAGCAGAGTAAAATAAATAGTATCAAAATAAATACTAATCTATTTTAAAATTTATTACTTTGAATAAAAATTATTTTAATACAAATAATTCATAAGAATTTTATAATGTTTAAATTTTTAAATAAGTTTTAAAATTAAGTTTAAAAATTCATGTCTTGGAGTAAGAATATAATTTTAATTTAATTTAACTTCAATCAATTTTTAAGAATAATTATGCAAATCAAAATATAAAATCAGCATATTAATGATACCACTTTAAGTAATTTTTAATTATTGAGAATAAGTTATTTGTCTGAAACTATTTTAAATCAATAGTACTTTAAATCAAGTAAATTAAATTGAATAAACATATGAAAGCATAAATTGAGAAGACTATAAAGCATTTGATTGAAAGTTTAAAATCAATACAATAAAGCTCAAAATAAGATAATTGATTGAGAATTTAAGATCATAAATTTATTAATATTTTTTTATCAAATTAAATTAAAAAATATCTCTCTCCCTGCTTTTCATACTAATAGTTGGATTAATTTATTTTTTAACTTTTTTCCTCTTTATTTTTTTAAAATTTGCATGCTTAGGCTTTATAATTTTTGTTACTCTCCATTTTTCTTTCAAGTTAAGCATATTTAATTGATACCATATTAACCTTTAATTAATATAAATTTATCTTTTAAGCTTAGATTTCTAAATTTAATTAATACCAATTTAATAATTATTTTATCTTTGATGTTTTCTCTTCCTTACTTTTGTAAATAAAGTTATTTTAAAATTAAATAAAATTTTAAGAAAATAAGTATCAATTGAGTGAATTAAGTATTAAATTATGCATTCAGTTTAAATAAATATAGGATTCACTTATATAGATACTAAATTTTTTAAAAAATTATGTTTTATTAACTTCAAAAGATGTTTACAATGATAATAAATATCTAAAAATTTAAAAGTATGCCGTGTAAATATACTTCTTAATTTTAATTAATAAGAACTTTAGATTTCAAAGATTTGAATAATATAGTCTTAAAAATATTTCTCTTCACTTTGAAATTAAAATAAATTATTTAAAAATGTATCATAAGAATTTATCTTAAATATTATAATAGCAAGAATATAGCCATGAAAATTCATATTTGAGATAAAGCTATTATTTTTTTGCCAAAAGATAAATCAATAAAATATAAAACATATTATAAGCTATCTAATTCTAAATGAATAAAACTAAAGTTCTCTTTAAATATTTAGCTTTAAAAGTAAATGATAATTTTCTTAAAATATTTTGCATGATATCAACTTCAAAAGATTTAAGAAGAATATTTTTTAAATTCATTTTTGGATATATCATTCAAAGCAAATCATAAAAGATTTATTTAATTTTTAGAAAGCATCTCTTTCCCTTCTTAAGTATCAATCAATTTGAAGCATAAATATATCAATCTTATAATTTGTCTCAAGGTATAATATTAAAAATATATTCATGTAGACTAAATTATATGCAAGGATATTTTCTTTTTTTTTTGTCAAAGATAAAGTAATAGTATACATGATGATAATGATCTATTTGATGTCAGTCGTTGAAGTTTTTGATAAGTTAATTTGAATTAATATCAATAAATCATGCAAAATAAATTATAGGGAGATATTCTATTTAAACTTAGATCTTTTTTTTCTTAAAAAATATAATTTAATCAAATTTAGAAAAGATATAAAATTTTTAATTTTATCTTAAATGATATCATATAAGTTATGCAAAACTAGATTTAAGATAAAACATTCTTTTCTTTGAACAAAGAAAAAAAAAAAAAGAAAATTTAAGGCAAAAATAGACTATTTAATATCAATTATAAGAATTTTGATACTAATTGTTTTAAGAATCAGTTCAAACAATAAACTTCTTGATATCCAATATGAAAAATAATTCAATTTTGGATACCTAATATTTTGAAGAGAAAAAATGATTTCTTTGAAAGATCTTCTCTAATTTGATACCCATTGAGTTGAAATAAATCAAGATTTTCTTAAGAGATTTGATACCACTTTAAGATTGAAGAAAAACTAATTTTTAAATACATTACTTAAAAATAATATGAATAAAATATGAAGGGATGTTTCAAATTCAATTTGATACCAAGTATGAAAAGCATTCTTCAAGTTGGAGGATAAAATCGATTGAGATTAAAATGAGAGAAATTTAGATATTAGCTTTATATGTTGATCTAACTATGGGATTTCAAATCCTTAGGTGTTAATCAAAAATGCAATGCAACTTAATACATTAAGTATTTTGAATTTTATAATTAATGTCTTGTCTTTAAGTACTTATTTCATGCTAATTTTTATTAGAATTTTAATAATTTAGCATTTTATGGGAGAATGTCAAACCTAGCTTTACTTGTATGTTCAGCAATTCAAAAATATTCATTTTCAATTAAGCATCTTTTAATTTAAGTTTATCAATTACAAAATTGATATGAAAAAGCTATTATATCATATTGAATTTCAAGATAATTTTAATTCATATCATAACATGATACTTAGAGAAGAGTATATTGATCTCTTAAAATCAAAGTATTCAAATCATCAAAAAGATCAAAGAGTATGACAAGTAATTAAAAAATATTTTTATTTAAATTTAAATTTTTCTTATCATAAAAAATATCATTTAATTATGTCTAGAAAATGTATGAAATTTTTTAAATTTATCTCAAATGATATCATATTAGCTATGCAAAACTAAATTTGAGACAAAATATTTTTTTTTTCCAAAAGATAAAGCAATGAGATTTAACACAAGAACAAACTATTTGATACCAATTATGAGAATCATGATACCAATTGCTTTAAAATTTAAATCAATTGATAATTTTCAAAAAACTTCTTGATACTAATTAAAGATTTAAAAGAAATATTTGTTAAATTTATTTTTCTATAATAATCAAATTTATTTATCAGAGTTAAAATCTTTTAAGTTCAATTTGATACCAATCATTTTAGTTTTGAAATGATAAAAATGAATCATTTCAAATCAAATAGTTTTAAGGATTTTGAATGATGAATCAATTTAAATTGATATCAACAAAACAATCAGGGCAAATCATATAGAAATTTTCAGTTATTCTTTAAAAAGATCATCTAATCCTTTTTTTAAGAAATATTAAGTAATTAAGTTCAGAAAAGATATGTATTTTTAAATTTATCTCAAATGATATTATATCAAAAGATATAGCTATGCAAAACTAGATTTAAACAAAGACATTCTTCACTTTTTGCCAAAAGATAAATCAATCAAATACATGATAAATAGTAAGCTGTTTGATACCAATTACTTAAAACTAAAGTTTATTTTAAATATTTAGCTTTAAAGATAAATGATAATAATCTTAAAATATTTTGCTTGATATCAACTTTAAAAGATTTAAGAAAAGCATTTTTCTAATTCAATTTTCAAAATCAATCAACTGGAACAAAATAAAAAATGTTCATCAATAATTTTTTTTTTAAGATCAAAAAGTCAATCAAATTGATGATCAAAAAAATATTCAAGTAAATTTAGGAAATTAAAAATTAATCAATTAGAGAGTATGAAAATCGAACAAATCCAGTATGATCAAATCAAGAAGAATCTAGATAATAGTTCTATGGGATTTGGTTCAACTTAGAAAATTTTAAATTGTTAAGATAAAACTAAGATGTAATACAAATTAATAAGCATTTGATCTTTTATGATTGAATATTTAATCTTCAAGTACTTAGATCATAAATTTTTTAGAGAATTTTGATAATTAAATATCTTATGAAAAAATGTCAAAATTTGTTCAATTTATAAGTTTAGCATCCAAATAGTTTCATATACAATCAAGCTTATAGCAATTTAGGTTTCTTAAATAATTGAAGATCAATATAACATGATACAAAGGACTGAACCAACATGCTAAATTTAGAATAAAATAAAGATCTTAAAATAAATAATCAACATGATATACTAGTTTTAAACAATATATTGAAACATTCAAGTCATAAAGTATGATCATTATAAGCAATGATGAATCATCAAAATCAATCAAATACACTCAATAATTATACTAATTAATAATTAAAATATATTTAATAAATAATGATGGCATGATATGAGAAAAGTTTAGATTTTATCAAATAGCATCATCTATCTATTTTCATTTTCAAAGCATTCATAAAAAAATTTTCTTTTTTTAGTTTCATTGGATACTTAGTGTACCTGCAAAATTACTTCATAATTTTTGATACCCAAGTCATCTTAGGTTCATAAGAGTTAGTGCTCAAGATTTTTTTTGGAATCCAAATTTACCTAACCAAAGTATGGTCAATTCTTTTAAAATTACATTCTAAAATTTTATGACATACTTTGTTACATTTAAAATATATAATTGAATAATTTTCAAATGAAGCTTTACTAAATATATTTTTAATAAATTTCTATTTTCTCAAAGAATTATAACCAATTTCTGCTTTATCAAAAATGATCTTTTGATTATTTAAAATTACTTGAAGCTTTTGAGATCCAATTGTAAATTTTTTTAGCATAGGCTTCAAGTTTTCATTCTCTTTTCTTAAATTGATATTTTCTTCCCAAGAGATTTCTTTCAACAAGTTTTCTTTTTCTTTAATATAAAATTTTGATCTTTTTATTTCTATTTTCAACTTAATGTTCTCTTCAACTAAATATTTTTCAGATTTAAGAAATACTTTCTTTTCTTTAGCTAAAGAATTATTTTCTTTCAAAATATCTTCCTTTTCTAACAAGGCCTTACTCTTTTCATTAGCTAAGAGAAGATTTGACTTTTTAAATTCTTTATTTTTTAGTCTTAATTTTTTAAATTCATCCATTAATTCATTAAAGTTTTCATATAATTCATCAAGTGTAAATTGAAAAGAATTTTCTAAATTTATCTCATCTTCATTGGTCATGAGGCAAATATTTATAGCATTTTCTTCCTTCTTTTCATTTCTCATTTCTTTGCTTTACTCTTTCTTAATTAATACTTTCTTTTTCTTTTGTTTTCTTTTATTCTTCTTTTCATCCTCATGAGCCATGAGGCATAGGTTGGGATGAGCTTCCTTAACTTCTTGAAAGCTTGGTTCATCTTCTTGATTTGCTCTTTTATAATTTATTTCTAATTTTTTTCATATTTGATTCACTGAAATACATAAAAAAATTTTATTAAACTCATTAATATTTAAGAAGCAATAAAGTATATTTATTATCTTAGCATTCATTTGAATCACTTTTTTATCATGAATCAATGCATCGGGTGTGTGTAGGTCATTGATTATAATTTTTCATAAATTATAGTCATGTGCTTGAATGAAGATTTTCATTCTAATTTTTAATATATATAATTTGATTCATTTAATAGTGGTAGTCCATCTATGGAATAACCTTTATTAAACAAAGACTCCATTTGGGTTAACATTGATCTTTTGCCTTTTGATCTCTAAACCAATAAATAAATATTAGAGCACCTACTCTGATATCACTTGTTACCTAGAGGTGGCAACCCAAGAGGGAGGATGAATTAGATTTATAAAATTTTTGGCCAAATTTAACTCTACACAAGTATGTGCTTTACTTAACTTAATGCAATTCAATAAAATTAACTAGTGTATGCAATAAAATTAAGTATGAATGAATTTAAGTAAGAGTTGATCCAAATTAGTAAGTAATTAGTAATTTAAGGCATGCAAGATATGTAAAGCAATAGAGAAGAAAATACAACATAAATGCATAAAGAATTTATAATGGTTCAGTGCGCATCTACGTCCACTCTCCAAGCTTTTCTTGAAAATTCTACTATATTCCTAGATTATAGTATGTTTGTTTTAACCTAAGATCATAAATAAATTCAGTTGATTTTGTTGGGCTCACCAACTACAATCCTACACCGATAGTTTTTCTGGATTCACTATCAATCCAGTTGATTTTATGGGCTCATCAATCAAAATCTATACACCATTCAATTATCGACTTAGATCAGTCTATACCCCAAGTTTCTTATCCCAAAGAAACTTGTATAGAAAATAAAAATATAAGTATTAAAATTCAGCCCAAGAAAGAAAACAAAAAGAAAACTCTTTTGGAGCTCGAAGAAGAGGCCGAATGAATGCTTTTTGATAGCTTCTTTTCTCTTCAAATGGTGATGAGAGATTGCTTGAAGTGTTGTGAAAGATGACTCTTGGATGCCCTTTGAATTTGAAGCTTAAATCTCTCTCTTTTCTTCTTTTATTGGATATTCAATGTGACACTTTTTTCTTGAATGATTTTTTTTTCTTAAATACTTAAAAATTCAATCCAAAATATTTTTCTAACTCTTTTTATACTTGAAAGTGGCTTAGGAGTGAGTTTTAACTGTTGGAATGCTTAAACTAGCCGTTTGAGTGGAGAATGGTCCGTTTGAAAAAGTTGTAGAAAATTAGCCATTTATAGCCATTGCAGTTACCGGGTTAGCTCAGTTTTTGACTAGATCGACTCAGTTTTTCATTGGATCAGCTCAGTTTCTAACTAGATTGGCTCAGTATCAATAGACTTCAAAAATTAAATTTCTATTTTTCTATTTTCTAAGATTGAGCCGACTAAATACTGACCCAGCTCAGTTTTCCACTAGGTCATCTAAGTTCTTAGCCTTCAATAATTCTGCATATATTTCTGCATGAGTGGCTTTTTATCTTCAACTTTTGAGGGCTTCTTCTACCTTGATTTTTATGATCTTTTTCATCATTAAGACTTTCAAAACTTCTAGTTTAAGCTTTATTTGAGCATTTAAAATCATTCTTTTCTTCGACTTTTCTTCTTTTGAGGAGATTTCTTCTATGGATAATTTCTTCATTTTAAGTACTTGAAAAGTCCTACAAACATTCTTGAAACGTATAATTAATATCATTTATACTCAATATTTTGAAATCATCAAAATTAATCTTAGGATCAATATATTTAAAGGACACAAGAACAAAATACACATTGGATTTAGACTTCAATAGGAACAACTATGTATATTCACAAAGATAACATAGAATTTAAAGAAAGAATTAGGCATAATGTGAGTTGATCCCCAAATATTATTATGAACTTATATTTAAGAGGTTTAGATGAAACATATGATGACAAAGAAAATGATAAATTTTTACTTCTTAATAACTGACAAGAAGTGTAAATAGAGGAAGACTTCATGAAAAACATACGTGAGATGAAATCAAATGTATAATTTTTGTAGATAGATGATAGAGATGCTTGTGCTATACATATGATTGAACCCAATGACTAACGAAGGACATGGGAGATGTGCTTGAGGGTCGGAAGGCATAGTGACCCTCTTCAATCTTGCCTTGGTAGAGTTTCTACCCCAAATGCTTGGCCTTTATCATAAAGCCACAATCATTAAGATAAAAGTAACAATGATTATCATGAGATGGCTTTTGGATAGAAAATAAATTGGTAGATGGAGATGGAGAGTGAAGTAGATTCTATTCTGAAAATTTTCAAACCTTGCCGGTTTCCAACTTGGACATTATCGAGTACCCTAATAAGGTGAACTTATGGATTTATTGGCCAGATCTATAGTAATATGGTTTATAACTTTAGTGTACCAGGTAGTTGCCGCTGGAGTTTGTGGAAGAGAAACCATTGCCATCAAACACTAAGGCAGAACCCACCCTTGATAGGCATGGTCAATGCTGTGGAAGTAGTCAATTGCAGTATGACCAACTTTTCTATAAATTTGACAAATGGTTCAACTATTGGAGTTTTTTATGTGGTGATATTGATGTGGGGTATGCTGCTATTGCTGGCCCCAATTAGATGACTACCACTACATCCGGTACCCTAATTGGGAATGGTATTGATATTGGTGAGATTGGGCCCAATGTTGCTGGTTGGAAGGTCAGCTTGTCTGATTAAATGGTTGACCATCAAAACGTTGAGCATCAAATGCGACAAGGTGTTAAACAATACTTTCTTGCTCACTTAAGTTAATTTCTTCGTTGATTACTAGTGCATGGAGTCCTTTAATTGATATAGGACCATGGTGGAGTTGAGTCTGAATAGAAAACTGGAATGATAGTGTTTCTCAGGCAGTCTATCAAGAGTATATCCTAGCAAAGTTGGCTAACTGGTGACCAACTTGCTGCAAGTTGATCAGCGATGGTTTTAATTTGTTGAAAATAGTCACGCATAGTTTGATCTCCTTTACAGATACGAGCAAGCTATCTTTTGAGTATAAAAATGCATGTGAGGGACTAAATGAGGCTAGTCTTCTCTCAAGTGCCTGTGCTTAAATTGAAGATGAAACACCAATAGTATATGGTAATGCAAACTCAAAAGGTATTGCATTAATTCATGATAAAAGGGTTTGGTCCCTTTCAAACAATGAGATAAATTCAAGACTATATGGAGAAGGTGTCGGAGTGCTTCCATTGATGAAAACCAAGAGATGATGGGCACAAAAAATGGGCACAAAAAGAGACTTCCACAATAGATAATTACCTACATTCTGCATTTATTTTGATTGGGATGAGGCAGGAGATATTAGAAATCACCATGGTGAAGGCCAATTTACCAAAATAATATTTTTTATTAAATTAATTATCAAAATACTATTTTTCTTAAATTATTTATAAAAATACTGTCAAAATCAAAGTCGTCCTATCAAAGGACCACTTTATGCACTTTTTTGTGCTGACTCAACCTATACTGGGTGCCAGGATGGCAAGAAAACTGCTGTTTGAAAGGGCTATTTTAAGAACCGCCCTAGGGTAGAATGGCTTTATGAGTCGTCCTATCATAGAGCGACTTATGCGGCTTTAAAACCTCCATCCGAAACTTTCCTACCTCCATCTTCTTTCTCTTCCGACACCTCTCCACTTCTCTGGTTATTTCTCCCTCGAACCCCCCACACCTCTCCGACTCTTTCGCCCTCGAACCCCCCCATCTCTTCCGTCTCCTATCTTCTCTCTCCCGAACCCTCCCATTTCTCCCATCTCCCATCTTCTCTCTCCCGAACATGCCCCCACATCTCCCGTCTCCTCTCTCCCGACCCCTCCACATCTCCCGTCTCCTCTCCCCCAATACCCTCCTCTCTTTCCTGTCTCCTTTCTCTCCATCTCCCATCTCCTCTCTCCCGCCCCCCCCCTCTTTCCCTCCTTTCTCTCCTCCTCTCCCGGCTCCTATGGATAGAACCCCAACCCCCACCTCTCCCGCTCCTTTCTCCCGAACACCCCCTCCCATCTCCTTTTTCTCCAAGCTCTCTCTGTCCCTCCCTCTCCCTCTTAATCCAGCACAAGAACCCCCCTCCACCTCCCTCTCCCTCTCGGCCCCAGCATGAGACCCTCCTTTTTTCTCTCTCCCTCTCGGTCTGCAGCACACCTTCCTCCTACTGTCGGCCCACCATCCTTTTTCGTACAGAAAGGTAAACTCGTTTCATCTAATTTTAGCTATCTATTAGTTCAGTGATATTATATCTTATTAGATTATCCTGAGATCGATTTGCAGACACATAACTTGGCAACTGAAGCAAGTTCTATTTTTTCATATTTAGTCACTTATTTTTAAAAATTTTGCACTGCATAGAAATGTAGACCCATCTTTCGATTAATGTACATATTCTACCATATCCGTATATTTATATATTTTTTGTATGGATGGAAGAATTATGTATTGATCAATTGATTATCCAGTTTGGACAGTTTGGGAATTACAATTAATTCTATGGATAATTATAGTAATCAAACGATATGTAGAAGATTTGAAAAAAAATTTGGACAACATTTTTCTTTAGTTCTCCTCACACATCTTTAGCCATATGGGGAGAACTAAGAAAAAATACTGTCAAAATTTCTTTCGATCTATATTGTATATCGTTTGATTACTATGATTATCCATAGAAGTGATAGTGAGGAGTCTAATGCAGAAGAGGATGTTCCATTATATGAGGCATCTCTTGTTTCTAAATTCAGACTAATTGATGCATCCGACGATGATGAGGCTGTATCTCATGGAGCATTATTTGAACATCCTTTCTTTGGTGGGAATGAGGAGTTAAGAAAGAAAATGGTATTCAGGTCAAAGAAGGAAGTTCAACGTGTCGTGAAATAATATACCATTCGCATCCACCATCCATTTAAAGTCGTCGAGTCAGATAAAATTAAATGGAGCATCGTCTGCAAACAGTTTGAGAATTGCAGATGGCATCTTCAGGCACATTATTGAACCAGAATACAGCGATGGAAGATTACGGTATATAAAAGGCCACACATATGCTTGAACACAGATGTGATGCGAAATCATCCACAGCTTGATGCATGCATGATTGTCGATATCATTAGAGGACCAGTGAAGGTAGAGACATCTATATCCATATCAGCCTGTCAGGCTTATGTATGTGATACATGGCAATGCGAGGCATCTTACAAGAAGACATGGATAGCTAAACAACTTATTATCGATGAGCTATTTGGAGATTGGTTTGAGTCCTATAACACATTGGGTCCTTAGCTAGCTATAGTTTGTCATGCCAACGTGGCAACCATGGTAGATTTTGATAAATTTCTTTCAATAGATCCGAATATCGAGGTGTTTCATCAAGTTTTTTGGACATTCGAATCATGCATTCAAGGCTTCCAATTCTATCATCCACCGATCAGTATTGATGCAATGCATATATATGGACGATATAAGGGTACACTAATGATAGCTGTGGGAAGGGATGAAAATGAGAGTATATATCCTCTAGTATTTGCCATTTATGAAGGCGAGAATCATAGTAGTTGATCATGATTTTTGTTGGGGATAAACCCCGCTCCCGCCAAAGTCCAGTCTGATGCTCAAGCTGGTGCAACCGGTAGTCACGGAAGGATTTCAGCGGATGGATCTTAGCCAAATTTCTTCAACCGACCGAACTCAACGGCCGAGCTCCTTTGGACTTTCAGTGGCTGAGCCTTAACCGAACTCCTTCAGCTGGCCGAACTTTCCAACGGTCGGGCGCCTTCGGATTCCCAGTGGTCGGGTCTTAGCCAAACTCCTCCAGCTGAACTCCCTTCAAGCTTCCCCTTTGATCGAACTTCTTCAGGAGCCGAACTTCTTCCAAGCTCCTCCTTCGGTCAAACTCCTCAGCGGTCGAGCTCCGATCAGACTCCTACAAGAGTCAAACTCCTTTCGAGCCTTTCCTTTGGCCGAACTCCCTTAGGAGTCTGAACTCCTTTGGAATTGGTATATGCCCGAGTCCACCGACCAACGCCTGCTTCCTCGAGCTATGGCTATCGAACCTCGGTGGTATGACCGCCACTATCACTACTGGCGACACCATTCTCTCCATAACAAGCCCCATGCGGCCCGCAATCGGATGACATGGCCACCACTACTGGCAATATCACTCTCTCCGTAACCAGCCCCATGCAGCCCATGATCCATCAATATGGTTGTCACTATCTGCCTGACGATGCCTTCCTCTCCGTACCGAACTCCATGCGGTCCTGAGCGGCCCACGGTCGAATGATATGGCCGTCACCATCAATCAAGCTCCGCCTATAAAAAGGACCCTCCAGATATGCTAACTCTAAGCTCTAGGCTCTCCTCTTCTTCTCTAATCTCTACCAACTTATCTCAGAGCACTCCATTTCTGTTGGCCAGAGCTGACTAGATCATCAGAGGGTCCTACCGGTGCCACACCCCATCGGCTCTGGATGGGACTTTATTTTATTTTGTAGGTCTTCCCGACGGCAATCTCGTCCATCTCCACTCTAGCTCGATCCAATAATGACCAAATTTTGCACCAACAAATTTGGCGCTAGAAGGAGGGCTATCTCTGTTCTTAAGGTATTCTTGAGGCCCCCTTGTTCTTAAAGGAGTGCTCAGTGACGATCTCTCTCTAGAGATCTTTCTTCCTCCTCTCCAAAGTTCTTTCCTATGAGAAAATGCCTCCTAGGAGAGCTTCGATCCGATGATCGATGGCCTTCGTGGCTTGATCCCATCCAGATCCATGTATCCCCACTTCAGTCCCGGCAACCCAAGTTCCACCTGTAGCCATGGTGGATGCGAAGTAGTTCATTCAGCTCATCCAGCAGGTTCATGGCTTCACGAAGGTGGTACAGGCCGTGCATCGGTAGGTTCCGACACCAGCTCAACTGGCGTGGAACTCTCCAGAGCCATGTGGTCCGATCTAGGAACAACCGACTTGGGCTACCCAACCTCTGATCCTCGGAAGGCAGAGGCAAAGGAAGGAGAGCCCCTGCTCGGACCATGGCTCGACCCAGGAGGAAGCTTCGCACCCATTCTATCAAAAAATCTTGGAGATCAAAGACCATGAAGATCTCTTGGATCAAAGGCTCCTAGAAATGAGCCGACGAATCGAGGAACTTCGTCACACTCCCTCCTCACGTGGTAATGATATTTATACTGACCCTTCCTTTTCATAAAAAATTATGCAGAAACCGATCCTGCTAAACTTCAAGCTCCCATAGCTCAAGAGTTACGATGGGACCACTGATCCAATCGATCACCTAAAAGTCTTTCGAACAACAATGTTGCTCCACGACATACCAGACGCCATCTTGTGCTGAGCTTTCCCCTCTACCCTTAAGGAAGCTGCCAAAAATTGGTACTCGATGCTTAAGCCGAGTACCATCTTATCGTTTGACCAGATAAGCTAACAGTTCGTAGCCCACTTCATCAGTAGTCGACGTCCATGCCGAGATTTGGATTCCTTAATGGCCATTAGGCAGAAGGAGGGAGAACCCATTCGGGCTTATGTCATTCGATTTAATACTACCGCATTGGAGGTTCAGAACCTAGATCAGTTAGTCGCCATGGCCGCCCTTAAGGATGGCCTTCAGAAGAATGACTTGCTATTCTCCCTAAAAAAGAAGTATCCCAGGGATTTTGCTGACATGCTAGCTCGGGCTGAAAGTTATGCCCGGGCAGAGGAGGCCTTCGAGGTCAAGGATGTTGAAGCCAGTGGCAAGGAATGAATCGATGAGCCAGACAGGCCCATCGAAGAAGGAAAGCAGAATGAAGCTCGGCCACATTCCCGGACTCCTCCTAGTCGTAGGCAAGTCTAAACTCTCCCTCGGGCTCGAAGGCAGGGAAGCCCCGATGGAAGGGCATGTCGAGGTTCTCCCCAGCGTCGAAGTTCTCTCCGACGATGATTTCACAACTACGCCCCCCTTAACACCCCAAAAACTCAAGTGCTGATGGAGATCAGGAAACGACTTTCGAGATCGAAGAGAATGCGTTCCCATCCCAGTAAGCACAATCCCAACAAATTCTACCTTTACCATCGTGACCACAGTCACGACACTGAGGAGTGCATCTAACTCCAGGATGAGATCGAAGAGCTCGTCAGGCGAAGTAGACTTGACCGATTCCTACGGAGATGACTTGAAGAGTGGGAAGATTGGCTGAGAGCATTACCGCCAAATGGAGAAAATCAGCAAGAAGATCGGCCGCCTCTCGACATCATCAATACTATCTTGGGGGGACTCCAATAAGGAGAGGCTAGTGGATCCGAGGGACCGATGAAGAGGTAGAGGACCGTGGAACCCATGACCTTTATCGAGGCGAACGGTCAGGAGATCTAATTTTCACACAATGATGACGTTGTAATTTCTTTGAACATTATCGACTATAATGTACGCCACATTTTGGTGGATAATGAAAGCTCGACCGATATATTATTTTACGATGCCTTCTCAAAAATGTTCTTACCCGATGACCACTTAGGGCCTATGAATTTTTCGCTGGTAGGATTCACTGGCAATGCCGTACCAATCGAAGGCATAATAACTTTGACTATGACGATAGGGCAACACCCGAAACTGGCCAAAGCGTAGGTCGATTTTCTAGTCGTGAGGACCTCGTCCGTCTATAATGCAATTCTCGATCGATTTGATCTAAATGCACTTCGAGCGGTGGTGTCAACTTATTATTTGAAGATGAAGTTTTCGATGAGTCGCAGGATCAGAGAGGTCAGGGGAGACCAGGCTCTAGCGAGGCATTGCTACTCAATCGCCCTGCATAAGAGAGAACGGTCCGACCCTTATTTTGTTGATAGATTGGATGTTCGCGATGACCTCACTGAGGAGCGGTGTCAGCCTATGGAGGACCTCATTGCTGTGCTCTTAAATGATGGAAACTCGGAGCATGCGATGTAGATCGGCTCCAACTTGACAGAAGAGGTTCGAAAGCAACTCATCACCTTCCTCAAAAAAAATGCGGACGTCTTCATTTGGATCCCAGCGGACATACCGAGGATTGACACCGAGGTCATGAAACATCGGCTGGCCGTCGATCCGAGGCACCGATCGATAAAAGAAAAGATGTGCCACCATACCCTGAAGAGGCAGAAAGCAATCGCCAAAGAAGTAGACAAGCTCCTCAAAGTCAGACTCATCTGGAAGGTTAATTATCTGATCTGGATCTCAAACATAGTCCTCATCGAAAAGGCGAACAACAAGTGGAGGATGTGCATTGACTTCAAGAAGCTGAACAAGACCTACTTGAAAGACAGCTACCCCCTACCCGGGATCGATCAACTGATGGATGCGACCTCGGACCATGATCTCCTCACCTTCATGGATGCCTTTTCTGGTTATAACCAGATACAGATAGCGCCCGAGGATGAAGAGGAGACTGCCTTCATTATTGATCGTGGTCTTTATTATTACAGGGTCATGCCTTTTGGACTCAAAAATGTAGGGGCAACGTACCAGCATTTGATCAATAAGATCTTCAAGGAGCAAATCGACTGCAACATGGAGGTGTACGTGGATGATATGCTCGTCAAAAGCTGAGCTTCAACAGACCACCTCGCCGACCTTAAAGAGACCTTCGGTGCACTCAGAAAGCATAAGATGAAGCTGAATTCGATCAAGTGTGCCTTTGGCGTGACCTCAAGAAAATTTCTAGGGTTCATGGTGTCGAGACATGGAATCGAAGCAAATCTCGAAAAAATTCGAGCCATTTGAGAGATGACCGCTCCGAAGACGATCAAGAAAGTTCAGCACCTGATTAGAAAGGTGACATCCCTAAATCACTTCATCTCAAGATCGGTCGAATGATGCGTGCCCTTCTTCCAAGTTCTCAGATGACCAAAGGACTTCTGCTAGATGGTGGAGTGCCAATAGGCATTCGAGAATCTTAAAAACTACCTTGGCTCACCTCCATTGCTGGCAAAGCTTGAACCCAAAGAAGAATTATTTCTATATCTAGCTGTCTCTCCGGTGGCCCTGGCAACAGTCCTGGTCATGGAAGAAGCGAAGACACAGCGATCGATCTACTACGTGAGCCGGGTCCTGAGGGATGCGGAGACCAGGTACTCTAGGTTAGAAAAACTAACTTACTCTCTTCTAATTGCTGTCAAGTGGCTCTAACCTTTTTTTCAGGAGCACACCGTAATGGTCCTCACGGACCAACCAATAAAAGCAGTCCTTCACCAAGCAGATTCTTCCGAAAGAATCACAAAATGGATAATCGAGCTCATAGAGTTCGACATCAACTACCGACCCAGGCCATCAATTAAGGTCTAGATACTGGTAGATTTTGTGCTAGAATGTACCATTCCAGTCGAAGCCGAGCTTGAACAGAGCGAGACCGGCACCAAAGCAAAATCGAGCTTGGATAAAGCTGAGCTATCGCAGCCAAACCTCCCTAAGGAAAGCGCCGACCTCCCCGAAGGCTCCTAGGCTCTGCACGTGGATGGTTCATCCAACTCCACTGGAGCTGGTGTGGGGCTAGTCTTGGTCAGCTCCGAGGGAGTCATCGTCGAGTACGCGCTACGGTTTGAATTCTCTATAACCAATAATGGGGCCAAATATGAAGCGCTAATCATCGGATTAAAGATAGCAAGAAAATTAAAAGTAGATCGACTTCAAGTCTACAGTGATTCTCAGCTGGTGGTCGGCCAAGTTAGCGGTAGCTACGAAGCATGGGAGGAAAGCATAGTGAGATACCTTGAGAAAATGAGGGATTTGACTCCGACATTCGATAGTTTCGACATTCAACATATTTCGATAGCGAAAAATGCAAGAACCGATCTTCTCTCCAAGTTGGCCACTTCAGTCCTGACCAAACTGCCCAAAAAAGTATTTTTGGAGACTTTGAAGTACCCAACCACAGAGGAATCTCAGGTCATCCTATAGATGGAATTCGAGCCAAGCTGGATCGACCCATTGACCGCCTACCTTAAGGAGGGGGTCCTTCCTCATGATCCGAAAGAAGCTCGGAAGCTCAGGAATCAGGCCTCCCGCTACGTTTTATATGAAGATAGGTTGTATAAGAGGTCATACTCCCTCCTACTACTGAGATGTCTCCGACCTTCAGAGACCGACCTCGCACTGTGGGAGGTGCACGAAGGACTTTACGAAAGTCACGTAGGAGACAGATCCCTATCGCAAAGACTACTTCGGTAGGGGTACTATTGGCCGACCTTGTTTCACGATTTCATGGAGTATGTAAAGAAGTGCGACCACTATCAGAAGAACGCCAGCGTGCAAAGGCAGTCGGCATCCGAGCTTGCTCCACTAAGTGCACCTTGGCCATTTGCACAGTGGGGAATAGATATATTTGGCCCCTTTCCGACGGTATCCAGGCAATGGAAGTTTCTCCTGGTCGTGATCGACTATTTCATCAAGTGGGTCGAAGCCGATCCACTAGCAAAGATTACCGAGGCCAAGGTGTAGGACTTCATCTGGAAGTCACTAGTCTGTCGGTTCGGTCTACTCTGAACTCTTATAATCGACAATGGGCGATAGTTTGCTGGGACGAGGTTCGTCGAGTTCTACGAAGGATTAAACATCTTCCACCGCTTCACATCGGTGGCTCACCCGCAAGCCAATGGGGAGGCTGAGGTAACCAATCGGATCCTACTGTAAGGCATCAAGACAAGGCTCGACAGGGCAAAGGGGGTCTGGGTGAACGAACTCTACCATGTTCTCTGGGCATACCGAACTACACAAAGGATGCTGACTGGGGAAACACCCTTTGCCTTGGCCTTCGGCACGGAGGCAGTTATCTCGATCGAACATCAGCTCCCATTTGCATGAGTCATGGGCTTCAATGAGCAGCTCAACCCCCAAGACCTCAGAGTTAACCTCGATCTGCTAGAAGAAAAAAGAAAGAAAGCCTACATCCGGATGGCAGCCTACAGACGGAAGGTGGCCCAGTACTATAACTCTAGAGTTAGAGATAAGACGTTCAGAGTAGGGGACCTAGTGCTTCGACGAGTCGCCGTCTCTCAGCCTCAGAGCTAAGGGAAGCTCGCCTCAAATTGGAAAGGTCTACATGAAGTGGTGGAGGTCGTCCGGTCCGAAACTTATCGTCTGAAGGAGCTCGGAGGAATAGTGCTTCTCCGACCTTAGAACTCAGAAAACCTAAGGATGTATTACCAGTAAACTTCCTTTAATAAAACTCCTTCATTCAGCATTATTATTTTCTGGTGCAAGAATTATGGGATGATAGAAAAAAAAAATGAGCGAAAGTGGCCCGCTAGAAATAGGAGGAGGATCTCGTCCTAACGCGAGCAAAGTCAAAGACCTCATTCATCTTAGATGAGATGGAGGGAGAGGCCTAGACAGCAGTCCTTATGTGCCCCCATAGCCAGTTAGGAATAGGAGGAGAACCTCGTCATAACACGAGCAAAGTCGAAGGCCTCATTCACCTTAGACGAGATGGGGGAGAGGCACGGACGATGGTCCATATGTGCCCCCACAATTCGTTAGGAATAGGAGGAGAACCTCATCCTAACGTGAGCAAAGTCGAAGGCCTCGTTCACCTTAGACAAGATAGAATGAGAGGCACAAGACGATGGTCCGTATGTGCCCCCATAGTCCGTTAGGAATAGAAGGAGAATCTTGTCCTAATGCGAGCAAAGTCGAAGGCCTCATTCACCTTAGATGAGATGGAGGGAGAGGCATGGACGACGGTCTGTATGTGCCCCCACAGCCCGTTAGAAAGAGGAGGAGAACCTCATCATAATGCGAGCAAAGTCGAAGACCTTGTTCATCTTAGATGAGATGGAGGAAGAGGCACGAACGACGGTCCGTATGTTCCCCCACAGCCCGTTAGGAACAGGAGGAGAACCTCATCCTAATACGAGCAAAGTCGAAGGCCTCATTCATCTTAGATGAGATGGGAGGAGAGGTATGGATGACGATCCGTATGTATCCCCATAGCCCGTTAGGAGTAGGAGGAGAACCTCATCCTAACATGAGCAAAGTCCAAGTCCGAGCTTCGAAGACTGCAAGAGACGAGATCTCCTCCGAACGCCCGAGTCAACCTCGATCAAAGATAAGATCTCCACCGAGGGTCCGGGCCAACCTCGGTTGCAAGAGATGAGATCTCCTCTGAGCATGTGAGTTAACCTCGGCTAGAGATAAGATCTCTTCCAAGCATCCGAGCCAACCTCAACCAGAGATAAGATCCCTTCTGAGCGACCGCGATAACCTCAGCTAGAGATAAGATCTCTTCCGAGCGTCCGAGATAACCTTGATCAAAGATAAGATCTCTCCCAATCTCTCACGACAATCTCGATCAGAGATCAGATCTCTCCCAAGCAATCGAGACAACCTCAGCCAGAGATAAGATTGGAGACAACCTCGCTCTGAGATCAGATCTCTTTCGAGCATCCGTATTAACCACGGCTGCAGAAGATAAGATCCCCCTGAGGCAACCTCGACTGCTGGAGACAATATCGCCCCCAAGGAGCTCAACCTCCAACCTCGATCGTAGGAGATAAGATCTACTTCAACTTTAGCTAGAGATGAGATCCCCCCTCGAGCTTCGACCTAAACCAGCACGGAGCTTAGAAGAATACTTCAGCAGTTGCCTTTTTTGCACTTCCTTCCTTCGAGTTTCGAACTCAGGAGTAGGGGGAACTATTGTTGGGGATAAATCCTACTTCCATCGAAGTCCAATCTGATGCTCAGGTTGATGCAACTGATAGTCATGGAAGGGCTTCAGTGGATGGATCTTAGTCGAACTCCTTCAGTCGATCAAACTCAGCGATCGAGCTCCTTCGAACTTCCAATAGTCGGGCCTTAGTCGAACTCCTGCAACCGACCAAACTCTCCAGCGGTTGGGCTCTTTCCGATTCACAATGACCGGGTCTTAGCCGAACTCCTCCAACTGAACTTCCTTCAAGCTTTCCCTTTGGTCAGACTTCTTCAGGAGCCGAACTCCTTT
This sequence comes from Cocos nucifera, assembly GCA_006176705.1. NCBI lineage: Eukaryota > Viridiplantae > Streptophyta > Magnoliopsida > Arecales > Arecaceae > Cocos > Cocos nucifera. Next base: position 400,549 of record QRFJ01002466.1, on the reverse strand, counting down.
CAAGCTCCTCCTTCGATCGAACTCCTTAACGATCGAGCTCCGATCGAACTTCCATGGGAGTCGAACTCCTTTCGAGCCTCTCCTTTGGTCGAACTCCCCCAGGAGTTCGAACTCCTTTGGAATTGGTATATGCCCGAGTCCATCAACTAATGCCTACTTTCTTGAGCTACGGCTGTCAGACCTCGACGGTATGACCACCACTACCACTACTGGCAATACCATTCTCTCCGTAACAAGCCCCATGTGGCCCACAATCGGATGATATGGCCACCACTACTGGCAACACCACTCTCTTCATAATCAGCTCCATACGGCCCGTGACCTATCAGTATGATTATCATTATCCGCCTGATGATGCCTTTCTCTCCGTACCGAACTTCATGCGATCCCGAGCGGCCCACGGTCGGACAATATGGCCGTCACCATCAATCAAGCTCTGCCTATAAAAAGGATCCTCCAGATACGCTAACTCTAAGCTCTAGGCTCTCCTCTTCTTCTCTAAACTCTATCGAACTCATCCCAGAGCACTCTATTTCTGTTGGTCAGTGCTGACTTGATCGTCGGAGGGTCCTATCAGAGCCACCCCCCACCAGCTCTAGATGGAACTTTATTTTGTAGGTCTTTCCGATGGCGACCTCATTCATCTCCACTCCAGCTCGATTCGGCGACGACCAGATTCTGCACCAACAGTTTTTATGATGTTTGTGCTATTATGTGGCACGTGATCGAATGAGGATTGGCATAGTTTTGGATCGGTATAAAAAAATATTAGCTATTATTTCGGATGTATCTATTGGATGGACAGCACCATATTTTGTGTCTGAGACATGTAGAAGCAAATCTAAATGGTCGATTCTATGATGCAGCATTTTTGGCTTATTTTTATCAAACTGTAGAGCAAAACCAGTCTTGGAAGTTCGATCATAGCATGCAGCACCTTGAGAAAACATGGCTTAATTACTTTTAGTACCTTCAACGAAGTCCACTTGATGATCTGAGTAAATGATCACTAGCACATGACATGGATGGATGCAGGTATGGAATAATAAATACTAATCTTTTTGAAAGCTTCAATAAGATGTTGAAGGGGGCGCGCTCATTACCAATTACCGTATTTGTCCATCTTTCCTTTGAATGCTTATCGAAGTAGTTTAATGTGCGATGTACAATAACAGCACGGAGGATGGAGGATGGTAGGATGTTCACTGATAAAATTACATGTAAGTTAAATGGATGCCAGCTAAAGTCTAGGGATCATGATGTGATTAAGTATCATAATCAACCAGATTTGTATGAGATTTGATTGAGATGCAGACATTATAGTTCCGATAAAATTGATTATATACAAATAGTCGACTTAGAGATGGGCACATGCACATGTCGGAAGTGGTAGTTACTATACTATCCATGCTCTTATTTGTTTGCTATTTGTGCTAGCGAGAATTTGGATTGAAAATAATTTATTGATGACTGTTATACTATTTTTTATTATGAGCAGTCATATGCACCTACTTTCTATCCTCCAGAGAATCCTCATTATTGGCCTACATGGACTGCATCTAGACTCATACCGAATCCATCCACAAGATGACTTGGCAAGGGGCAACCACAGTCGAGGAGGATCTGAAATGATATGGACGTAATGGAGAGGTAAAATATGGTTCGTTGTGGATTGTGCAAGCAGATAGAACACAATTGACGCATATGCCCCTAACGGTATTGATTTATCTTTTTTTCATGTGACTTGTAGACTTTCTTTATGTAAAGGTTGTATTTTTTTTTACTAATTTGGTTACGTAATCATATCATATAAATGTTTGAAGATGTTAGTAAAATGAATCTATTTTATTATGTTTTTCTCATATCCTTTAAATTTTCTGATGATTAATAAATCTGTTAAATTAATGAAATCGATAGATACGGTATGGTTGGTTGTGATTCTAATGTGCACCTGGGACTAATGGATCCTACGATGCTGTATCTCTAGATCCAAAGTAATTGTGTATATTCTAGAGAGGACCCAGGGCTCCTACATTGTAGGCACACATCATCGATACTACACACATCATCTGGCCAGATCTTTGCGAAGAGTTGTTCGGAATTATACCATCAGAGATGATGTTGTCGGGATCTTTTTTGAGGCTTTAGTGGCTTCGGCACATATTCCAACATTTATCCAACGATGTAGATGATGAGACTGTGCGACAGCATACTCGAGCATTCATTTTATGTCTTATCAATGGCCATTTATTCATCGATAAGTTCGAGTCCCACGTGCAGCTATTGTACTTACCTTTGCTACGTGATCTTCATGCATGTGGGTGATTGAGTTGGGGTAGCACCATTTTAGCCTTCCTGTATCGTGAGTTGTGTAGGGCCACCAGGGAAGATGCCTATGAGATAGCTGGGTCATTAGTGTTATTACAACTTTGGATATGAAAGCATTTGCACGTCGGATGGCCAAATAGGGTGCTCGCCAATGTAGGCGCTCACCAGTCGATGCCGAAAGATGCTGCTATAGGACATGAGCCATTAGATGTCCATGATGCTACTATGCAGGATCCATTTATGGGATACCGCATGACCAATTTGATCCATTGGAATGCAGGAATGTAATTAATAGTACTAATCTTTCTATCATAAATAATTATATATTTTATTAAAATTAATATTATCACTATTTTTGATAGGTGGAGGACTCGACTGACAAGTGCTAGCAGTTCTATGCTGCATACAATTATATATTATAGGGATCAGTTAGACCAGCAGCATGAGGATCATTTGATATGGGTGCCTTATACATCCAAAATATTAGCTACATTGCCTGAGGTATGTTGATCGGATCAACATGTATGGAGGACACGTGCACCTCTCATCTACTTCGACATCATAGAGATCTATTATTCAGAGCGCATGATGCGATAGTTCAGCATGCATCAGAACATCCTCCCACCATGCGACACTCGCGATAGGCTCCACACTCTCAATTGATGAAGGCGGCGTCGACATGATTAGGCCCATGAGCATCGAGAGCATATTGAGGCATGGGAGCAATGGGAGGATTTGGTTATGGCTGCTCCACCTATGCACCTGAGATCGATGGATTATTATGATCCATATCTCGTATGGTATAGGAGCATCACTAGACGATTCATCATGCTAGTTATGATTGAGCAGCCAGAGATGAGGTTCCATCCTTCTGACAGTATGATGGACGTTGTCTTAAGTACATTATATTTTAGATTTTATTTTATTTTTTCATCTCATTTTATTATATTGTTCTTTATATTTATACTTAATAATATTTATTTTTTATCTTAAACCTCATAGTTTTAGAGGATCACGGTACTATACCATCGAGCGAAGAGCAACTTCCATCCGATCACTATTGGGTGCAAGAACCGAGCGCTTATCAATATCATGGATGGCCTTGTCGATACTATGCGAGTTGTATCGGAGGATAGATGACTTGATACTACACCTGCACCATCAACGGATGATCTGAGTACCTCACTACGTGACGTCTCCGACTTCGACTTTCCCGTAGATGATGCATCCATATTACAGAGGATGACTGAGCCTGGAGAGCCATCTAGAGATCGCGTACACATTGATGGGCCCAGCATGAAAGCATCTTCCTCTACACTGATCGATGCTGCATCAGAGCCTTCCCACATTCAGTCAGAGGTGATGCGTGTTTACAAAAGACAGACGCGTAGGAGGTCACGGTATTTTAGCATATACACCTCCTGATAGTTATATGATCTATATTTTTTTTTGTAACAAATATTGTAATGACCAACAACTGATTTACTTTATTTTGAAATTAATATTATAATTTTTTTAGTTTGATTGCACACCTTATATTTCTTATTATTGTAATGATCAATAAATGATAATTCTACATCTTTATCTTAGCTTTTCAACTTGGCACAATGACAGGTTGGTTGTCTTGCAGGGTTGATACATTAAGAGCAAATGCCACAACCCCTTTGGAAGGGTAACCTATAGAGCCGCTATTTAAAAGGGCGACTTATAAAGCCTTCTATTTATGCAGTCTTTGTTCATGCAAGCCAAACTAATTAGGCTATCTGAATGTGGTTCCTTATTGAAGAGGTAACTTGCCATAACTTCAAATGAACCAGGGATTATTTGTTTATACGAAATTAACCTAGCCTGACCCATATGTAGTCCAACTTAGACTGAATCCTGCCTTACCTATATCTAACCACCATCATTTAGGTGCCTAAGGTTTGGTTCTAAGATCTAATAAACTATCCTAAATGGTTTAGGTTTGGAATAAAAGTTAAGAGAGATCCAAAGTGGAGATAAACAAATAGCATATATAGTGTGACCATGGTTTGCTAATGTATGTAAAATACTGCATCATTATAGAGGATGTAATGTATAAAACTATCAAATATCCTCATGGAGAGAAGAATTGACTATGCTTATCTAGAGGCTTGGAGTCTAGAGGTTTTCTTCCTAGAGCTTGGTGGTGTGCTAGGGGCGTATCAAAGTCATCCTTTCAAAGGGCAACTTTCATAGACGCTCTTTAAAAGAGCGACTTATAGAGTCATCCTATCATAGAGTGGCTCTATAAGTCATCCTATGATATAATGATTGTTTAGTTGGCAATCCACCTCCTTTAGGTACTATTTATTTTGGATGAGTCAGCATATAAAGTCGTCCTTTGGAAGGACGACTTTTGATTGGACTGTACTTTAGTAAATACTAAAGGAAGGACGACTTTTGATTGGACTGTACTTTAGTAAATACTTTGAAAGATGCATTATTTTCATAATTTTTTTTAAAATAAGCATTAATTTGATAAAATTGCCCTATGGTGGAGGTTGCGGCACTTTGGACTGATGATGTAATGGATGATGACACTTGAGAGCTGACTATAGATGAAGTCATAGTAGACAGATTGTAGCAATTAAGCTGGAGTAGTGAAAGATCATTTGTGTATCTTGCTTTTGTGACTCTAATACCATATTACAAAGAAAGTTATGATGATAAACTTGAGGTTGTTCCTTGATTTGATATTTATAATAGAATCTTATTATAATAGGTTGTAACAAAATGTTTCTTACACAACAGCCTATAATAAAAATATTCTTACAATCTAAAATATGGATTATAAGTTAGCTTTTTAGGTCCTATTTGGGATTGCTATTGACAGTAGAGTTTTTGGAGCTTTTGAAAATAGAGCTTTTATAAAAAGCTATTTGTTATTTGATAACCATATTTATAAAGTACTTTAGAATTTTAACGTATATTTTGTAACTAAAATATAAAAAAAATGGTATGATAAAATGATAATAAAAGCCATTACATAGTATTATATAGTAGAGAATAATATAATATAATTACATTATAATATAATGATATTGTAATAGATTATGTTATATATTTATAATATATCAAAATATTAATTTATTATTATATTATATTATATTTATAGTATAATAATATAATATGATATGATATAAGATGCTATTATGAGATTTATTAGTGCGCATTTTAGTCCTTACAAAAATTTTAATTAAATTAAAGTAACCTTTCAATATTAGCCATAAAGTACTTTTGGAAAAAAATTTAAAATAGAATATTTTTTAAATAGACCTTTTCAGCTTTCTGACAAAGCTAAGATAGTTTTTTAATTTTTTATCAAATATTATTATATTATCCAAAAATATTTTTCGAGAGACAGAAAGAAAGTGCTTCCTGACATTCTAAAAGCTTAATCAAATAGGACCTTAAGCCCTATTTGGGATTGCCATTGGCAATAAAGCTTTGGAGCTTTTGCAAGTAGAGCTTTTCAAAAATAAAGCTTTCACAAAAAAAAATTTTACCGTTTGACAACTATATTTATAAAAAGTTTTAGAAGTTTAATATAATATAATATATTATTATATATTAAAATAATATTATATTATATTATTAGTATATAATATAATATAATCTATATATATATATATATTAAAATAGAGGTTTTAGCATCCATTTGACACGTAAGATTTGAGAAAAACTGTGAGAAAGCCACGCGTCCCATGAGGTGCACTTTCGTTTAAACTTACATATCATAGGAGAGGACAGGGGCATGGAGCACGGTCTCACGATGGCCATGAAGGCGGTGAGGAGGTGGATGGCAGCGAAGTTCCAGGCCTTCGTGTATGATTTGAGAAAAACTGTGAGAAAGCCATGCATCCCATAATGAGCACTTTCGTTTAAACTTGTGTATCATAGGAGAGGACAGGAGCATGGAGCAGGGTCTCATGGCGGCCGACGAAGGCGGCGAGGAGGTGGATGTCGTAGCAGGTGCAGACGATCTGGAGGAGGGTGTCGCCATGGATGCCGAGGGCAATGGAGGTGATGGCAGAGAGGAGGATCTTAAGGATGAAGAGCTCGGTAGTGTCATCGGCGGGGGAGTGGCAGAGGGAGACAAGCCTCTGGATGCAGTCGATGATGAGGTCGTCAGCGATCTTGAGGGTGCTAGAGAAGACAGCTGAGAGGAGTGGGAGGAGGATGGACTCGGAGTCGACAAGGGACAGGTCGAGGAGTGGGCCGGAGAGGGTGGATGAAGATGAGTCAAGGTCGTGAATGGTGGAGGACGATGAAGGATTGGTGAGACAGTCGATGAGGGATTTGCATTGGTGGGCGAGATTGCATTTGGCCTTGCACCAGGAGGCCTTCTTGATGATCTGCTTGAGACCTGGGATTCGGACCTAGGGCAGTCAGGAATGGGAATCGACTTCCGCTGGCGAGGAAGGCATTCTAATGGTAACATGAATATGATACCAAATCCATAGTGTGAGACTTGCATTAAGCTAAGTTCCACCTTTCTGAACTATAATGTGGATGCACGAACAAAGCCATTCTGATGCTATTTAACTCAAAGGCCAAATGCATGTCATGTTAGCTTGCACCAGGCACCATAGAATGAAAGAAATTGAGACTCAAGGCGTAATATGTCCTTTTCCTTACTTTCTCAACATTAGTTTTGTGAGATAGGAGGTAGTGTTTTGAAAGTTTAGATAGGAGTTATGCTCGAAATCATAGATATTTTAAATAGATAATATGCATGAATCATAGTTATTTTTAAATTTTTTTAAAATAGATATAATAAAATAGATAAATAAAATTAAATAGCATTTTAAAAAAATTACATCCCATGCATTGCATGGGGTTATGTGCTAGTATTATAATATAATTTATAGTATATATAATATATTGGTTATAATCTAATCTAATAATAGATTATAGTATAATAAATTATATTATATTATTATAATATAATATAATTATTAATATAATATAATTATATTATATTATTATAATATAATGATATTATATTAGATTATATTTTATATTTATAAAATAAATATTATTATATTTTAAAATATTATTTTATTGTATAATGTTATAATCATATAATGTAATATAATATAATGGATTATAATCTAGTCTAATAACAAAATATAACATAATAGATTATATTATATTATATTAGTATAATGATATTATATTATTATTAAATATTATTATATCAAATTATATTTTTATAATATAATAATATTATAATTGACTATGTTTTATGTTTATAATATGTCATAATATTAATTTATTATTATATTATATTATATTAATAGTATAATAATATAATATGATATGATATAAGATGAATTATGATATTTATTAATGAATATTTTGGTTATTAAAAATTTTATTTAAATTAAAATAGCTTTACAATATTAGCCGGAAAGTATTTTTGGAAAAGCTTCAAAATAGAGCTTTTCTCAAATAGACTTTTTCAACATCCTGGGAAAGCTAAAACAGCTTCCTAATTTTTTTACTATATATCACTATACTATCCAAAAGTACTTCTAAAAGGACAAAAAGTACTTTCTGATATTCTAAAAGCTTAGCCAAATAGGATCTTTAGTCTAGTTTGATTATTTTCAAATTATTGTTTACTACTATAGTAAAGGGCTACGGCAATGGTTCACAACCGCTACCATAGTCTAAAAAATTACTGTCATAGCCTACGGTAGTGATTAGTTAACCGCTACCACTGTGGCCATCGCTATAGATATATGACAGTAATTTTTGCAATGGTTATGATAACCGCTACTATAGATAACCTATGGCAGCGGTTTGGTAACCGTTGCCATAGACCTTCTTATGACAGTGGTTTTATGATTACTACCATAGCTATCTATGGCAGCGGTTATCAAATCGCTATCATAAGTCTATAGCAACGGTTACAAAATTACTGTCATAGATCTAATGCAATGATTGGCACGTGACCTACGACAGTAATTTTGCAACCACTGCCACAGATTTTGAATAATATAAAAATATAATTTTTTTAATTTTTATTTTTTTACCTGATAAATATAGTTCAATATATAATACAAGAAAATATTAAAAATATGATAATATTTTTGAAATGCTTAAATTTTATTATTGAATAAAATTTATTATAATATTTTTTAAAAAAATACATCAAAAGTCTCGTAAATCTACATCTAAGTCATCATCACTGAGAGAAAATGGAGCTAGAGTTAGAGTTGGAGGGGCTGGAGCTGGAGGGACTGGGGCTAGAATGCCAGCCAACATGTCTTCAAGGCCCATGAAGTTAGCTCCAAAATATATGCTGAGCCTCGTCATCATAGCGATCACAAGATGCTGTAGCTGAGCAGTCTGCTTCTTAGCCTGAGCAGCCTACTCCCTAGCCTGATCTATCTACATCCTAATATGAGCTACCTGCTCCAACATCTCTTCAAGTTACTCCTGACTAACGACACTAGAATCATGTGAAGAGATGCTTGCCTCAGACCAGTAGCTCATCGGTATATATCCGGGCCTGCATTGGATCCTTCCAGAGTGCTCAGATCCTAAGACCTGAGATAGATGGTCATGAGGGCGAGAGATGTCCAGGCCCTTGCTTACGAGCACATCTAACTACTCCTATAATTATAAATTTAAATAAAATATCACAAGAAATACTATAATACTAATCATACTAATATATTTATTACTTATAAAAATTCTTTCGATCATGGCATTCATCGGCCTGCCCTTCTTGTCTGTATGGCTGGATCAAAAAATCTCACTATGGGTTATCACCCCATTCCTCATCAGCTATAACAATCAATCAGTTTATTAGAAACATGCAAAAAAAATATCAATTTAATTTATCTAGTAAGATTCAAAATTCATTATCTTTCTATGCACACGACTGGCCATAGACTCATAGCCGAGAGCGTGCATGTACTCTTGAGCTGTCCAATTCTCTTGATTGATGGAAGGCAGCCTAAAAAATATTTAAATAAATAAAAATTATTTAAATATAAATTTGAGTATATTAAAAGATTTAAAAGTTAGAAATTAAACCTCAAACTTCTGGCTCCTCCAATGCTTAACCATCCCCTCCTACTAACTTTGGGGACAGTCCTATATCCAAGAAATAAGCTCCTTTGGGATATTGCGTCGGTGCTTGAGCCATCCTCTATAGAGCTTGACCTTATAACCCGAGTATAACTCTTCAATCTTCTTTAGTCGGGCATCTCGAGCCTTCTCATGATCTAAAAAATAGTACCTCCTCTGCACATAGTTATCAGAAGTCAATTATAAAATTATTCTAATCAAACATAGTGTAAACTTATCAAATGCATACATATAATTAAGATACATTTATTCATATTTTCTTCCACATCTAATTTCTAACACCAGTGTATGTCTATCAATCGTCAGTCTACGAGTAGTACTGAAATGATGTTGAACCACCTCACAAGCACTTCAAAAAAGAAATACATCTCCCACACAGTCTTTCTTACTAGCCTTTCTTCCGCATCGTACTCCACCATCACTTGATGTTAGTGGTTTCACACATGCGGCATGCATGTGAGATTGCGAAATATCCTACTGGATGATGCATCTGCAATGAAAATATATTATGTAAATAATAAGAGTGTACAATAACTATACAAATAAATAAATGATACAATAAAAATATACACTCACTGGCCATAGGATTGAGCGACGTGGATGCCAGTGGAGACACATCGGTGGGTGGAGCATGTATCAAAGATGTAGCTGATGCTGGAGGTTTAGATGTCAGTGGAGTAGATGTCGGTGGTACCTGGATAGCCGATGCAGAGATGGATGGAGTACACTCTCCTTGCGACTCAGATGTGGAGCTCCACTTAACCTGCTGAGGAGTGGGGATAAAAACTAGATGGCATTTTGGTGCTATCATAACCTATAATGTTAATGAACATTAATCAATATAATATGTTAAACAATAATATTAATAAAGCATCAATAAATAGACTCTAACTAATTGAAGACTATTTAAATCTTACCACACTCCTACATCATGCTCTATTGATGGAAAAGGTCAAGCAGGTATATCGATACCGAGCTTGGCATTGTATATTATTATGCAATACAATAAACAAAAGCAACAAGATATAAATAGTAACCTAGAGAATGTTATGCAATAAATTCTATAACATGAATTACATCCATAAATAATTAAGAAGGAGAAATAAATAATTTTACTCTCTATTAGTGGTGGGGGTTCTCATAGCGACCGGCATAGCCCATGGCCCCAGGCACGGCCCAGAATCTGCCAGCAAGGGCGAGGGTTCTCTTAGCAGCTGGCACGGCCTATGGCCATGGGCACGGCCTAGAACCTACCGACTGGGGTTTCCTTATTGACTAGTATGGCCCAACGCCATCCACAGCCGTCAACGCGGCATGACCCAAGGCTGCTGGCATAGTCCAATCCAAAATCTACCAGCATGGTTCAGAACCAACTAGCAGGAGTTCTTTTACTCACCGACATAACCCACAGCCGATGGATAATTATAATATTTATAACATTTATTATAAATATTATTATATAATATTATAAATAATTAATAAATATTACTATAAAATTTAAAAAAAATCATACTTGTGGCTATGAAGGAGTCGCACAGAGCTTCGAATGTCACCAACGGTGATGCTAGAGAGAGATGGTGGTGCTAGAGGTAGCCTGCGAGAGAGACAAGATAGTGAGATATAGAGAAAGAGAAGAAAAAAAAAAGAGAAAGAGGAAAGAGAGAGAAAGATCTAGAGAGACATTTAAAGATAGAGAAAGAGATAAGATAGAGAAAGAGAAAGAGAAAGAGGGAAGAGAGAGAGAAAGATCTAGAGAGAGACATCTAGAGATAGAGAAAGAGAGAAGAGAGAGAAAGAGGAAGAGAGAGAAAGAACTAGAGAGAGTAGGAGGGGGCGGGTCGAGCTGGGGGAAGAGAGGAGAGAGAGAGTAGGGAGGGGGTGGGTTGAGCCATGAGAAGAGAGGAGAGAGAAAGAAAATGAGAGTAGGGAGGGGTCGTGGTTTGTAGCCGGGCTGGTTGAGGAAGAAGAGGGAGGCGTGGGAGGTGGTGAAGCCAACGGAAGAGCCGATCGAAAAAGGAGGGAAAGGTGGTAGGGCCGGCAGTCGGATCGGTCGGGGAAGAAGGGGCAGGGGGAGGTGGCAGAGTTGGTGGACAAGCTGATCGGGAAGGAGGAGGAGGTGGAGGTGGTGGGGCCGACGGTCGAGGAGAAGGGATAGGCGGGGGAGGTGGCAAAGTCGACGGTTAGGCTAGCCGAGGAAGAAGGGGCAGACGAGGGAGGTGGCAGAGTCGATGGCCGGGCCTACCAGTGAAGAAGGTGGAGGTGGGGGTGGAGGCGACACCGACCGAGGAAGAAAGACGAGGTGGGGGAAAGGCGGTGTTGCCCAAGAAAGAAAGAGGAGGTAGGGGAGGAGGCGGCGCCAGCTGTGGAAGGAAATGGAGGAGAGGGGCCTTACCGGTGGTGGAGAGGAGGGGAGAGAGAGAGAGTGAGCTCAAAGAAAAATGATGAAATTGGGGGCAGAATTAGAAGAAAACCTAATCTATGGCAGTGATTTTTGGACCACTACTATAGGTATACAGCAGTGGTTACTAAAAATCGTTGCCATAGATATATGGTAGCTGTTAAAAAAGCACTGCCATAGGTTTATGGCAGTAGTTTTCAAAAACTATTGCCATAAATTTGGTAATTTATTTTTAATTTTTTTAAAATATTATATAATTCTAAAATTTAATGTCTATCTTTATCATTCATTATCTAAATAATTATCATTAGAGTATTTTCAAAAGAAACCACCTCGATCCAATAGCCCTAGCTTCATCGATTAGTAAAATTTAATTTCGATGATCACGAACGATGGTGTAATGATCTGATAGATGGAGACTACTGATGGATCCAAAAATTTACAATGATGATCTCGGGGCCGTTTGCATCATACTAGCAAAATTTTACTTTAATCAGATATCATTATCATGGTCAATTTAGTATGAAATAATTTCGATCGTTAAATGAGAAACGAATGATCGAAAGATCAGAAAGCGTCTGATTATGAGTTAACTTTTTTGATAAATGATCTTGGCTACTATTTTAATCATTTTTATGATGGTGATTGTAAAATTTAAATTATGAATCTAAGAATGATCCAAAACTATATGTTGCTCGATACTCGTTCTTAAACTTCTTTGGTAATTATGCTTGTATATTTGTAAGATCTGCTTAATATGAATAGTTCATACAAAAATAATTTGAATTTTATGATCATCATCATATAAAATGATTAAAATTATAACAAAGATCATTTAACTAAAAAATTATCTCGTAATCGAACATCGTTTGGCCTTTTGATCACTTATTTCTCATTTAATGGTTAAAATCATCCCATACTAAATTGACAATGATAATGATATCCGATTGAAGTGAAACTTTGATAGTGTGCTATAAACATCACCGATATCATTATTGCAGATTTTAAATCCATCAGTGATCTCCATCTATTAGATCATCGCACTGTAATTCATGGTCATCAAAATCAAATTTTATTAACCGCTGCTATAGAATGACCTATGGTAGCAGTTACATAAAATCGCTGCCATAGGTCACTGCCATAGGTCTGACCTATGGCAACGATTTTATGTAACCACTGCCATAAATCTGATCTATGGCAGTGGTTCTATATAACCACTGCTGTAGAGTTTATAGCAGAAGTTTTTAAAACCGCTATAATAATATGCTCATAGTCCTATTTTTTAAAAGTGGTTGCTAGTTCTTTGCAGGGTTTATAAGCCCCACTCTAACAATGGCATCACTATTTAAACTTAATTGTGTGTGTGGGAAAGCTCTTATATTCTATGCTCATCATAAGATATATCTTTGAATTCCATCACTTGAGAAATAGTCATCTTATATGGAATTAAATTAAATGTCAAAATATGAGATCGGCTCCAAGAAATCACCTTCATGCTCCAAGAGAAAAACAAACAATCTATATATTAATTAATATAAGTGAACTAAAAAAAAAATAATTCGAAACACTACTTAACGCGGATTTTAGATGTTTTATTCTACTCATTGACAATAACTGTTCTACTCTTTGACAATAACTGCCCACACTGTCTTTCTTTTTTAAAAGTTTAGATGGTATAGAAACAATGCAATGCAAATGACTTTGTCTCATATCTGCCTTCTCCCACTGGACATGGACTAAGAAAACTCATGTCATTTTAGCAGCTGTCAATCTTATTATTAACCTCTCACTTGGGTACGGCTCTGCCCCTTTGTCGAGTTTTCCTCATATGCCAAACCTAATCGAACCACCAAGAGAAGAACTGATCAAGCTGCTAAACTTGTGCTGCTCATGCTTCGGACTTGTTCCTTCTCCAGTTGACCCGGTAAACTTACCCCACACCATCCATCCCCTTTATTTGCGAAACTACCTATAAATACGAAGGCATCATAGCTGCTCTTCTCCATCGCTGAAAAGATGCTCTTTTCAGGTGCACACTTGCAAGATGCTCTTCTCCCTTTATTTGAGAAGAGCTGGGTTTCAGGTCCACACCTACACCTCATGCTCTCTCTTCACCATGGCCGTCCAGGCCATGTTCCAAGTATCGTTGGCTTCTCTAAGAGTCGGTTATTATAACCACAAATACACCTCAGCGGAAGTCATTGTAAGACAGACCGTTCGCAAGACCATGGTCCTAAATCTAGGCATTGGCGTCGGGCTTATCGGGTCAAAGTTGGTTTGAATCATTTATTTTAAGATCCAAATCAATCCAAAAGTCTACACAAATCGGATTAGATTGGGTCAAAACTCACTAAATTCAGATCCGATCCGAAAAATGGAATAGATCCAATTTTAGAACCTGATCCGAATCTATGAGTCCTTTAAAATGGCTTGGATCGGATCTATGCAGATTAGATCAGATCAAGTCATGGGTCAACTCGATCTATTTGCAGTCTTAATTAAAATAGATATTGTATCTCTTGAGTCTCTTTTTACTCTTGCTTTGCTCTGCTTTTTATTCTTTTATTTCCTACTATGTCACCTATTTTTAAATATTTTATATTATATGAAACTATAGATCCATCTTTTGATTAATGTACATATTCTATGTCATCCATATATTATATAATTTTTATATGGATAGGAGAATTATATACATTGATCAATTGACTGTTCAGTTTGGATAGGTTGAAAATTATAATTAATTCTATAGATAATTATAGTAATCAAATGATATATTGAGGGTTCAAGAGAAATTTTAGACAATATCTTCTTTTTAGTTATTTTCACACATCTTCTAAAAAAAAATATTACCAAAATTTTTTTTGATCTCTATTGCATATCATTTGATTACTATAATTGATCTATAGAATTAATGTAATTCCTAAATGGGATAGGACCTTCTATACCTATTAGTTGATGATAGGATATATTTATTATATAAGCCATTTTAAATGATAAAATTATTAGTAAGTATTTTGCCTTGTATTTGTATATGCAAAATTATTAGATAGTGTACCATGGACTATAGTTAGATGAACTGTCGAGTAGTCAATGAGATGATTTCTGCTAAATATAAGGAGGGTGTCAAGTACTTCTATGATTATATTTTTGAAAATGTGGCACTCTTAGTTCAAGAATGGGCTCGTTGTCCTTATAAAAGATGTGTCAATAAAAAAATGCTTGATAGAAATATAATAATTATCCATTTATATAGAAATAGATTTATACTAAACTACAAGTATTAGTACCTACATGGAAAGATATAGGATACAATTGCAAGGATTAGAAGTCAACAAGATAGGAACACAGATAGAATGGTAGATATAGTTATGGGTGCGGCTGATCCTAAATTTAATTAGAATATGGAAGACGATCCAGCAGCAGGCAGTGGCGATTTCTGTCGTATGCTGAAAGATGCTGATGAACCACTATGGCCGAAATATGAAACACACACTATATTATTAGTTGTGTCAGAGTTATTAAACCTGAAGGTCGAGTTTAATACGATGGTCAATTATTATGATAGAATGATAGTAATAATAAAGAAAATGCTACCGAAGGATAAGAAGCATGTTGAGAGCTTCTATGCTTCAAAGAAAATAGTAAAAGTATTAAGCAAGGGATACGAGAAGATAGATGCATGCGGTAATAATTGCATACTTTTTTACACGGAGGACCAACTAAAGAGCTTATGTGACATATGTGGTGAAAGCCAATTTAAGCTGAGGCAAGAGGGTAGAAATTAGAAGGACATACCATATAAGATTCTTCGATACTTTTTCATCACTTCTAAGCTTTAGAGGTTCTACTTCTTCAAGAGTACTACCAGATAAATGAGATGGTATAAAGAAGAACTTTGTAAGCACACAAGTATGATTAGTCATCCATCGGACAATGAGATATGAAAAAAATTTGATGCTTGCCATTCTTTAATTGTTCAGAAATCATGCAATATCCGATTGGATCTATCTATGAATGGGTTTATACTATTTAGTTATGCAATAGCCCCTTATTCATGTTGTCTGTCCTTATTACTCTATACAATCTGCTACCTGAGATATACATGAAAGAACATAATATCTTTCTTATATTAGTTATTTCTAGACCATGACACTATGGTAGCAGTATTGATGTATATCTAAGGCCTCTTATTGATGAGCTAAAATTCTTATGGTCCGATGGTACATGTTTATTTGATGTATCGAACTAGTAGAATTTTGTAATGAAGGCTACGTTAATGTGGACCATTATGATTTTCCTACTTATGGGATGCTATCAGGATAGAGCACCCATGAAAAGCTAGCATGTTCCTATTGCATGAAGAATACAAAATCATTTCAACTTGATCATGGTCATAAGCTCTGTTGGTTCAATTGTTATCGCTAATTTCTTTCCAAGCATCATCCTTTATGAAAGCAGCAAGATAATTTTAGGAAGAATAAGATAGAGAAGGACTATGCAACCTCACACCTCAATGGTAAGAAAGTATTTCAGAGGGTATCCTCAATGGACGAAGTCCAGTTTGGCATATTATTTGACAAGCAGAAACCTCAAAAATTTGGTAGAACTCATAACTAAATGAAGCACAGCATATTCTAGAAATTATCATACTAGTCCACCAATTTGATTGATCATAATCTTGACATCATGCAAATTAAGAATAATATATTCAATAATATTTTTTATACTATTAGGGATGTCAAGGGCAAGACGAAAGACAACCCTAAGGCCCAAGCATATATAAAGAATATATGCAAGCACCCTCTATTAGAGCTGGTTGAGATATCACCTAAAAATTTTCTGAAATTGAAAACATCTTACACCTTAATGGGGAAGTAGTTAAAGGATGTATGTAAATGGTGTAAAAATCTTAAATTTCTAAATGGTTATGCAAGTAATCTAACTTAGTGCATCAATATCAAAGATTGCAGGTTGTATGGGCTAAAAAGTTGGAATCACATGTAGTTATTGTTAAAAAAAATTTAAGCATTTACTAAATACTCTAGATGTTGGTTTGTGGTACTCTAAACAATCTTCATTAGATTTAATTAATTGGATATAGTGATTTAGATTTTGCTGGTTATTGCTTAGATAGAAAGAGTACAAGTGGTACATATCAGTTTCTAGGTGTGAATTTGGTCTCCTAGTTTAGCAAGAAATAAAACTCAATAGCCTTATCTATGGTGGAAGCCAAATATATTGCTGCTGGAAGTTGTGCTCAACAATTATGGATCAAATAATAACTAAAAGACTATGGTATTACTTGTAATAATATTTCTATTCGATATGATAACACAAGTACCATAAATTTAACTAAAAATTCTATATTACACTCAAGAAGAAAATATATAGAAGTAAGACATCATTTTATTAGAGAGCATATTCAAAATAATTATATAATCCTTGAATATGTGCCTACTAAAAATCAAGTTGCAGACATATTTACTAAATCCTTGAATGAAGAAAGATTTTATACAATAAGAAAGTAATTAGGTTTATTTGATTCAATTTGTTAAAAAATATCTAAATGAGCATTTGATGTTGAAATGATTGGTTTTCATATGATGAATTTTCTTAAATTTGTTCACATTTTATTTCATTTATAAAGGCATGATAAATTGCCTAATTTCTGGCCTTGAAACTTAGAAAATTCAGCTCTGTGCCAAACTAAGCTGACCCACTATTTTTTTTAAAAAAAATTAGTTGTTTTAGTATTGGGCTGATTCAGTTTTTTCTTCATAAAAAAACTAAGCCGGCTAAGTTGTCGGGAGTACTGTTTTTAAAACGAAATGACCGACGGCCTTTTTAGGTTTTGTTTCTTAGCTATCTATCAAGCAAAACTTAGGAACCCTAAAACTTTTCCTTAAAAACCCATTTCCACTGCATTTAGAGAGGGATTTTTGATTCATGGTGCCTAACAAATGAGGGATGACTCCTCGGATTAAACACGCTTGTCTAGTTCCACTGCTAAGAAGAAGGATTTATGGTGAAGAACCGCAAACAAAATTTCATGAAGACCATTCATCTGGATCATCTCAGCCTCCTTCACCTCCTCTGACAGCATCCACTCAACATGCTTAGCCACCTTCTCCAAAATCACCACTATCTCCATCATCTACTCTCGTTCCTCTCTCTTCTAGGGTAGTAACAATGGGTAGGAGAATTGATTTTGATTTTTTTAGAAAAAGAAAGATTTGAGATTGGAGAGAGTCTGAAATATCAAGGATGGGAATACTTGTACTCTGGTATTAATCTTTCAATATATCCAAATCTTGTGAGGGAATTTTATGGAAATGCTAGTGTTAGACCAAATTTCTTTGAAACAAAAGTAAAGAAAGTTAATATAAATTTAACTATAGAAAAACTAGGTAGTTTGCTTAGGACACCCACTGAAGGAGCTGAAAGACTTAATGATCGAGCAAGTAGGTTGCGTTTGTTATTTGGAAAGGATGATGCTATGCATTTTAAGGAGATTCATGCTAGAGATCTATCTATGGAACACAGGATTTTACATCACATTACTGCCAAAATTCTCATTTCTATAGTAGAAAGATTTGATTTTTTGATTAAAAACGACATAGCAGTTATATGTCTCATATTGATGTGAGAAAAAATTAATCTTCTGGCTTTGATTTTGAAGGTGATGCAAGAAGCATCTCAAAGGAAAAAGCCTGCTCTGCTATATGGCACGTTTTTGGCCCTAGTCTTTCAAGATTTTAGAGTTAGCCTAGAGAGAGAACCAAGCAAGAAACTACAGCATTGTGATACATATAATCTGAAGTCAATGCAAAAAATGAAATTCAAAAAGATAAATGGTAACTGGATGAAGTTAGATGAGAAAGAAGAAGAAAGAAATGTGCCAAAGCCCGTGCCACAGCATCCTGCACCTATTCTATATTTGTCCACTTTTAGACTCAATGAAGATCAAATTGAGGAGATTGTGCTGCATGTATTAGATAGAATGTATGACAAAATTTCTGATGGTCTTCCTTCATTGATAGAAAATGCTGTGAGGAGGGTCCACCGAACAGCATACTTCTGCACCCATGGATCTAGCTTCCTTTGATCCTCCAGAGCCTAGTTTCAATTAGGATGCATGTAGTTACACCTAGAACATTTTGGTTGTGAATGTTTATGTAATGATCAAACTTCAGAATTATGAGATTTTGGAATCATTGTATATATGAATGAAGTTTGATTTTGCTTTATATTGAATCAAATTTTCCTTATGAATGAATAAAGTTCATATCTTTCCATGTTTGATCAAATTTTTCTTTATATTGCACATTTAATTTTTGATAATGACAAAAAGGGGAAGAATATTGAGTATAAAAATGGGAATCAATTGAAATAAATAAGTATAAATTAAATGGAAAAAGAATGGGTATTAATTAAGTATTAATTAGAATGAGTATCAAGTGAAAAATGAGTATCAAAGAGTATCAAAATAAGCAACAATTGGAATTCAATTAAGTATGGGTATAAATTAAGTATTAATTAGAATGAGTATCAAATGAAGAATAAGTATCAAAATAAGTAACAATTAGAATGAGTATCAAGTGAAAAATGAGTATCAAAATAAGTAGCAATTGAAATTCAATTAAAATTATAAATTTGGAATAGATTATAACTCAAAATTATTAATTTGAAACTTTTGGCATACAGTAAGGGAGAGTAATATAAAATTTGAATTGAACATAAGTATCATATTCAGGAGGAGTGTATATAAATTGATAAATTCTAAATAAATATGATGTATAAGTTAATTGGTAAAATTGAATGTATATATCTTTTTGAAATTTAAAGGAAAGGCTATACTCAAAGGGTTTTGTCATTATCAAAAAAGGGAAGATTGTTGACCCTGAATTGATTTTGATGATAACAAAAGCAGTTGAGTATATATTACTAAGTTTATGAGGATATATAGTTATAAATTTTAGAAGCTCACAAACTCCAAGTATTTTCCATCATCTAAATAAAGAATCATCACTCAAAATTTTAGAGAAGAAACTCTAGATTGGATACATTCTTCAAGAGGATAAAAGCAAGTTAAAAAGGCAAATCTAGCCTATAAATTAAATTAGAGAAGAAAGGCTAACAAATAATCTTTGGCATGCTTAGCACGCAGACTGAGCTGACCTAGTCAGAAATTGAACCAACCTAGTCTCAGTGGAAATAAAAGATAGAAAATACAGAAAGATAAATATTCAAGATCTAGAAAACTTAGCTGATTCAATTTTCAACTGAGCCGACTCAGTGACAACTTGGCCGATCTAGTCAAAATGAGAGCCGACCTAATCTCAAAAGATAACAGAAGAAAGAAATAGATTTTTTTGGTCCACTGATACTGAGCCAACCAAGCTAAAAACTGAGTCGACCTAGTGAGGACTAAGCTGGTCCAGTCAAAAACTGAACCGATCCAGTGACTGTGATGGCTAGTTTTTTGTTCTGTAATTTTTTCATCCCACACACCTTTCAATAGCTATTTTTAAGTCTCTATTGACTAGATCACTTTCTGAAATCCTCTTAGATAACATGTAGTGGTAGAAAACCTCAAATATACATAAGAACATTTTGGAACAAAAAGGTAATCTTTTTTAGCCTACATTCAAGAGCTTTTAAGAAAATTTTCAAAATATTCAAATGTGTGAGCTAAACAGTAAAAAAGAAGAGAGATTTTTATATATACTTTTGTTCTTTCATTATCTTCAATCTGAAAGAAGTCAACCCATTGTCATAAAAGATCGTCTCCTACTTCTTTCAAGCATTCAAAGAGAAGAAATCAATTCTACAAGCAAAGCAGTCCAGATTTTCTTCTTTTGAGCTTCAAAGAGTTTGTGTTATTTATATTTTTATCTTTATTTTATGTTTCTTGGAGTGAGAAACTTGGGTTAGTCCAAGCCTTGAGTTGGACAATATATGGTTTGATTGGTAAGCCAAAATTAAAATCAATCGGAGTTGATTGTTAGCTTAAAAAAATAATCATTATATGATTGTGGTTGTAAGCCAAGATCAAAACCAACTGGATTGGATTGTAAATTCAAGTAAAATAATCAGACTATAATCAAGTTAAATGATTATAGTTAAATTTCTAAGTAGTTTACTTAGAGAGTGGATGTGGATGCTGAGTTTGGTACTGAACTACTATAAAACTATTATATTTATAATTGTGCTCACTTTACTTTACAATTCTCATTCACTGCACATCATATAGCTTATTTCATTAAGCATTTAAATAGTATAATCTGAACAAGTCTCAAAGTTAAATTTTTAAATATCCAATTCATCCTTCCTCCTGGATAGCCATCCTTGGGTAGTAGCATCTCAAATAGAACCTAAATCAATTGAAAAAGTTGAAAATGACCCTAATTGGATCAATGCTATATAAGCGAAACTTATCAATTTGAAAGAGATTTGAATTTTAGTAAGTATATCTGTAGATCACCCCATAATTGGAATAAAATGGGTATATAAAAATAAATTTGATAAAAATAGAGTAGCTATAAGAAATAAAGCTAAATTAGGTATTAAAGATTATAATCAAGAAAAAGAAATTGATTTTAATGAAACTTTTACTTCTATTACTAGATGAGAAGTTATTAGGTTATTGCTCGCATTTGTATATTTTATGAATTTCAAACTTTATCATGATGTTAAAAGTATATTTCTAAATGGATATATTGCTGAGGAGGTATATGTTTAATCGTCTCTTGATTTAAAAATCATGCATTTCTAAATAATATTTTTAAATTAAATAAGGCATTATATGGCTTGAAATAAGCACCTTGTATATAGTATGAAAGATTAAATAAATTTCTACTTTATAATAAATTTACTAGAGAAAATATAGGTACTACTATATTTTTGAAGAAAGAAATAATGATTTGTTAGCAATCCAAATATATATAGATGACGTTATATTTGGTATTACTAATGAATCTCTTTGTCAAAAGTTTGCTAAGTTAATATTTGAGATGAGCATGGTGGAAGAATTAAATTTCTTTCTTGGACTTCAAATCAAAAAAAGTAAAGAGAGGATCTTCATCAGCCAAACCAAGTGTATAAAGAAAATACTCAAAAGTCGGGAATGAAAAATAACAAGCTAATTGGCATGCTAATCTCAAATTTTATTAAGATATAATTGGATCTTTACTTTATCTTACTACTAGTAGACTTGATATAATATTTAATATTTATATATATACTAGATATCAATCTAATCCAAAAGAATCATATTTATTTGTTGTTAAAAAAATAGGTAGATATTTAATTGGTTCTTTTAATATTGATTTATGGTACTCTAGATACTCTTCTATTGAATTGATTGAATTTTTTGATACTAATTTTGTTGATTATACACTTAATAAAAAAAATATAAGTAGAACTTACTAATTTTTAGGAGTTAATCTATTGGTTTAGTAAGAAATAAAATCGGTAGTACTATCCACAGTATGTTGGAAAGTTAGTAGTATGCATGCTGACTTTTACTGATTACATTAATCACAGTGGAAGGAGATTTAAAAATAATTTTTAAATCAAATCTAAGCATGCTGATCTAAATCAAAACTACCTAGGATGGTCTAACATATATAAATAAATTAATCTGTAGATCTAAAATTAAATAGATGAAGGAAGAAAGTATAGCTATCGCTTTTCCTTCCTCCTTTGTCAAATCAGATCAATCTGATCTCTGAAGCTCTTGTCATAGCTACGCATGCACCTGGCTTCTACTGGTATCCATACAGAGTTCTTTCTAATCAAAACTCCAAAACCCTCGGGATGCTAGCTTCCTTGCAGGCTTCGTTCTTTGGCTTAGATTTGAATCTATTTCTCGAAATAGATTGATGCTAGCTTTCTTGCAGGCTTCGTTCTTTGGCTTGGATCTGAATCTGTTTCTTGAAATAGATTGTTGCAGCTTTCAGGAGATTGATTGATCCACCAAAAAGAATCAAGAACTCTTCTTGATTTTTTTCTTCTCTCAAACACTCTCTCTTCTCTCAGATCTAATCTAGAAGAAGATGGTATGGGGTGTGGAAGAGAGGGAATAAGGAGGAAAGGGGGCAGCTACAAAGAATCTTGCGGCAACTAGGAATAAGAAAACCTAAAACTAATATGCCGCAAGCCCACCCTTCTTATTTATATTTTGTCACACCAAATATTGATATTCCATGCCATAATCTGATAAGCATTATGGTTACAATAGCTAGGGTTTATCTCTTATCTCATAAGAGTCCTAGTCTATCAAGGAAATGAGGTGGCATCTCATCCAAACCCTGATTCCCCCACCACGCATGCTCCAAAGAAATGTGCTAAGATATTCACCACCCAAAACTCTTTTTGATTGGCCAAGAGGAGAAACAGAAGCCTAGAGGACATGGCTCTAGTGGTCAAGGTCAATTGAGTTCAAACTGGGTTCAGATCCAGTCCAAATTAAGCCCGAATCGAATCGTATTCGAAAGGGTCAAACCTGAACCAATTAGGTCTGAAATCCAAATCTGATTTGGATTATTGAACCCAATTAACATAAAATTAAATTATATAAAATTAAATTAAATTAAATTAAATTAATTAGAACTTAATTCATAATTTAATCATTTTCTAATTAAATTATAATTCTTATAATAAAATTAGCCTACCAACAATTAGCAGCTACCAAATCTGTAATATTTATAAATTAGCAGTTTCCAAAATTCAAATCATCAATCTAATTGATAATTCAAATATGATCCAAACTATTGATCGAATTGAACTTCTTTTGTATATAATTCCTCAGATTTTATTTTGTCTAGTAGTGAGATATACCATGATCTCCATCATAGTATCATCAAAACTTATTTCGATGGCCCATAATACTTTTGGCTCAACCCAATAAGGATCATTGATCCAAAAATAATTCTAGTGATTTTTCATAATTTATCAGTGATGCTTAGCAACTTACAGTGACAACCCAGTAGAACAGAAAAACCTGAACCCCAAGACTATAGCTTGATTATTTTTTCAGGCTCATAATCAAAATTTACTAGATTTTCTTAAGGGAAACCAACAAAAAGTACACCCACAATCCAATCCTAGGCTTATATGACAATCTCACTCTACTTCAAAACTTGGATGGGACCATCTCCAAGTTTCAATCCTAATTGAAACTTATTTACAACATAAAATTTGAATTCAATGGATAGAATAATTAAAAAGCTCCTAAAAAAGTAAAAAAAAAAGTCGATGAATCTCTTGAAGATTTGTGTCAAGGAATCTAGATAATCAATGCACTCTTTTTTCTGAACACCTCTTGAATGCTTCAAGAATTTGGTGATTGGAAGCTTAAAACTCTTTCTTGAATGCTCACTTAATATACTTGTGTTTTCTCTTTGTTTTTCTCTTTTTCTTATCTCTCCATCTTGTTTGGTAGCCTTTTAGACCTCTTAAAATATCCAAAAGGCTATTTCTAGCCATTAGAGATTAAAAACTAGCCATTAGACTCAATCTATATATATTTCTAAAATTTTTATCAAACTAGTTGTTAAAGCTGTTAGCTGAAGTCGAGTTAACTTGAGACCAAGTAGGGGTCGACTCAAATTAACTACAAGTCGGCTAGACAGAAGTAGGGGTCGACTCAAGGTCTGGTCAGAAAAATATGGTTCTCTATCTTTCTTAAAGAGTCGATTTGAGGCCAGTGCAGAAAAATCCGCTCTCTATCTACCTAAGAGAGTAGACACGAATAAAGTGACGATCGACTCTCAAACTATGCCACTTTATATTTGCAAACCAAAGTTGACTCTTTGAAGATTGGAGCTGGCTCTTGACCTCTTTCACTTAATTTCTTAAGATGTGGCTTTATCCATCTGCCTTCTTTTTAGCTCCATAATGTAGCATTCATGAAATACTTCTTATGAGTGACTTTGATTTCCTTAAACATTCTTAATATGATCTTCAACAATCCATTAGTACCAAAATACATACTCAAATATTTTTTATTCATCAAAATCAATCCTTAGGTTAGCAGTCTCCCACTTTTGGTGATGATAAAACTTTGAGCACAAGCAAATAACATCTAACATAGATGTGTCAAAATAGGTTTTATCTTATCTAAAGAATGAATTATCATGCATAGTGAAGTCTCTTAAAAAATAGTGATTGTATTTGGAAATTCAATCATGTACATAGTATTAACAAGTATCAGACTAAAAATATTTACATATCAAGATAGCTTGAGTGCGTATCGAAATATGATAAGCTGAATTAGATAGGTATTAGAGCAAGAAAAGATTGAAATATTTTGTATCAAAGTAGAAATGAAGGTGAAAATAATGTATATCAGGGCTAAAAATGGATATATCGGAGCTAGAAAGAAAGAAAGAAAAAATGTATTAGAGTTGAAAAGCATGCAAATATACTATAAGAGAGCTGAATAGTTAATGATAAATAATGCTTTCAAAATATCAAAGCAGTTGATATATGTGATCAAGCCATCAAAGCAATTAACTCACATAGATTTAAATCATTAGAGTGATTGAGGCATGAATTCAAAATCAAACCAAACAGTCCAGTCAATTGATTAATTGTTACTTTAGTTGTTAGTCCTTACTTATTGATCATTTACGTTAGATGTTAATCCTTGCATATTAATTATTTTTTTCTTAATTTATCATTTACTCTCCCCCTTTTTGTCATCAATCAAAAGGATACAACACAGATAGTCACAAGACATAAAAGAAAAGAAACCTTTTATTTCATAAGCAAGTATTTTTACAAGAGTATCAGTCAAAATGAATGTATTGTTTATCAAAAGAAATCCACTATTATAGACCAAGATATATATAAAGACATAAATAGTAATATATTAAAATAAAATAAAATAATATAATGAGCGATCTAGTGACAGAACAGATCCTAAACCTAATTCTTATTAGAAGGAAGGTTAATGATCAAAGAAAAGTGAGCCCTACAAGATGAGACTCCATCTTTCCTGCTCTAAGTCCTACTAGAGGGTCCAAGAGGGTAGATAGGTGGCACATTAGTTCTAGGTTTTCTTAGTCCTAGTTGCCGCAAGATTCTTTGTAGCCGCCCCCTTTCTTCCTTGTTCCCTCTCTTCCACACCCCATACCATCTTCTTCCAAATCAAATCTAAGAGATGAGAGAGTTTTTGAGAGAAGCAAAAAAAAATCAAAAAAGAGTTCTTGATTCTTTTTGGTGGATTAATCAATCCCCTAAAAGCTGTAATAATCTATTTTGAGAAACATATTCAGATCCAAGCCAAAGAATGAAGCTTGCAAGGAAGCTAGCACCCTGAGGGTTTCGGAGTTCTGATCAGGAACAGCTCTATATAGATACCAGTAGAGGCCGATTACATGTGCGGCTACGACAAGAGCCTCGAAGATCAGATTGATCCAATTCGATAAAGAAGGAGGAAAAAGTGATAGGTATACTTTCTTCCTTCATCTATTTAATTTTAGATTTATAGATTAATTTATTTATACATGTTAGATGATCCTAGATAGTTATGATTTAGATCAGCATGCTTAGATTTGATTTAAAAATTATTTAATTTTAAATCTTCTTTTGCTATGATTAATATAATCAGTAAAAATCAGTATAAATACTACCGGCTTTCCAACATACTATGGATAGTGCTACCAATTTTATTTCTTACTAAACCAAGAGATTAACTCCTAAAAATTAGTAAGTTCCACTTGTATTTTTTTATTAAGTGCATAATCAACAAAATCGGTATCAAAAAATTCAATCAATTTAATGAAAGAGTATCCAGAGTACCATAAATCAATATTAAAAGTACCAATTAAATATCTACTTATTTTTTTTAACAATAAATAAAAGTGATTCTTTTGGATTACATTGATATTTATAGCATACATATAAATACTAAACATTATATCAAGTCTACTAATAGTAAGATGGAGTAAAGATCTAATTATATCTTGGTAAAGGTTGAGATTGGTACTCTTATCATTTTCATCTTTATCAAGCTTACATGAGAAACTCATAAGTGTACTAATTAGCTTGCTGTTTTTCATTCCAAACTGTTGAGTATTTTCTTTATATACTTGGTTTGGCTAATGAAGATCCCCTCTTTACTTTGCTTGATTTGGAGTCCAAGAAAGAAATTTAATTCTTCCATCATGCTTATCTCAAACATTAACTTAGCAAACTCTTAACAAAGATATTCATTAGTAATATCAAATATAACATCATCTATATATATTTAGACTACTAACAGATCATCATCTTTTTCTTCAAAAATATAGTAGTATCTATATTTTCTCTAGTAAATTTATTATCAAGTAGAAATTTATTTAATCTTTCATACTATATACGAGGTGCTTATTTCAAGCCATATAATATCTTATTTAATTTAAAAATATTATTTAGAAAGGCATGATTTTTAAATCAAGAGGTTATAAAACATACACCACCTCAGCAATATATCCATTTAGAAATATACTTTTGACATCATGATAAAGTTTGAAATTCATAAAATATACAAATGTAAGCAACAACCTAATAGCTTCTCATCTTGTAATAGGAGTAAAAGTTTCATAAAAATCAATTTTTTCTTCTTGATTAAAATCTTTAATAACTAGTTTAGCTTTATTTCTTATAACTACTCTATTTTTATCTAATTTATTTTTATATACCCATTTTGTTCTAATTGTGGGATGATATATAGATGTACTTACTAAAGTTTAAATCTTATTTCTTTCAAATTGATAAATTTCTCTTGCATAGCATTGATCCAATTAGGGTCATTTTCAACTTTTTCAATTGGTTTAGATTCTATTTAAGATGCAAAAGCTAAATAATTATTGATATTTCTTAAGAAATATCAAGTTTTTATACCTTTTAATGGATCGCTAATAATGAGATCTTTTTTATGTCCATAAGCATACCACCATTCTTGGGTAGACTCTTATTTTGTTATTTTTTGCTAGAATTTCTTTTAGAATGAGATCTATTCTTTTTTCTAGGGTTCCTATATCATTGTCAACAATATCTTCCTTTCTTGAAGATGTGTCATTAGTTTCATCAAATATAATATGAATAGATTCTTTAATAACCAAAGTTCTCTTATTGAAGATTCTATATGCCTTACTAGATGAAGAGTATCTATTACCTAGAGAGACAACCCAAGAGGGGGGGATAAATTAAATTTTTCAAAAATTTAAAACTTGTTGTGCATAATTTTCAAAATATGTAAAGTATGGTGAAAGGATACAAAGTAAGAAATGTTGAAATAAATGAGCAATTAAGATACAATACAAGCTAAAGAGAAGCCACATACAAACACAAAAAATTTACAATAGTTCGGTACCAAATTTAGCACCTGCATCCACTCTCCAAGCTTTACTTAAAAATTTTACTATAATCTCTACATAGATTACAACAAGATTTTTCTTTCAGGCTCATAATCTAAATTTAGTTGGTTTTCTGAATTCGTCAACCAAAATCTTGTCCGAAAACCTCTCCTAGGCTTTAAACTTAATCAAACACCATCCAATTCTAGACTTGGACTAGCCTATCCCCATGTTTCAATCTCAATTGAAACTTGCTTATAGTAGAAAATGAAAAATACAAGTGTAATAACAATAAAAGCTCCTAATAGTAGATAAAAATTGATGAAACTCTTTGGAGAATGTGTTGAGGAAGCTACTTCAAATAATACAAATAGGAACTCTTTGAATGCTTTAAGAAATTGATTGCTTTTAGCTTTTTTGAATATTTTTTGTCTCAAATTTGGCTTTTCTCTTTCTTTTTCTTTCTTTTGGCACTTTTCTCTTGTTTTAATCAAGTTTGAATGTCTTTAAATACTCTAAAAAAGGCAAACTAGCCATTTTTACCTATTAGGGACCAAAAACTACCTATTTCAAATTATTTGAATAAATCTGAATCTTCTATAAAACTAGTTGTTATTGCTATTAGTTGTAGTTAAGTTGATCAAAAGCTAAGTATGGGTTGACTCAAGCAACTATAAGTCAGCTCGCAATTAAGTATGAGTCGATTCAAGCACTGTTTATAGAAATCTTCTCTATCTTTCCTAAAAAAGTTGGCTCATAGTCAAAAATAGGGGTCAACTCAAGATTTGGCACTAAAACTTCTATTTTCTATCTAACTAAGATAGTCGACTCGTACTTAAGTAGAGGCTGACTCTTAGTCTGTGCTACTTGAAAAATATGTGCTAGAGTCAACTCTTTTGAACTAAAAGTGGACTCTAAGTTTTTTTTTTAAATTTTTTATGATGTAGCTTTATCCAATCATTTTCTTTTACATCCAAAATTTGTCAATCAATACAAACTTTCTAAGAATAATTTTAACTTTCCAAAAACATCTACACAAGAACTTCATCAATTTATTAGTATCAAAATAAGTACTCAAATATTTTGTATTTATCAAAATCAATCTTTGGATCAATAGTATCCCAAAAAAATATATTCATCAAATTTAGCATCAAATTTATCAAATGTATCTTTTTCATTATTTAAAATAAAACATCGGCAATCAAAAATATGAAAGTAACCAATATTGGATTTTCTTTCTTTCTAAAGTTTATAAAAAGTTTTCTTTAAAATTAGTCGGATCAAAGCATGATTTAAAATATAATATACAATGCTAGTTGCTTCTATCTAAAAGTATCTTGGAAGATCATTTTCACAGAATATGATACAAACCATCTCTTCTAAGGTCCTATTCTTTCTTTTTACTATCTATATTATTGAGGTATCCTCAGTGTTAAAGAATTATGTTTAATACTTTTTTATTATAAAATTTTTAAATTATTAATTTTTAAATTTGATTCTATAATCACTTTTAATACAAATAATAGTTGAATTCTTTTTAGCTAAAACTTTGAAAATATAGAAAATACTTCATCCTTTTAAGCTAAAAATAAAATCCAAATAAAATGATAAAAATTATTTATTATCATAAATCCATATCTTTTTCCTCCTAGGCTTATAGTCCTAGTAGCTCCAAATAAGTCTATATAAATCAATTCTAAAGATTTAGAGGTTGAAATAAATTTTTTTGTTTTGAAAGAGCTTCTAATTTATTTTTTAAGTTGGCATGCATCATAAATTTTATTCTTTTCAAAATTTATCTTTGGTAAACTTTTTACAAGATCTTTTTTATTATAAGTTTTGAAATCAAGTCCATACTAGCATAACCTAATCTATGATACTATAACCAACTAATCCCATGGACTTTGGCATCCATTATGACTAGATATTGACCATTCTTCATGAAGAGATTATCTAGATCAATCATATAGATATTGCCATATCTATATCTAATAAGCACAATGTCATCATCATTGAGATTAAAAATAATGTACATCAAGGATAAAAATAATTTTAAATTCTTTATCATAAAATTGACTAATATTATGCAAGTTTTGTTTTAAATCATCTGCTAATAAAATATTATCAATATTGGTAGAAGAAGTGATATAAGATTATATTTGGTATATTACCAGACAGTGGTAATCTAAATTATCTGATAATTTGCATTACGTACAATCTGGATAGATTGACAGTAATGTTGATTACTGTATTTGATATATGTAGATAATATTATAGTAAAATTACTAAAAATTTTGATTGACATATTTGATATAATAATTAGATTACTGATAATGTATCATCAAATTTTTAAAATATCTTCAAATCAAATTTATTAAAAATCATACCTCATGCATAAAATATAAATATATATTATAAATAAATAAATAAATATTATAATATATATTATATATAATATATTATATTTTAATATATATTTATATTTATAATATATATTTTTATTATTATATAATATAATATTATATTATAATATCATATAATATTATATTAAATAATATTATTATATTATATATATTATATTTATAATATAAATATATATTATATATTATGATATATTTTATAATATTATATTATATTATATTACATGATATTATATATTATAATTATTATAATATATATTATATAATATTATTATATATTATATTTGTAATATGAATATATATTATATATTATATTTAATATATTATATTCTAATATATATTTATATTTATGATATATATTATAATATAATATTATATTATATTACATAATATTATATTATTATGATATTACCATAATATATTTTTATTATATTTTCATATATTATCATATTATAATATTATTATAATAATATTATTATTATAATATAATATAATATTATTATAATATTATTATATTATATATTATCATATGTATTATAAATAATATATTATATTTTTATATATATTTATATTATATTATAGTCTCTTTCTTTGATGAGGGCATTTTCATTCAAATATGTCATTATCAAATTATCAAATATTTGATAATCTAGATAGCCATCCCTTCCATTGGTAATTCAGATCACCTCCTAAGAAATGATTTGGGTTATCTGTAAAGGATGTAATATAGGATTTGCAGTGCTATTTTCAAAAAAATTTTCAAAAATAGCAAAGATGCAGCAGAAGAAGTAATTAATCTAATTAATTACCTACTGATCATATCAGAATATTAAACTCTATACTAAGGATCTAAATATAATATGCATACATTCATATAGATATGAAAATAAAACTATGTAGCAAACTATTTACTACATCTATGTATTTAGAATATAAGACCTTTTCACAGGTAGCTATCACTGCAATCTGAATCTATCAAATAATGCTCTGGGGTCACACCATAGTTGCATATGTATCTGACCTCAACGGTTGGTCCACATAGAGCTCTTGATCTCGATCAGCCCTACTGGAGTACTAGCTCCTCGATGGAGCCTTCGACAGCTGATCACGATCGATCTGATCGATCATCCTTTTTTTGATTTTTTGGATGCTCCAAAAAAATTAAAACTCATTCTTTGGAGGATGATGAGATGATGTACAAAGTTTGGTGGTGATCCGATGCTCATAGCACTCGATCTCTCCATCCAAACCCAGATTCCCAAATCTTGGGTTTCACTTGGCCCAAAAATCCTGATGTACTGAAAACCCTCTCACGCCTTCTCTATGTGGAGTTTTTTTGTGAAACAAGTTTTTATAGAAAGATGACTTTCAAATCTATAAACCCTATTTAGATTATATTTAAAAATTAAGTGTCCTTAAAGACAAAAATTAGAAGAGAATTGAGGCATGAAGGAAAAAAAATGTGCTATAGAATCCTACTCACCTTCACTCCAAGATTTATTTTTACCCAAAATCAATGCCCAATCACTTTTAAATTTTAACCATGGAATGGCAACCCCTCTGGCTTTATGTCCAAAAATTTTTATAATTTATTGCATGAAAAATAAGTAAAAATGCCATGTGGAGTGGATAGGTTAAGATTGGTTGAACTAGTTTCAATCAACTTCTAGTATTTGAATTCAAATGCAAGCCTATCCAATTCCAACGCCCATACTACCTATTTCACATGCAGAAGGACTTTTCTTCTGCTTGCATGCCCATTTTTCAAAAAAAATTGATGACCAAAAAGTGAGAAGGGCATGGAGATAAGGATAAGAGGGAGAGAGGTTTCAACCAAACCAACCTCTATGAATTCAAAATTTAAAAAAAATTTGAACTGGTCCAACACTTGACCAGGTCAAAGAAAGAAAGAAAAGGAGTGCAAATTTCTTCTCTTCATGAGAGAAACTTACACAAAAAAATAAAGGTGGGCATGGGCAAGGTAGAAAAGTCAAACATGAGGTGGCGCATGGGGAGGTTTGAATTCAAACAGGGTTTGAATTAGTCCAAGTTGGTTTCAACCAAATCAAATTAATTCAAAACTAAGTAGATCAGATTAAACTCAACCAAATTAGACTTAACTAAACCTATTTAATTCTTAATCAAATTAAAAATTAATTTGGTCCAGCTCCTGATCAAATTAGGATCAAATCTTCCATAATGATTAGGTCAACTCATGACCTAATCGGATCAAACTCAATCAAATTTAATTCAATCAAACTTGATCAAATTCTCATTGCCCAATCAAATTAAGATAATCAATAATCAAATTGCTAATTAATCCTCTAATAAATATAGAGTTCCAATCGGATGAAAGTCTGGACAATAGAGTTCCATCACTATGAAACTCTCAAAGAGTCCCAATCCAATGGGACTCTTGAATCCAATGTCCCAAACGAATGGAACTTGTGATCATAGAGTTTTAAACTAGTGAGACTCTTAATCAGAGAGTCCCAAATGAGTAGGACTCAGAGTTTCAATCCATCAAGACTCTAGATCAGCCATCAGATCAGGTAGTAACTCTTATTGTATGTGACTCCATAGGTTCAAATCCTAAGCCGATACCGTAGAAATTGATTTTCTATACCAATTGATGTGACCATCTAGCAATGGTACCCAACGTCTGAATAGGTCAAATTTATCGTAATGCAACATCAATGAATCTATGGAATATGGTTACCATATAATTTATCCCTATGATCTTTGTATAATAGATGACTCAGGATTAGACTGTCAGCCCTAGTAATTACATCCATGTCGTATCTCAAAGCAATTAGTCCCATGACTCCTCACTAAGACTACTCTAGCCAAGGCTTTGCTAAATTGAAATACAATTGAACATAACTTTTGAAAACATGAGTAGTCAATTCCATCTTGATACACACACCGACTCTTCAAGTACTTGACTGCACCCAGAAACTTTTCATCATTGAATTAAAAATTCAGATAGTCCAGCACTAAAGTATAGTAAGTTACTTAAAAATCATCATGGTGATCTCAGATTAGAGGAATACTTATATCCATATTCTATTAAAGCTAATCTTGATAGGAGAAAAGCTTCGGAGTTGGTCACATTCAATGCAGATGGATCCATACATCTTAATTGCATGCCATACCGGTGTCTCAATACTCCTTGGTTATGAGGATAACTAACCTATATGGCATACAATGATCTATACTCAATAAACATTATCGTCCTTAGTAACAACGTATCATTTGATCATGAATAATTTAAGGACTAAATGATAAATTCTTCTTTATCGAATCTAGATAATCCTAAGAACTTCATCACAACATATGAGTTCATTAGAAGATAATAGAATTTATGATAAAAAATATCAAAATATTTTTTATTAATTTATAATTTATTTATAATTATAAATATATAGTCCAATCGTTAATAGACTGATGATTGACTTTGAAACATATTTTCAACAATCTTTCACTTAGACTAAAGCCAATCTGCACAATATCTAATACCTATCTTTGACTTGAAATTGTTAAACTCCTTCATCACAATAGCTTTAGTGAATGGATCAGTCAAATTTTTCTTTTTATCGATCTTTTAAAGGTTGACATCATCTTGATCCATAATTTTTTGGATAAGGTAGTAGCGGCGCAGAATATACTTCATCCGCTAGTGTGCCTTTGGTTCCTTCGCTTGAGCAATGGCTCTAGAGCTATTGCAATAGAGCAAAACTGGACCATCAAGGAGGGTGCTACTCCAAGCTTGGTTATGAATTTTCTTAGCCACACTACTTCTTTGGCAGCATCTGATCCAGCGACATACTCTGCCTCGCAAACTGAATCAATCATAGTGTATTGCTTAGAACTCTTCCAGCAGACAGTCCCATCATTAAGGATGAATATATATCCTAACACACTCTTGCTATCATCATGATCAGACTGAAAACTGAAGTCTATAAATCCCATAAGTTTTAAGTCCAATTCACCATATACAAGCCATTGGTCCTTAGTATTTCTTAAATACTTTAGGATGATTTTAATAACCTTCCAGTGATTCTCTCCTAGATCAGATTGGTATCTACTCACTATCCCTAATGAGTATGCCATATCTGATCGCGTACATGTCATGATGTACATTATAGAACCCACTATCAAAACATATGGTATTCTACTCATATGCTCTTTTTCTAGAAGTGTTGTCGAACCATCTCTTTTTGAAAGAAAAATTCCATGATCTATCAGTAGATAGTCTTTCTTGGAATTCTCCATGCTGAACCATTTCAGTATAGTATCAATATATGTAGACTGGAACAATCTAAGCAATCTTTTAGATCTATCTCTATAGATCTTCATCCCTAGAATATAGGAAGCTTCTCCTAAATTTTTCATGAAGAAATGTAATGACAGCTAGATCTTTATTTCTTGTAATACAGGGACATCATTCTTGATTAAAAGAATATCATCTACATACAATACTAAAAATACTATTGCTAGATCATTAGCCCACTTGTATATGTAGGGCTTCTTTTCATTCTTAATGAAGCCATACGTTTTGATTGTTCTATCAAATTGTATGTTCCAGCTCTAAGATATTTGTTTCAATCCATAAATGAATCTCTGAATCCTACACACCTTAGACTCATTTATGGATATGAATCCTTCAGACTGTATCATATATATCTCTTCATCCAGCTCTTCATTTCGAAAATCTATTTTCACATCCATCTGCTAGATTTTATAGTCCAAATGGACAGCGATGGCAAGCATAATCCAAATGGATTTAAGTAGTGCTACAGAAGAAAACATCTCATCATAGTCAATATCATAACGTTGACGATACCCTTTGGCAACCAGACAGGCTTTATAGGTCTCCACCTTTTTGTCTGCACCCCTTTTCCTTTTAAAGACCCACTTACATCCTATAGATTTTACCCCTTCAGGTGGGTCAACCAATGTCCATACATCGTTGACTTTTATGGACTCTATTTTGAATTTCATAACCTCAAACCATTTCTCAGAGCTGGATCTCTGCATT
The DNA here is from genome assembly GCA_006176705.1 of Cocos nucifera. NCBI lineage: Eukaryota > Viridiplantae > Streptophyta > Magnoliopsida > Arecales > Arecaceae > Cocos > Cocos nucifera. Next base: position 364,885 of record QRFJ01002466.1, on the reverse strand, counting down.
ATATCCACGTAGGTGATCGGATCCTCATCGTTCTCATCGAATTCAATAGGATTTCCATTCTGGATCAAGAAATCATAGTATCTATTCGCTTGACGTGGTACTCTATCAGATTGCTTTAAGGGTGCATCTACAATGGATTCTGGTTCTAATCTAATCAGATCCAGCTCAGATTCAACAACTTATATTTGTTCTTCCACCTACCGAACTTCATCAAGTTCGATCTTAGAAGCATTAGTTCCTTCACCAAGAAAGTTCTTTTCTAAAAAGACTGCCTTAAGGATGATAAATACTTTTTGCTTATCAGCAAGGTAGAAGTAATACCTTTTCATTTCTTTTAGGTAACCTATAAAACTATACTTATCAGACCTAGGTCTAAGCTTATCTATCATTGAATGTTTGACATAAGTCGGATACCCCAAATCCTAAGGTGTGAGAGCACTAGCTTATGTCCTATCCATATCTCATATGGTGTTTTATTAATAAATTTACTCAGAATTCTATTTAGAATGTAACAAGCTGACTCGAGCGCATATCCCCATAGGAAGATCGGCAAATCAGCAAATTCCATCATGGATCGAACCATGTCCAATAGGGTCTGATTCCTCCTTTCAGACACACCATTATATTATGGTGTTCCAAGAGGGATCCATTAAGAGAGAATTTTATTCTCTCCAAGATATGTGAGAAATTCATTGGAAAGATACTCACCCCCTCGGTTAGATTGAAGAGTTTTTATACTCTTTCCAATTTACTTCTCTATCTCATTTCGGAATAGTTTGAATATTTCAAACGACTCTAACTTATGCTTCATTAAATAGACGTACCCATACCTAGATAGGTCGTCCGTAAAGGTTATTGAAGTAGAAGTATCCACCTCTAGTACTTAAGCTCATGGGTCCACATACATCTGAATGTACTAGACTCAGGAGTTCAGTAGCTCGTTCATCTTTTTTAGTAAAAGATGACTTGATCATCTTACCAAGAAAATAGAACTCATAGGTCGAAAGTGATACACAATCACTAATCTCAAGAATTTCTTTTTGAGCTAACCTATTTATTCTGTTCTTGTTAATACAATCCAGCCTATGGTGCCAAAGGTAGACTTCGGACACATCACTAATTCTAGGGCGTTTACCGAAGGATTGAATCATGTTAATAGACATAGTTAATAAATAAATACCATTATTTAATTATCTAATAAAAATTATAACATCAGTCAAAATGATATTACAAAATTTTTTTTTTATTGATATTTCAAAATCATTCATGGTCAAAAAGCCTACAGAAATAACATTCAATAAGAAAGTTAGACAACAATGGCATTCATTAATAATAACTTTATTTGAATTGATTACAAGATTCATAATTTCTAAAGCTAGAATTGGAACTTATCTTCCATCTCCAATGTTCAGGAACCTCTCATCTTGATCAAATCTCCTACTGACCTGCATACCCTGTATAGAATTATAAATATGATAAGGGCTTCCAGTATCCAATACCCAGGCAATAGAATCAAATAAAAAAAATTACAAGATGTTATCATATAATTACCTTGTCCAACAATCACTTGCTTCTTTCTTGGCCTGTTCGAATCCAGGAAGGCAATGTACAGAGGACAGTTCCTCTTCCAGTGCCTATGCTTCTTGCAAAACAAGCACTTCGCCTAGCTCTGGTCAGGCTTATGCTTCTTGGTCTGATCTTGTGCAGTTATCCCAGCATGCGGCTGCAACTTCTTATTTTTCTTCTTCTTGTTCTTCTTTCCTTTCTTAAAAGATCGATGACCAGAAGAAGATCCTCCTACTATATTCATCATTTTCTTATGGAGTTGGTGATCCTTCTCAAAGTTCTACAGCAACCTGAACAAGCTATGGTAGTTGACTGCAGGCTTTGTCATTCTAAAATGAGTTAAAAAATGGAGAAAGAACTTGGACAAGAAATTAAGGATCGCATCCTTACCGAGCTACTCGTGTAGGAAAAAGCCTAGCTTGCTAAGTAGCTCAATCATCTTGATCATGTGCAATACATGATCGGTGATTGAGGCCCTGTCCCTCATTCGAGCGTTGAAAATGGCACAACTTATTTTGTGCCTTTCAATGTCGTCAGGCATGCCAAAAGAGTCATTCAATATTTGAAGCATCTCCTATGGCTGGGCATTTTTGAACCTATAGTTAAACTCATCGTTCATTACCGCCAGCATTATGCACCGAATGATGGTGCGGTCATTGAGCCACTTCTGATAAGTATCTCGTACCACTCCTGAAGCTGGCTCCTCGGATGCTGGATTCATTACTATATAAAGGATCTGCTCATACTTCAGGATGATTTTCAACTTACAATATTAGCTATTGAAGTTGGGTCCCATTAATTTATCATTGTCTAACAATGACTAGAGTGACAGGTTAGTGGTCATTTCTATATAAAAAGAAAAATCAAATCTAATTAGTATATGAATCAATTATCCTAAAGATTTAGACTTTAGTTTAAATGTTCTTCCACTATTTTATACGAATTGATAGCCTCTACCTCCAATTCGAGAAATTACTTTAATTTTTTAGCGGGTACTAGAATCTACATAGAGTACACATGAGCCCAACTTTGGTTGGTCAACCCATGTGCATCTATGGATAGATTCAAAATCAATTATTTCTCTAAACAACTTTTAGTAATTTTGATTTTGCTCTGGAGACCTAATCAGTAGGCTTTGGCCTTCACTTAAAAAGTTCGGTTAGGTCCAACCATTAACATAATCATATTTGATCTTATCTAACCAATAAATGATTAAGCCCAACTTTGGTCGGCCAACCTAACCACCATCAGAAAGACTTAACCAAATTATTATTTGATGAACAATAATTTTATTAGTCAATAATCACCAAGCCTTTGGGCCTCCAATGATCATTATACTAATAAACCCATTATCACTCAACTTAATGGGAGACTATGATTTAGTTATCTATATAACTATTTCAATTTTAAGGATCTAATAATTTTAAAGAATTTAATTAATATATTTTAAGAAGAGGGAAAAATTCAGTGAGCCAATTTTAATCCTCCCACTAATTTCACAAAGTCAGATTAAAAAAGATCTAATCTAAGCTGGCATTAGGAGCACCTAAATTAGTCAGACTGATTTACTTAATTGACATGGGTGAGTCTAAATCACCAAATGATCTAATCAAAACCTAATTCACCTGGATGGTCAGGTAAGTGAGATCAGTGGAAGGGATATGCCATTAACTCGTCAAAGATCGAATCAATATGAGTAGCTCTTAATTAAAAATCATTGATCAAACTGTCAGACTTATCTTAGACACCATCTGGTTCATTAGTTTTAATTTGATCAACCTAATAATTATGGGTTCGATCGTGTAATCATGAATCAAGTCCATTTGGTCTTCATTAAAGGTATGGACTTGACCAACTACAACTATTATAATTGATTCTATAGAATCCTTGATCTAATCTAAATTAATATTTAATTAGATTTGATCAATTACTCTAAATTAGTCCATTTTTAACTAATCTTAGGTTTAATCTAATTAATGGATCTAATTCAACTAACCTAATAACCCACGTTTTATGATTGATGACTTAGAGTCTTAATTCATAATTCTAGATACTAAATCATTATACTTAATTTTAATTAAGTTTATGGGCTGAGGATTAGGATTCGGTATTTCAAAAATATTTTTTAAAATTTTAAAAGATTCTTTACAACTTAGCATTATTCACCAATTGAGTTGACTTACTTTAAAATTGAATCGGCTCGATTTCACAAATAATACTAATTATAGGGTTTAATTTGAAACTATGTACACTACATAATACTAAATCATGAATCAAATTTTAGATCCTATCTAAATATGCATTCATGATCAAAAATTAGATTAAAATCTAATTTAATTAGATTATAAAAATATTAGATCAGATCTAAGATTTTATGATTAATGATTTAGATTAGCAACGTACCAGGACAATCTTTTTACTATAGGGATAAACCCTACAACAGAATAACCTCCAGTCCTGTGATGTTGATTTTAATTTTTAGATATAATTAATTAGATTTTAGATTAATATTTAGATCAAATCTAAATTATCAATCTAAACATGCAAGCATATCATGTTTAACGAACCTGACTCTAATACCATTTGAAGGATGCAGTGCAGGGTTTGCAATGCTACTTTCGAAAAATTTTTTGAAAATAGCAAAGATATAGTGAAAAAAATAATTAATCTAATTAATTACCTACTGATCATATAAGAATATTAAATTCTATACTAAGAATCTAAACATAATATGCATGCATTCATATATATCTGAAAATAAAACTATGTAGCAAACTATTTACTACATCTATGTATTCAGAACATAATACCTTTTTGCAGATAGCTGATCACCATAATCTGAATCTATCGGATAATGCTCTAGTGTTGCACCATAGCCGTATAGATGTCCAACCTCTATGGTTGGTCCACATGGAGCTCCTGATTTCGATCAACCCCACTAGAGTGCTAGCTCCTCAATGGGGCCTTCGATGGCTAATCACGATCGATCTGATCGATCATCCATTTTCTATTTTTTTGGATGCTCTAGAAAAATTAAAACTCATTCTTTGGAGGATAATGAGATGATGTACAAAGTTTGGTGGTGATTCGATGCTCACAGCACTCGATCTCACCACCCGAACCTAGATTCTCAAATCTTGGATTTCACTCAGTCCAAAAATCCTGATGCACTAAAAACCCTCTCACACCCTCTTTGTGTAGAATTTTTTTATGAAATGAGTTTTTATAGAAAGATGACTTTTAAATCTATAAACTCTATTTAGATCATATCTAAAAATTAGGTGTCCTTAGAGACAAAAATCAGAAGAGAATAGAGGCATGAAGAAAAAATAAAGTGCTATTGGACCCTACTCACCTTCACTCTAGGATTTTTTCACCCAAAACCAAAGCCCAATCACTTTCAAAATTTTACCATGGAATGGTAACCCTCTAGCTTCATGCACAAAAATCCTCATAATTTATTGCATGAAAAATAAGTAGAAATTCTGTATGGAGTGGATAGGTTAAGATTGGTTGAACTAGTTTCAACCAACTTCTAGTATTTCAATTCAAATGCAAGCCTATCCAATTCCAATGCCCATACCATCTATTTCACACATAGGACTTTCCTTCTACGTGCACACTCATTTTTTAGAAAAAAATGGTGACCAAAAAGAGAGAAGGGCTTGGAGATAAGGATAAGAGGAAGAGAGAGGTTTTAACCAAACCAACCTCTATGAATTCAAAATTCAAAAAAGATTGAACTGGTCCAACACTTGACCAGGTCAAAGGGAGAAAGAAAGGGGGCACAAATTTCTTCTCTTCATGAGAGAAACTTACATAAAATAATAAAAGTAGGCATGGGCAACTTAGAAAAGTCAAACATGAGGTGGCGCATGGGGAGGTTTGAATTCAAACAGGGTTTGAATTAATCTAAGTTGGTTTCAACCAAACCAAATTAATTCAAAATCAACTAGACCAAATTAAATTCAATCAAATTAGGTTTAATCCAACCTATTTAATTCTTAATTAAATTAAAAATTAATTTGGTCTAGCTTCTGATCAAATCAGGATCAAATCTTCCATAGCGATTAGGTCAACTCATGACCTAATCAGGTCAAACCCAATTGAATCTAATTTGATCAAACCTGATCAAATCCTCATCGCTCAATCAAATTAAGCTAATCAATAATCAAATTACTAATTAATCCTTCAATATAGAGTCCTAATCGGATGGGAGTCTGGATGATAGAGTTTCATCACTATGAAACTCTCAAAGAGTCTCAATTCAGTGGGACTCTTGAATCCAGTGTCCCAAACGAATGGAACTCATGATCATAGAGTCCCAGACCAATGAGACTCTTGATCAGAGAGTCTCAGATGAGTGAGACTCAGAGTTTTAGGTGTGACCCCATAGGTTCGAATCTTAAGTCGGTAGCACAAAAACTGATTTTTTGTATTAATTGATGTGACCATCTAGCAATGGTACCCAACATCTGAATAGTTCAAATTTATCATAATGCAATATCGATGAACTATGGAATATGGTTACCATATAATTCATCCCTATGACCTCTATGTAATGATGACTCAGGGTTAGACTGTCAGCCCTAGTAAATACATCCATGTCATGTCTCAAAGCAATTAGTTTCGTGACTCCTCACTAAGACTACTCTGACTAAGGTTTTGCTAAATTAAAACATAATTGAATATAGCTCCTAAAAATAGGAGTGGTCAATCCCATCTTGATACACGCACCGACTCCTCAAGTACTTGACTATGCCCAAAAATCTTTCATCACTGAATTAAAAATTTAGATAGTCCAGCATTAAAGTATAGTTAGTTGCTTGAAAGTTACCATGGTGATCTCAGATTAGAGGAACACTTATATCCATATTCCATCGAAGCTAATCTTGATAGGAGAAAAGCTCCGAAGTTGGTCACGTTCAGTGTAGATGTACCCATACATCTCACTTGCATGCCATACCAGTGTCTCAACACTCCTTGGTTATAAGGATAACTAACCTATATGGCATACAACAATCTATACTCGATAAATATTATCGTCCTTAGTAACAACGTATCATTTGATCATGAATAATTTAAGGACTAAATGATAAATCCTTCTTTATCAAATCTAGATAGTCCTAAGGACTTCATCAAAACACATGAGTTCATTAGAAGATAATAGAATTTATGATGAAAAATATTAAAATAATTTTTATTAATTTATAATTTATATATAATTATAAATATATAGTCCAACCATCAATAAATTAATGATTGGTTTTGAGACACATTTTCAACAATCTGGCAATCTGGATTATTAACTTAAAAAGTATACTAAATATGATAATCTGGTGAAACTCTTTTAAATTATCAGCAATCTGGATAGATTGCTAGCTACCAAATATAACCTAAATATTATCAATTCTAATAATATATTTTTTGCCATTATCGCCAAAGGTTACCATTTCTCATTCTTTTTCTTTAAGGGTGATAAATTGTCATCTATCACCCGTCATGTATCTTGAGCGACCACTATTAAGGTACCATCTTTTTTTCTTCTTTTGTTTACAAGATATACCTACAAAAGAAGACTATGTTATAATTTTAGATATCCAAACTCTCTAAGATCCTTTAAGATTAGTCATAATGGTTTCTTTTGAAATCTAAAGCTTTTTAACTTTATTATTATTTAATTTTTTAAAGTCACAAAAATAAGCTTTATATCCAAGCTTGCCATATTAAAAACAAGTAATATTTTGAGATGTAATTAATAAAGATTTGATAAAAAAAAATCAAAAGTTTTTATTTCTTATGGGGGTTAAAACCAAGTCCAACTTTACTAAAAAAACTCTTTGATTGTTTAAAATTAATTGTAGTTTTTTGGAGCCAAAAGTAAATTTTTCAACAATGAATTTAAGTTTTTCCATCTCTTTCTTCAAATCTTGAATTTTCTTAAATAATGATTCTTTTCTTTCAAATAATCTTTCTTTTCTTTAATCAAAGCATGATTACATCTTTTAAGTTTCTTATTTTTCAAGTGAAGATTTTTGAATTCATCTAAAAAATCAAAAAATACATCTTATAATTTATCAAAAGTAAAGTCAAGCTTAGTTTCAGATGTTACCTCCTCCTCATGTGCTATGAGAATAGATTTGCTGCTTCTTACATTTCTTCTTCAGAGCTTGAGTCTTCACTATCACTTTAAGTGGCTATCATGGCTTTCTTCTTATTACTTTAAGAATTAATTTTGATTATTATAAAATATTTAAAAAGATACTAATAATTTTAGTTTGGAAAAAGATTAATTATATATTTTAGGTTCAATAAGAAAAATTAAGTTTATTAAGAAAAAGTGATGAGGGGCAAAATTATAATTTTACAAAGTTAGAGATCAAGAAAATCTATTTTGAAAGCCTTAAGAGCAAGAATAGAAGATTTTTAATTTATTGGAGGTAGTTTTATGAATTTTGGATGTATAAATTGAAAGAAAAATAAGTTTTAAAAAAAGGATTGACCCCTAGGTTGATCCTTATCAAAAGGGTCTCAATGGCATGCTATTTTTTGGCCGACACGCCCAAAGGAGACAATCCTGAGGTCAAACCCTGGCAACCCCTATGCTAGGGGTCGACCTCAGGGTCTACTTCTACTATTCTATCGGCCAAAAATATAAAACATAGATTTTTTTATTCTATGCCATAGAGGTTGACCCTAGGGTCGTCTCCAATGATGGAAAAACTTCACAATGGCTAGTTTTTTAGTCCATTTTAACCATATTTAATGTATATTTAAAGCTCTCCAATAGCTACAAACCTATCCAGATTTTTCTCCAGCACCTATTGAAGATATAAAAGACTTTCAAAAGAAGGAAAACCATAAGAGAAATCAAGCATTCATTTCAGTTCAAAAAAAAGAAGCCCTCTTCAAGCGAAAAAATATTCATTTCAAATTCATCAATCCCTCAAAAGCTCATTCAAGTCTTCAACAACTTTGAAAAAAATCAGAAAAGCTTCTTTCTTAGTTATGTAAAGTATTTTAAAATTTTATTTGCTCATTAAAAGAGCTAAACTTATATTTCTTTGTCATTAACTCTTATACTCTATTTTTATCTCAATTTTAAGTTTTGGAAGGATTCCAAAACTTACGAAGATTAATCCGAATCTTGAATTGGATTATATTGGATTGGCTTGTACCTAAAAAATAAGTTTTCTAGCTTGAGATAGCTAGGATCGAAGGTTTTCGACATTGTATTCAATTTAAATATAGTTAGTGGATTTAAATTTTTAAGTAGAAGCTTGGGGAGTGGATGTGGTGTAAGGTTGGTATCGAACCACTATAAATCTTATTTATTTATAGTGTACTTATTTGCTTCTATCTTCATCTTCTTATTTCTTTATTTTCTTGCTGCTCACTTCTTCACTTTACTTAAATCATCCACTACATATCACTTGCTTATCATCACTTAATCTTTGTAATACCAAATCATCTTTAAAATTTTAAAAATCTAATTCATCTCTCCCTCTTGAATTGCATAGCTGGGCAACAAGTGGTATCAGAGCCGGTGCTCTAATCCTATTTTGATTTAATCATCAAGAACCAAAGATCTATAGCAATCTAAGTCGATATCTTACTAGCCGAGGGGCAGTCCACAAACCGACCTTCACTTTTTAATGGATCAAACTATACCTATTGAAAAGTTCGAATGAGAATTTTCATTCAAACAATTGACTATGATACGTGGAGTATCATAGTCAATAGACCATATACTCTCATTAAATTAATTGATGGTATAGAATCAACCAAATCCGAAAGAGAATGGAATGAGGTTGATAAGAAAATGGCTTAGCTCAATGCTAAAGCCATGAATATTTTATATTATGCTTTAGATGCTAATGAATTTAATCATATTTCAACATGCATGTCAGTTAAGAAAATATGGAATAGATTAGAAGTAACACATGAAGGCATTAACTAAGTCAAAGAGCCAAAAATTAACATGCTTGTACATAAATATAAACTTTTTAAAATGGAGCATGATTAATCAATAACTAAAATGTTTGTTAGATTTACGGACATTATAAATGGTCTAAAGAGTCTTGGCAAGTCTTATTCTAGTAGTGATATTATAAGGAAGATACTTAGGTCTTTACCAAGAACATAGGAAGCCAAGGTTACCATGATTTAAGAAGCTAAAGATCTGAACATATTGCCTTTAGAGGAGCTTTTAGGATTACTTATGACACACAAGCTAAGCATGAAGTAACATCAAGAAGAAGATGTCAAGAAGAAGAAGACAATCATCTTTAAATCCACTACTCAACTAGATGAAGATTTCGATGAAACAGAAAATGAAGAATAAGATGAAGAATTGACCCTCATCACTAGAAAGTTTAAGAGATTTTTAAAGAAAAAAATAAGGGATGAGAAAGAGGCCATCTACAAAAGAGGAGCATAGTAAGAAGAAGGATAAGGAGCAGCCTCTTATATGCTACGCATATAAGAAACTAGAGCATTTTAGGTCCGAATGTCTACAACTCAAGAAGGCTCTCAAGAAATTCAAGAAAAAGACTATGGTGGCTACATAGAGTGATAGTGATGACTTGAGCTTCGAAGAAGAAGAGTCTCATGAACAAGCCAACTTATGCCTTATGGCACATGAAAATGAGGTAATGCTAAAATTTCCAATGACTTTATTTTTGAAGAACTTCAAGAAGCTTTCTATGATTTAGTATATGATTTAAAGAAATTAAGGATTAAAAATAAGAAACTAAAGTTAAAGAATCAATCCTTAATAAGAAAAATAAAATCATTTCAAATGAAAAACTTGCTTTAACTCAAAAAAATCTGAGCTTGAAAAATGAAATTGCAAAGTTAAAACCAATGGTAGAAAAATTTACTTTGAGCTCAAACAAATTATAAATGATTCTTAAAAATCAAAAGGTAATTTATAACAAAACCGATCTTGGCTACAATCCTTTAAAGAAATAAAAAAATTTTGAAAAATATTTTTATGAATTTATCAAGCAATAAGTTTCAAAGTATTACTTACTTTAAACATGAAAAAGTAGGACATAAATTCTATACATATTTTTCTAGTAAAACTGAAAACTTAAATGTGAAGAAAATATGGGTTCCAAAAAGAATCATTATGACTAACCATAAAGGATCCAAGAAAACTTGGGTACCTAAAGTAAAGACTTGATTTTGTATGTAGGTGTATCTTGCATCCTAAGAAACAAATCAAAAATAGTATCTTGATAGCAGATGCTCAAGATACATGATCGGTGATGAGTTTCAATTCATCACACTTGATGCTAAAAATGGAGGGATGGTTACCTTTAAAGATAATGGTAAAAAAAAAATCATCATTATAGGTAACATTAGTATCACTCTCTCCAAATATATTAAAAATATTTTATTAGCAGATGGTCTTAAGCATAATCTCCTAAATATTAGTCAATTTTGTAACAAAAGGTACAAAATCATTTTTGAATTTTCATTGTGTATTGTAACTAGTCTCAATGATGATGGCATTAAATTTGTTGGACATAGATATGGTAATATTTATATGATAGATTTAAAAGATCTTTTCGTGATAAACATGCAATATCTAGTAGTCATGAATGCCAAAATTAATAAGACTAGTTGGCTTTAGCACCATAGACTTGTACATATAAGCATGTATTCTCTTTCTAAACTTATTAAAAAGAAATTAGTTATCGGTTTACCTAAATTAAATTTTGAAAAAAATAAGATTTATAATGCATATCAATTAGGTAAGCAAACTAGAGTTTCATTTAAATCTAAAAATATTATTTTAACTTCTAGGCCATCGAAATTATTACACATAGATTTATTTGGACCTATAAGAACTACAAGCTTAGATGGCTAATGATATAGTTTTGTAATTATCAATGATTTTTCATGTTTCATATGAGTTTTCTTTTTGGCACATAAAGATAGAACTTTTCATATTTTCTCAAAGTTTTATCAAAAAGTTATAAATGAAAAAGAATTTTTAATTTAAAGTATTCAAAGTAATCATGGAACTAAATTTGAAAACTAAGATTTTAAAAAATTTTATGATGAAAAAGATATAGACCATAATTTTTCAGCACCTAGGATACCTCAACAAAATGGGGTAGTAGAAAAAAAAATAGAACCCTTGAAGAAATGGTCCGTACCATGCTATATGAAAGTAACCTCCTAAGATATTTTTGGGCGAAACTAATTAACATGGCGTGTTGCATTTTAAATCATACCCTAATTAGACCAATTTTAAAGAAAATATCCTAAGAGCTTTGGAAAGAAAGAAAATCAAACATTGCATATTTTCATATTTTTGATTGCCGATATTTTGTTTTGAACAATGGTAAAGAAAGATTAGAAAATTCTGATACAAAATCTAATGAAGCTATCCTTTTTGGATATTCATCTTTTAGTAAAACTTTTAGAGTTTTCAATAAAAAAAATTTTATTAGTAGAGGAGTCAATACATGTTGTATTTGATGAGACTAATAATCTTCCATCAAGAAAGAGTGAAGGTATTGATAATGTAGGTCTTATTATAGAAGGGATGAATGAGCTCACCCTAAAGAACTCAATAATTCAAAATGAAGAAGAACATGAGAACAAACAAGAGGATAAAGATGAAGAACAATAAAGACAACCTCAAGGTACAAATGATCTACCAAGAGAATGGAGGTATGACCACAATCATTCCAAAAAATTAATTATTGGTGATCCTACATATGGGATAAGAACTCGTTCTTCACTTAGAGATGTATACAATTACTTTGCATTTGTTTCATATTTTGAATCTAAAACCATAGATGAGGCTGAAAAGATTATAATTGGATAAATGCAATACAAAAAGAGCTTAATCAATCGAAAGAAATAATATATGGACCTTAGTATTAAGACCTAAAAATCATCCTATAATTGGTACAAAATGGGTATATAGAAATAAATTAGATGAAAATAAAAATATAGTTAGGAATAAAGCAAGATTGGTTGCAAAGGGATGTAATCAAGAAGAGAAAATTGATTTTAATGAAATCTTTACACCGATTGCTAGATTAGAAGCAATTAGACTTTTACTTGCTTATGCTTGCTTTATGAACTTTAAATTATTTTAAATGGATGTCAAAAGTGCTTTTTTAAATAGATGATATATTGCTGAAAAGGTATATGAAAAACAATCTTCCGATTTTGAAAATCATGCCTTTTTCTAACCATATTTTTAAATTAAATAAAGCACTATATGGTTTGAAATAAGTATCTAGAGCATGGTATGAAAGACTTAGTAAGTTTTTGCTTAATAATGATTTTCAAGAGGGAATGTTGACACTACTCTTTTCATTAAAAGGAATCAAAATGATATCTTACTAATACAAATATATATCAATAATATCATATTTGGGTCTACTAATGAAACTCTATGCCAAGATTTCACTAAGCTCATATAGGAGGAGTTCAAGATAAGCATGATAGGCAAACTTACATTTTTTCTCGAACTTCAAATCAAACAAATAAAGGAAGGGATCTCTATCAACCAAAGCAAGTACATAAAAGAGTTACTAAAGAGATTTAGGATGGAGAGCTCAAAAGCAATCAGTATCTCCATGAGCTCATCATGTAAGCTTGACAAAGATGAAGGAGGTAAAAATATTGACTTAAAATTTTATAGAAGCATGATTAGATCCTTATTGTATCTTACTGCTAGTAGACCAGATATCATATTTAGTATTTGTATATGTGCTCATTTTCAATCTAATTTAAAAAAATAGCACTTAAATGTTGTTAAAAGAATACTTAAATATTTAAAAGAAACTCAAACCTTAGGATTATAATTTTTTAAGAACTCTTTAATTGACTTAATTGGATACTTAGATGCTGACTTTGCTGGATGTAGATTAGATAGAAAAAACATTAGTGAAACTTAATAATTTTTAGGAGTTAACCTAATCTCTTGGTTTAATAAGAAGCAAAATTTGGTGGCATTATCTTTGTTCGAGATCGAATATATTATAGCCAGAATTTGCTGCACACAAATCTTGTGGATTAAGCAATAACTTGAAGACTTTGGCATCAAACTTAACAAAACTTTCATAAGATGTGATAATGCTAATGCTATTAATTTAACTAAAAATTTAATTCAATACTCTAGGTCAAAATATATTGAAATAAAGCATCATTTTATAAGAAAGCATGTTCAAAATAATGATATAATTCTTGATTATATTCATACTAAAAGAAATTAGCTGATATTTTTACTAAGACCTTAAATGAGGATAGATTTTATGAAATTAGAAGAGAACTAAAAATTCTTGATCCATCAGCTTAAGTATCATTTTGATTCCAAGTTTTTTTTGTCAAAATTTTTTTGAACCAAACCTTGAGATCACTTCTCATTCTCCTATCTTTAAAAGCTCAAATCTACCTCTTCTATAATCAATCTTATGAATGGAATTCTCCCCTTTAAGTTTCAAATTTTTCCTAAATTTTTCATCGTTTTATTGAATTTTCTGTGCCATGGGTCGACCCTAGGGCCGACCCTAGGGCATTTTTGTAATTTGGTCCAAATCCATCGGATGTCTTCGTTTATTTGGAAATTATTAAGCCTAACAAGCCGACCTTTTTTCTTCAATCAAACCAAAACAACCCTACTCTCCTCTCCCTCAACGAATAAAACTCCTCAAAATCTCTCTTTCCATTGTGTTCTCCTCTTTCAATCGGCCCTTAAGAAGTCAAAGCCCTCTTCATTTTCTCTCATTTTTGGGTGGTTTCAAGATCCCGAGCAAACTCTTGTCCCAAAACCCACTTTCTCCAACTATCCACTACTCTTCTTCAAATTCCTCCTCTCCCTCTCAAAAATCTCTTTTATTTCACCTCTCTTTAAGGTTCTTGAGTAGGATTCAAGGTTCTCTTGCTCTTAATGGCCCCCAAGATGAAGTTATCGCAAAGAAGAAAATCTATTCGCAGCTTGGAGAAAGAAGAATGGAGGAAAAGAATGGTACTAGCATCTTCTCCAGCTTCAACCCCTACTCCTGGCCTAGTCCCTGCTCTATCTCAAACTCCTCTCAGCCCGAGTAAGGTACTCATCTCTAACCGCAAGGTTGAACCCCAAAAAAATATAGATTTTAGATTTTTTAAGAGAGAAAGGTTCACTATTATCTCAAAAATTAAAAGTCAGGAATGAAAATTTTATTGTCAGCTAAAAAAAGGTACATATATTGATCTAGTAAAAAAATTTTATCTAAATTTGAGTTATTCCAATGGAACAATAAGATCTCTTGTAAAAGGTGTTGATATTTGTACTTGACCCAGTCCATTTAGGAGAGATTTTGCACTTGCCATGTGAGGGATATACTGGAATGGAATTGGCAAACAAAGAAGAGGGACTGAGAGTTATTTTGGAAAGAGGATTTGCAGGAAGCTTAAATAAATTAGAAGAAAAAATTCTTTCTATGGAGATGAGGCTTTTACACCACATAGTTACCAAGTTACTTGTTCCTAGGAGTGGTAGACATGATCTTTTATTTGGTAGGAACATCTATACCATATACCATGTGATCTCTAAGATCCTCCTAAACCTTTCTGTTCTTATGATTGAGGCCATGAGGGAGATCCTAAATAGATCTAAGGTGCACTTTCTTTATGGTATCACCCTCACCTTGGTATTTAGGATATTCGAAGATAGTTTTGAGGGGGAGGCCATTACTAGACTATCACACACTAATACCTTTATTCGCCACACTCTGCATAGGATGGATTTCTCTAAAAGTGATGGTGGTTGGTCGAAAGGAGTTAAGGAGGAGGAGGAAAGACCAGAAGAGGGACCTCCCTCTCCACCTCGTGAGCAGAGAGCTTCACCAGATATTTAGTTTGTGTCAGATCATGAGGCAGGACCTTCAAAGCCTATGAGGAAAGATTCTTCTATACCTCAGTTTGAGAGTGGATTGGATCACTCTCTTGTTAGACTTTCAGATGATCAGCTCCAGACGATTTCACAATAGGTTACTACCCTCCTATCTTAGCAGTTTGCTAGTTTGGATGTTTTGGGATTTGCTCAGGGGGAGAGATCTCAGTCTGACCCCTTACCTGATCTATCGATGGCTCCTCATATCTTTATAGTGTTTTAGATTGTTACAGCCATGTCTGCTTGATTTAAGGAGCTTGAGGATTCTGTTCTAAGGTTGACTGAGAGAGTTTTGAATCTTTAGAGATAGGTGATGGCTTTAAGACTTCCTCAGTCAAGAGAGTTTATTTTTTTTATTTCTGTTCTATCGGCTGAGCGTGATAGTCTTCGTCATGCATTGGAGGTGAAGATTGAGTCTTTGAGGAAAGAGATCAGAGGATCCAGTGATGTTATCTCTACTATGATTAGTTCTCTCATACAGTCTCTATCGAGAGCAGTGGGACAGCTTGACTCCATCAGACTTATTCTCTTATCTCAGATCTCATCTTTCTTTGCTATCGAACCTTCTCATCCTCCATTCGTGCTATTCCTGTTCATACCAGTTCCTCTTCTCAAGGTCAAGGCAGACGTGGCCGTAGTTATTCTCATGGCCTTGCTCCCAATATTCTGCATGATATCTTCGATTTTGATTCTAACTCTAGTAGTTCTAGCAGATTTCATCTTTAGAGTTAGCTTTGTCAGACTTATGTTTTTTAGGATCTAGCTTATGACCTTTGTACTTTTTTATTGATTGTCTTATGGATGGTTGTATTTTTTGGTTATCCATAATTTTTATATGTATTGATGGCCTTTCACTTATGACTCACTACTTTAGTTATCCATGACTTTAGCATTTTAGCATTATGTTCTGACTTCTTGTAATTTCACTTCTTATGACTCTTATTATATATATATAGATATAAATATAAATATATATATATATATATATATATATATATATATATATCTTAATTTCTATGAATGTTGTTTGAATCAATTCTTATGAATGGTATCAATTGAAATGTTATGATTTCTATTATAGTGTGAGCAAATTTCAATATTATATACGATTGCTATATGTATTTTTGATAAACTCTTATTTCAGTAGCAAAACATAGGGAATAAAGTGAGGAGGAGTCTTTTTCCACTCTTAAAAATTTTTAAGATCATAATTGATGATGTCAAAAAGAGGGAGTAGAGAAATAGAATTAGGCAATAAGTAATTTTTAGCAATTCAAAAATAAGCAATTTTCAGACTAATCTTATTGCAATTATTCAAATGCTTAGTTATAAGCAATTTTCAAACTATTCTTGATGCTATTAATGCAATATTATTCAAATTATTGCCTATAATGTTCAAGCTACATATTTTCATAAATTTAAAATTCTTAATCAATGCTTCATATATGGTATATTTTTACTTGTGCTCAAGTATTTTATCATCATTAAAAAAAGAGAAATTGTTGCTTCAAGAATTGATTCTGATGATTATAAAATATTTGAGGGGATACTAATAATTTTAGCTTGAAAAAAGATTAATTATGTATTTTAGATTTAATAAGAAATTTTAAATTTATTAAGAAAAAATGATAAGGGGCAAAATCATAATTTTACAAAGTTAGAGATCAAAAAAATATATTTCAAAAGCCTCAAGAGCAAGAATAAAAGATTTTTGATCTATTGGAGACAGTTTTATAAATTTTAGATGTATAAATTAAAAGAAAAACAAGTTTTAAAAAAAAAAAGATTGAATGGCATGCTATTTTTTGGTCGATACGCCCAAAGGGGACGACGCTAAGGTCGACCCCTATGCCCAGGGGTCGACCCTAGAGTCGACCTCTGCTATTCTGCAAGCCAAAAATACAAAATGCAGATTTTTCTATTCTGTGCCATAGAGGTTGACCCTTATGCCAGGAGACGATCCTAGGGTCGATCCTTAATTACGATGGAAAAATTCTACAATGGCTAGTTTTTTAGTTCATTTTAGCTGTATTTAATACACATTTAAAGCTATCAAATGACTACAAACCTATCCAGATTTCTCTCCAGCACCTATTGAAGATATAGAAGGCTTTCAAAAGGAGGAAAAACATAAGAGAAATCAAGCATTCATTTCAGCCCTAGAAAAAATCCTCTTTAAGCAAAGAAGCATTCATTTTAAGTTCACCAGTCCCTCAAAAACTCATTTAAGTCTTCAACAACTTTGAAAAAAATCAGAAAAGCTTCTTCTTTAGTGGTGTAAAGTATTCTTAAAGTTTTATTTGCTCATTACAGGAGCTAAACTTATATTTTTTTGTCATTAACTCTTATACTCTATTTTTATCTTGATTTTAAGTTTTGGAAGGATTCCAAAACTTGAAAAGATTGATCTGAACCTTGAATTTGATTGTATTGGATTGGCTTATATCTAAAAAATAAGTTTTTTAGCTTGGGATAGCTAGGATCGAAGGTTTTCGACATTGTATTTAGTTTGAATATGGTTAGTGGATTTAAATTCCAAAGTATGAGCTTGGAGAGTGAATGTAAGTGCAAGATTGGTACCGAACTACTATAAATCTTATTTGTTTGTATTGTGCTTATTTACTTCTATCTTCATCTCCTTATTTCTTTATTTTTCTTGTTGCTCACTTCTTCACTTCACTTAAATCACCCACTACATATCACTTGCTTATCATCACTTAATCTTTGTAATACCAAATTAGCTTTAAAATTTTAAAAATCCAATTCACCCCCTCCCCCCTCTTGGGTTGCATAGCTAGGCAACACTTCTTGATTTTCTTTGAAGATTTCTTGAGAAGAGGGCTATTAATTTTGATGTGCCTCGGCTTCTTGCACTCATAGCATATGGGTTGCTCTTTTTCTTTTTTCTTTTTCTTGTCAAGCTCATCCTTTGAAAAAGGTTTTCTTTTGAAGTTTGTGTCTCTTTTTATCATGATCCTTCTAAATTTTTGGATGATGAGCAGCATATCCTTATCATCTTCTCCTTCTTCCAAATTTTCACTATCTTCCTTATCTTTTGTTATGGATTCTAGGAAAATTGTCTTCTTTTTTCTTGCTCCCTTTTCATTGTTTTGCTTCATCGTTATCTTATAAGTTATGAGAAAATCAAGAAGTTCTTTCAAAGATAAAATATTGAGATTCTTGGCCTCTTAAATAGCTATTACTTACGCCTAGGCCTCCTAAGCTTTAGAAAGTGATATATGGATTTTCTAAATAAGTTCATTATTAGTATAAGATTTTTCTAAACTTTAAGATTACTAATAATGTCAATAAATTTAATAAATATTTTAGTAATAGATTTATTTTATTTTATTTTAAATAATTTATATTTATGAATAAGCATGTTTATTTTAGATTCTTTAATTTGGTTAGTATCCTTATGGACAACCTCTAATATATCCCATATTTTTTTAGCGCAATACAAGTAAAAATTTTATTAAATTCATTAGTATCAATAGAGCAATAAAAAATATTCATGAGTCTTGTATTTAGTTGAGTCATTTTCTTATTTAAGTCATCCTAATTTTTTTCGGATTTGGGAATGATAATACCATCAACCATGATAGTGGATATGTGTGAATCATTGATTATGACATTCTAAAAATCATAATCAAGTGCTTGAATGAAAATATGTATGAGTGCTTTTCAATATGTGTAATTTATATTATTAAATAAAGAAAGTCTATTAGTTGATTGCCTTTTGATATAACACACACCTATTTAGGCTACCATATGATCTTTTACTCTTGAGCATTAGATCAAAAGATGAACTGAGTACCAAGCTCTAATATCACTTGTTGTCCAGATAGACAATCCAAAAGAAAAGATGAATTGAATTTTTTAAAAATTTAAGACTTGCTATGCACAATAGTTATGCTAAGTAAAGCAACATGAATGAGAGCTATGCGATAAACAAGAATATGAAGATGCAATCAATGAGGAATGAAAAGAAAATAATAAGGCATAAGCAAATACAAAGAATTTTATAGTAGTTCAGTATCAAACTCAGTATCTACGTTTATTTTCCAAGTCATCCTTGAAAATTATACTATAATCTCTTCCTAGATTATAGCTTAATTATTTTTCCATGTTCACAATTAAACTTAATTGATTTTCCCAATGAAAATCAATGAAAAACACATCCATAACCCAATTCTAGGCTCACATAATAATTTAACTCCAATTCAAGGCTTGGATGGGCCTATCTCCAAGTTTCAATCATAAATGAAAATTATTTACTACAAAAAAATTGAATATAATAGGCAGCATAATTAAAAGGCTCCTAAAAGAGAAAAAAAAAAGTCGATGAAGCCTTTAAAGATTGTGTCAAGGAAGCTTGACAATAAATGCACTCTTCTTTCTGAAAATCACTTAAATGCTTCCAAAATTTGGTGGTTGGAAGCTTCAGACTCCTTCTTGAATGCTCACTTAATGCATTTAGGTTTTCTCTTTATTTTTCTCTTTCTTAGCTCTCCATCTTGTTTGATAGCCTTTAAAACTTCTTAAAATGTCCAAAAGACCGTTTCTAGCAATTAGGGACAAAAAATTAGTCATTAGATTCAATCTATGCATTTCTAAAATTTTTGCAGAACTAGCTGTTAGAGCTATTAGCCGTAGTCGAGGTGACTCGAGATCGAGTAGGGGTTGACTCGAGGTAACTATCGAGTTGGGTTGACTCGATAGAAGCAGGGATTGAATTAAGGCCAATTCAAAAAAATATGATTCTTTATCTTTTATAAGAGAGTCAACTCAAGACTAAGTAAGGGTCGACTCGAGGCTAGTACAAAAAAATCTATTCTTTATCTACCTGAAAGAGCCAACTCAACAAAAAATGTAGGGGTCGACTCCCAGACATGTCACTTCACGTTTGCATGCTAGAGTTGACTCTTTAAAGCTTGGAGTTAGCTCTTGACATTTTTTACTTGATTTTCAAAATATGGCTTCTATCTGCTTTCTTTTGACTCCATAACTTGGTATTCATGAAATTCTTCCAAAGAGTAACTTTAGCTTAGAGTTATTTCTTGACATCTTTTACTTGATTTTTAAAATGTGGCTTCTTCTATATGCTTTCTTTTGACTCCATAACTTGGCATTTATGAAATACTTTCTAAGAGTAACTTTAGCTTTTTAATGAACTTCAATAATCCATTGGTACCAAAATATATACTCAAATATTTTATATTTATCAAAACCAATCATTAGGTCAATAAGAAGTATGTTCTTTTCCTTAAAGAATATTTTCTCTCACAAAATTTGAATAATGACATTGGAATATTAACAATATTTTCTATATGCAGATAAAATTTGTTTCTCCAATTCTTCTACTTCTAAATATTATATAATTATATAAATTCCTGAGATACAAGAATATTGGAGCAGGTTAAGAAACATAGTATATTATTTCATATGCTAGGAATACTAAAATTTGTATATAATATGATTTACGGATTTGTAGTACAGGCTTAACAGAACAATAGCCGTAATTATGTTCCCGGAGCGAAGACATGCTCTAACCATTGATCATGCACATGAAGTTTTTGTAAATAGAAAAATAATCAAATAATTATTAGAATTTGATTTGCAAAACTTTAGGTACAGAAAGAAATCAAACGAGCTATCAAAGGGTAAATTCATACATATTCTACCTATAGCACTTTTCTTCTTTGCATAGGATAGAATTTACATGTAAAGCAAAAGTAAAAGCAATTGATACCTCCTATAGCCGGTCGTACAAAGCATGTTATAATTACATATCAGCGATCAAAACATATAATGATAAATTTTGATACAATCAATGCAATAAAATGACAAACTTCCAGTGCCTTGGTAGAACAATAATACCTTTCTTGTTATATTAATATCTTGCAAAATTTTACATAATTTATTCTTTTCCTAAATAAATGTATTTTCTTGATATCTAAATTTTATAGGTATAAATTAAATGCAATAGTGAAAGATAACGCTAGTGGTACTAGTTTTATTATATTTAAAAAATTAACTTAATAGTTAATTGGTATACCGGCATTTAATTTTGCTACTAACTCGAAATCGGATAGATTTATTCTTCAGAATATTATTAAAAAAAATCTTGATAGTTTTGATAGCTTTCAGATTATGTTTGGTCTATAGAACATTAGGATTGACGGTCATAATTTCTGAGTAACAAAAATTTTTCAAGGAGAGATAGAAAGCTTACATGAAGCTTTTAGCGCTGAATCTTCTTCATTACAAATTTTAGAAGAAATAATAATTATCACTCCTAAAAAATACGGACACTTGAAAATATTTCAGCAAACTACTCCAAAATTATCTTATATTATAATTAGTTATCAAACTTTTGTAATGGATATTTGAAAACATTTTTTATATTCTATAATAAAAATCTAATTTCTTCTATTTTATAGGGAGCCGATAGCACTGCCATCAAAGAAAAAATTTTATATTTGATAATTTAATATTAATTAACTAATTTATTTTTTCAACAACAATTGTTTTATTTTTTCATAATATACTAATTTTTTTTTGAAATACAGATGTAACTATCTTCTTTTTAATTTTTAGCATAAAAAAAAATATCTAAAAAAAATTGGCTTCTATATAAATTTTCTTAATCAAATTATATATTACATGATTTTTAACTGGGAGAAAAAAATCAAAAATATTTGATTTTTTACCTCCGCATCTTTTTATCGAGCCTGCCGCATGGCGCGATCCCTACTATCATTCATGAAAGCCAATCCACGATCATTTGCCGACTTTGTATCCAAGCACACGAGTTGGGGCACTCTTGAGTAATTCAAGGATCAATCTGAACTTAAATATTTTTGAAATCAGCAAAATTAGCCGGATTTATATGAAATATTTAAATTCCATATACATGAGAAGCAGGGAGTCGCTCTCTAAGATATTCGAAGCGTGCGGAGACGCCCACTCCGTAGCTCAGCTCCACTCGCTCCTCCTCCGGACCGGCCTCCTTGTGGCTCCCGACTGCTTCTTTGCCACCCGCCTCACCGCTTCTTATGCTGGCATCGCTCATCTCGAGTCGGCCCGCAAGCTATTCGACGAAATCCCCAATCCAAACATCTTCCTCTTGAACGCCATTCTCCGCGCCCACTCTCGCGCCTGCCAATGGCCCGAAACCCTCCGCCTCTTTCACCGTATGTGCCGCTCCTCCCTGTCACATCACCGCCCCGATGCCTTCACTCTGCCCATCGCCCTCAAGGCCTGTGCTGCACTCTCCGCGCTCGGCACCGGCAAAGCCGTCCATGGTCTTGTTGTCAAGACCCACCGTGTCAGATCCGATATGTTCGTGGGCGCGGCTCTCGTCGAGATGTATGCGAAATTCGGGGACATGGGAAATGCTCTCCGGGTGTTTGAGGGATTTCCTGAGGCGGATGTTGTGCTTCGGACTTCAATGGTTTCTGGGTACCAGCAGAATGGTGAGGCTGATATGGCCGTGTCGTTCTTCTCTCGAATGTTTTTGGGGAAATCTGTGACTCCTGATCCAGTGACCCTTGTCAGTGTGGTATCTGCTCTTGGGCAGCTTGGGGATCTTCGTTCTGGAAAATCCTGCCACGGGTTTTTGATCAGAATGGGTTTTGAGTCCGACTTGTCTCTGATGAATTCTATTTTGAATCTATATGCGAAGCTGGGTGTGGTCAAAATGGCAAAAAGATTGTTTGAGGTGATGCCTCAAAAAGATGTGATCTCTTGGAGTTGTATGGTAGCTTGTCATGCTCAAAATGGGAGTCCTATTAAAGCTTTAAATGTTTATAGGAGGATGAATGATGTGGGATTAGAGCCCAATTCGGTTACTTTGATTAGTGCTCTTCAGGCTTGCGCATTTGCTTTAGATCTGGAAGAAGGCAAAAGGGTACATGAACTTGTGATTCAGAAAGGATTGGAATCAGAGTTGGCTGTTTCCACTTCTCTGATTGATCTGTACATGAAGTGTTCAAGTTATAGTAAAGCAATGGATATCTTCAATCGAATGCCAAAGAAGGATGCAGTTTCCTGGGCTGCCATCATAGGTGGTTATGCTCAAAATGGTTTGCCCAATGAGTCCTTGAGAGTGTTTAAAGGTTTGCTTTTGGATGGGTCAATTCCTGATGCAGTTATAATGGTGAAGGTTCTGAAAGCATGTTCTCAGTTGGGAATTCAGCACCAAGCTGTCTGCCTCCATGGTTACTTGGTCACGAATGGTTTTGAGAACAAGGTGTTTGTTGGTGCTGCTCTTGTAGACTTGTACTCCAAGTGTGGCAACCTGGATGGTGCTGTCAGAGTATTCGAAAGTGTGGAGGAGAAAGATGTGGTGCTGTGGAGTTCAATGATCGCAGGTTATGGAATTCATGGCCTTGGCAGCAGAGCAGTTGCTACATTTGAGCGCATGATTAGCTCATCAGTTAGACCTAACAATGTCACATTTGTATCTATCTTGTCTGCATGCAGCCATGCTGGATTGGTTGAGGAGGGGAGAAGGATTTTTGATAGCATGAACCATGTTTATGGGGTGGTGCCTGTTTTGGAGCATTATCGTATCATGGTTGATCTTCTTGGTCGCAGTGGTGAATTGCATGAGGCCATGATGCTCACAGAGCGTATGCCAAAACCTGTTGACCCTGATGCTTGGTGTGCTTTGCTAGCTGGCTGTAGAATACACCAGAACATTGAGATGGGTGAGTTAGTTGCAAAAAATTTACTGGAACTGCAACCTTACCATGCTGGTTACTATAATCTTCTGTCTAATATGTATGCTTTTGATGGTAAGTGGGATAATGTGACAGAGGTTAGGACTGTGATGGAGGAGAGAGGGTTAACGAAATTACCTGGGTATAGTGCAGTTGAGGTTGGTAATGAGGTTCACACTTTCTTGGCAGGTGAGAGATTGCAAGAATGGGAGAAGATTTATGAGGTGTTGAGGGAACTAGCAGTGAAGATGAGGGTGGAAGGTTATGTTCCTCTTGAGGAGGAAGGTTTGGTTGACTGCCAAATAGAGGAGGAATGTTTGGTTGAGGCCTGTCTATAAGAGATTCCCTGGAAGTGCAAA
The DNA here is from genome assembly GCA_006176705.1 of Cocos nucifera. Classification (NCBI taxonomy): domain Eukaryota; kingdom Viridiplantae; phylum Streptophyta; class Magnoliopsida; order Arecales; family Arecaceae; genus Cocos; species Cocos nucifera. The sequence goes on along the minus strand of QRFJ01002466.1, from coordinate 340,328 downwards.
ATATATACCTAAAAATTTTGTTGGTGGGAATCTTTTCCTTGGAGACTGGTCATTTCCCGAACCTAAGATAAAGGCCACCAATCAGCAGCTTTTGCCTTGCCTCCACTGACCACCAACCTAGGTTTAGACTTTGATCAGCTGTCTCTATGGGGACCCTATGCTGTGTCTGCTATTGTGATTCAATCAATCTTTTAACCAGTGCCGGCTGCTTATCTGGCATTGCTTAAGCGAAGTGAAGCTCCAATATTTTTCCCCTTATCCAATCAAATTGTTAACTGATGGCGTGTGGGATGTGTAGCTGTTCTGGGGGCATTGGCGGCTTCCGATATGAGTGGTACCCAAGTAGTTGAGGAGGAAGGCATTGGAGAGCTCGATATGTGAAGGTACATTGTCTATTTTTAGTCAAGTTCTTTTAGTTTATTTTTATCTTTATTTTTATTTTTTTTAAAATTTTGTTTGGCCTAAATTTAAGGATTCCTCAATCTGGACATGGATTGCTCAGGCTTTTTCTAATATACACTTTATAACATCGGTTGTTAAGGATTCGAGATTAGGTTTTATTGGTATGTGTTGGGGATAAACCCATTCCTACCGAAGTTCAGTCTGATGGTCAGTCTAATGCAACCGGTAGTCACGGAAGAACTCAGCCGAACTCCTTCAACCGGTCGAACTCCCCAGCGGCCGAGCCCAGTCGAACTTCTTCAACTGGCCGAACTCTCCAGCGGCCGAGTCTTAGCCGAATCCCTTCAATCAGCCGAACTTCTCAGTGGCCGAGCTTCAGTATTGGACGCCTATAGAAGCCGAACTTTTTTCGGACTTCCCCTTCGGCCGAACTTTTTCAGGAGCCGGACTCCTCCCAGACATCTCCTTCGGCCGGACTTCTTCAGGAGCCGGACTCCTCCCAAACATCTCCTTCGGTCGGACTTCTATGGAAGCCGGATTCTTGGATCCCTCCTTCAGTCGGATGCCTACGGAAGCCGAACTCCCTCCGGGCTCCTTCAGCTAGCGTCCCTACTGGGCGATTCTCTCTGGCCGTATTTCCTTCGAGGGTCCGAACTCCTTCGAAATGGGTATACGTCAAAGCTCTACAACCCTCCATGCGGCCCCGAATAGCTCAGTATCGGACGGCTGCGGTCGTCACCATCAGTCTGCTTCAGACGACAGTGATCCGCTACCGGGCGGCGATAGCTATCACCATCAATTTTCTGCAGATGGTGTCTTCCTCCGTGACTGACTCCGCCGGACCTCGAGCGGCCCGCTACCAGATAGCTGCAGCTGTCACCATCAATCCGTTACAAGCTCCGTCTATAAAAATGGACCCTTCAGATATGCTTTCTCTAAGCTCTAAGCTCTCCCCTCTAATACTCCGCCGAACTCATTTTCGAGCACTCCATTTCTGTTGGCCAAAAGAGCTGACTTGATCATCGGAGGGTTCTGCCGGAGCCACCACCACCGACTTTGGATGGGATTTTATTTTACAGGTCACCAATGGCGACCTCCTCCACTCCAGCTCGTCCTGGCGTCAACCAGATTCTGCACCAACAGAATTGGCGCTAGGAGGGCGCCTCTATTCTTGAGGTGTTCTTGAGGTCCCCTTGCTCTTAAAGGAGTGCTCAACGACGATTTCTCTCTTCCCCCACCGGAGATCTCTCTTCTTCCTCTCTAGAGTTCTTTTCCGAGAGAGAATGCCTCCCAGGAGAGCTTTGATTCGGCGATTGGCGGCCTCCGCGGTCCGATCCCGTCCAGCTCCATCTGCTCCCGCTCCAGTCCCGGCAACTCAGGTTCCGCCTGTAGCTGTGGAGTAGTTCAACCTTAATATCCAGCAGGTTCATGGCCTCACAGAGGCGATGCAGGCCATGCATCGGTAGGCCCCGGCACCGGCTCGGTCGGCGCAGGATTCTCTAGAGCCCTATGACCCGGTCTAGGAACGGCCGACTTGGGCTACCTGACCTCCAATCTCCGGAAGGGGGAAGCAGAGGATGGAGGGCTCCTGCTCGGACCACGGCTCAACCCACGGGGAAGCTTCGCACCCATTCCACCAGAAAACCCTGGAGATCAAAGATCGTGAAGATCTCTTGGATCAAAGGCTTTTAGAAATGAGCCGATGAATCGAAAAACTCCGTTACACTCCCTCCTCACATGGTAATAACATTTGCACTGATCCTTCTTTTTCGTAGAAAATCATGTAGGAACCGGTCCCGTCGAACTTCAAGCTCCCATAGTTTGAGAGTTACGACGGGACCACCGATCCAGTCGACCATCTGGAAGCCTTCCGGACAATAATGTTGCTCCACGGCGCATCAGACGCTATTTTATGTCGGGCTTTCCTCTCTATCCTTAAGGGAGCCGTCAGAAACTGGTACTCGGTTTAAGCGCCGAGTACTATCTTATCGTTTGATCAGATGAGCCATCAGTTCGTAGCCCACTTCGTCAGTAGCTGACGTTCGCACCGAGGTTCGGATTTCCTGATGACGATCAGACAGGAGGAAGAATCCATTCGGGCTTATGTCACCTGGTTTAATACTGCTGCATTGAAGGTCCGGAATCTGGACCAATCAATCGCCATGGCCGCTCTCAAGGGCGGCCTCCAGAAAAATGATTTGCTGTTCTCCCTAGAAAAGAAATATCTTAGGGACTTTGCTGACATATTAGCTTGGGCTGAAGGTTATGCCCGGGCTGAAGAGGCCTTCAAGGCCAAGGACGATGAAGCCGATGGTGAGCGGCGAATCGGCGGGCCGGACAGGCCCGCTGAAGAAGGGAAGCCGAGTGAAGCTCGACCGCGTTCCCGAACTCCTGGGTGCAGGCGAGTTCGAACTCCCCTCCGAGCTCGGAGGCAGGGAAGCCCCGACGGAAGGACGTGCCGAGGTTCTCCCCAGCGCCGAAATTCTCCCCAACGAAGATTTCACAACTACACCCTTCTTAATGCTCCAAAAGTTCAAGTGCTGATGGAAATCAGGGAACAACTTCCGAGATTGGAGAGAATGCGTTTCCGTCCCAGCAAGCGCAATCTCAATAAGTTCTGCCTTTATCATCGTGACCACGGTCACGACACTGAGGAGTGCATCCAACTCCAGAACGAGATCGAAGAGCTCGTCAGGCGAGGTAGACTTGGCCGATTCCTACGGAGACGGTCTGAAGGGTGGGAAGATCGGCCGAGGGCGTTACCATCGAGGGAGGAAGACCAACAAGAAGATCGGCCGCTTCTCAACGTCATCAATACTATCTCGGGGGGATTTCAGCAAGGGGAGGCCAGCGGACCCAGGGGATCGGCGAAAAAATGGAGGATCGAGGAACCCGTGACCTTTACCGAGGCGGATGCTCGGGGGGTCCAGTTTTCGCACAATGAGGCAGTTGTAATCTCTTTGAATATTGCCGACTATGATGTACGCCGCGTTTTAGTGGATAACGGAAGCTCGATCGACGTATTGTTTTACGATGCTTTCTCGAAATTGTCCTTACCCAATGACCGCTTGGGGCCTATGAACTCTCCGCTGATAGGATTCACTGGCAATGCCGTACCAGTTGAGGGCATAATAAGTTTGGCGGTGACTGCAGGGCAACGTCCGAAGTTGGCTAAGGCACAGGTCGATTTTTTGGTCGTGAGAATTTCATCCGTCTATAATGCTATTCTCGATCGACCTGATCTAAATGCACTCCGGACGGTGGTGTCAACCTACTATTTGAAGATGAAATTTCCGACAAGTCATGGGACCGGAGAGGTCAGGAGAGATTAGGCTCTAGCAAGGCACTGCTACTCAATCGCCCTACATAAGGAAGGGCGGTCTGACCTTTATCCTGTTGACGGGCTGGATGTCCGCGACAACCTCACTGAGGAGCAAGGCGAGCCTATGGAGGACCTCGTCTCTGTACCTTTAAACAACGGAAATGTGGAGCACACGGTGCAGATCGGCTCTAACTTGGGAGACGAGGTTCGGAAGCAACTCGTTGCCTTCCTCAGGCGGAACACGGATGTCTTCGCCTGGACCCAAGTGGATATGCCCGGAATCGATGTCGAGGTCATGGAACACTGGCTGGCCGTTGATCCTAAGCATCGACCGATAAGAGAAAGGATGCGCCACCACATCCCGGAGAGGCAGAAAGCAATCGTCGAAGAAGTAGACAAGCTCCTCAAAGCCGAATTCATTCGGAAGGTTAATTATCCGACCTGGGTCTCAAACGTGGTCCTCGTCAAAAAGGCGAACAAGTGGAGAATGTGCATCGACTTCAAAAAGCTGAACAAGGCCTGCCCGAAGGATAGCTACCCTCTACCCTGGATTGATCAACTGGTGGATGCGATCTCGGACCACGAGCTCCTCACCTTCATGGACGCCTTCTCCGGTTATAACCAGATACGGATGGCTTCCGAGAACGAGGAGAAAATCGCTTTTGTTATTGACGGTGGTCTCTATTGTTACAGGGTCATGCCCTTTGGGCTCAAAAATGCAGGGGCAACATACCAGCGTTTGGTCAATAAGATCTTCAAAAAGTGGATCGGCCGTAATATGGAGGTGTACGTGGATGACATGCTCATCAAAAGCCGAGCTTCTACAGACCACCTCGCTGACCTTGAAGAGACCTTCGGCGCACTCAGGAAGTACAAGATGAAACTGAATCCGACCAAGTGCGCTTTCGGTATGACGTCCGAGAAGTTTCTGGGGTTCATGGTATCGAGGCGTGGGATTGAAGCAAACCCCGAGAAAGTCTAGGCCATTCGGGAGATGACCGCTCTGAAAATTATCAAAGAGGTCCAGCGCTTGACTGGAAAAGTGGCATCCTTAAATCACTTTGTCTCAAGATCGGTTGAACGATGTATGCCCTTCTTCCGAGTTCTTAGGCAACCAAAGAACTTCTGCCGGACGGCGGAGTGCTAACGGACATTCGAAGAGCTTAAAAACTACCTCGGCTCACCCTCACTACTGGCAAAGCCCGAACTCGGAGAGAAGTTGTTCCTGTACCTAGCAATCTTCCCGGTGGCCTTGGCGGTGGTCTTGGTCAAGGAAGAAGCGAAGATGCAGCGACCAGTCCACTACGTAAGTCGGATCCTGAGGGATGCGGAGATCAGGTACTCTAGACTAGAAAAACTGACTTACTCTCTTCTAATTGCTGCCAGGAGATTCTAACCTTACTTTCAGGGGCATACCATAACGGTCCTCACGGACCAACCCATAAAAGCAGTCCTTCACCGAACGGACGCCTTCGGGAGAATCGCAAAATGGGCAATCGAGCTCATGGAGTTTGACATCAACTATCGACCTCGGCCATCGATCAAGGCCCAGGTGTTGGCCGATTTTGTGCTAGAATGCACCATTCCAATTGAAGCTGAGCTTGAACAGATCGAGACCAGCGTCCTGTTGTCGCGGTCGAACCCCTTCGAGGAAAGTGCCGACCTTCCAGAAGGCTTTTGGGCTCTGCACATGGACGGTTCGTCTAACTCTGCTGGAACTGGTGCGGGATTGGTCTTGGTCAGTCCTAAGGGAGTTGTCGTCGAGTACGCGCTACGCTTTGAATTTTCTGCAACCAACAATGGGGCCGAGTATGAAGCGCTGATAGCCGGATTAAAAATAGCAAGGAAGTTGAAAATAGATCGACTTCAAGTCTACAGCGATTTTCAGTTGGTGGTCGGCCAAGTTAATGGCAGCTACGAAGCGCGGAAGGAAAGCATGGTGAAATACCTTGGGAAAGTGAAGGACTTGACTCTGGCCTTCGGCAATTTCGGCATTCGACAGATTTCGAGGGTAGAAAATGTAAGAGCTGATCTTTTCTCCAAGTTGGCCACTTCAGCCCTATCTGAATTGCCCAAAGAAGTGTTTTTGGAGACTCTGAAGTGCCCAAGTCTAGAGGAATCTCAGGTCGTCTTGCAGATGGAGTTTGAGCCGAGCTAGATTGATCCGTTGGTCGCCTACCTCAAGGAGGGAGTCTTTTCTCATGATCCAAAAGAAGCTCGAAAACTCAGGAATCAAGCCTCTCGGTACGTCTCATATGAGGGCAGACTGTATAAGAGGTCGTACTCGCTCCCGCTGCTAAGATATCTCCGACCTTCAGAGGCCGACCTTACGTTGTGGGAGGTGCATGAGAGACTTTGTGGAAGTCATGTAGGGGCCAAGTTCCTATCGTAAAAACTACTTCGGCAAATGTACTATTGGCCGACCTTATTTCACGATTCCATGGAGTATGTCAAGAAATGCAACTGCTGTCAGAAGAACGCAAATGTACAAAGGCAGCCGGTCTCTGAGCTTACTCCGCTAAGTGCATCTTGGCCATTTGCGCAATGGGGAATAGACATACTTGGTCCTTTCCCGACAGCACTCGGGCAGCGGAAGTTCCTCCTGACCGCGATCAATTATTTCACCAAGTGGGTCGAAACCGAACCACTAGCGAAGATTACCGAGGCCAAGGTACAGAACTTCGTCTGAAAGTCGGTAGTCTGCCGGTTTGGTTTGCCCCGAACTCTCATAATTGATAATGGGCGGTAGTTCGTTGGGGCGAGGTTCGCTGAGTTCTGTGAAAACCTAAACATCTGCCACCACTTCACATCGGTGGCTCACCCACAGGCTAATGGGGAAGCTGAAATGACTAATCGGACTCTACTACAAAGCATCAAGACGAGGCTCGACAGAGCAAAGGAGGCCTGGGTGGACGAATTCTACCACATCCTCTAGGCATACCGAACTACACAAAGGTTGCCGATCGGAGAAACATCATTCGCTTTGGCCTTTAGCATGGAGGCGGTCATCCCAATTGAACTTAAGCTTCCGTCAGTACGAGTCGTGGCTTTCAACGAGCATTATAATCCACAGGATCTCAGAGTTAACCTCGACCTGCTGGAAGAAAAAAGAGAGAAAGCCCACATCCGGATGGCAACCTACAGATGGAAGGTGGTCCGGTACTACAACTCCAGAGTTAGAAGTAAGACATTCAGGGTGGACTTAGTGCTCCGGAGAGTCGCCGTCTTTCAACCTCAGAGCTTGGGGAAGCTCGCCCCAAACTGGGAAGGCCCGTATGAAGTGGTGGAGGTCATCCGGTCCGGAATCTATCGTCTGAAGGAGCTCGGAGGGATAATGCTTCTACGGCCTTGGAACTCAGAAAACTTGAGGATGTATTACCAGTAATCTACCTTCAATAAAACTCCTTCATTTCAGCTTTACTATTTTCTGGTGCAAGAACTACGTGATGACAGGAAAGGAACGACCAAAAGTGGCCGTGTTGGGAACAGGAAGAGAACCTCATCCTAACATGAGCAAAGTCGAAGATCGAGCTTTGAGGTTTTCGCCCGCAGGAGATGAGATCTCCCCCAGACCGCCGTAGGAGATGAGATCTCCTCCGGGCCAACCTCGGCTGTAGGAGATAAGATCTCCCCCGAGGAGCTCAACCTTCAACCTCAGCCGCAGGAGATAAGATCTCTTCCGAGCCAACAATCTTGGCTGCAGGAGATAAGATCTCCCTCGAGCCAACCTTGGCCGCAGGAGATAAGATCTCTTCCGAGCCAATCTCAATTGCAGAAGATAAGATCTCCTCCGAGCTTCAACCTCGCCGCAGGAGATAAGATCTCCCCCGAGCCAACCTCGGCTGCAGGAGATAAGATCTCCGAGCTTCAACCTCGGCTGTAAAGATAAGATCTCCCTCGAGGGAGCTCAACCTTCAACCTCGGCCATCAGGAGATAAGATCTTCCTCGAGCCAATCTCGGCTGCAGGAGATAAGATCTCCCCCGAGGAGCTCAACCTTCAACCTCGGCCGTAGGAGATAAGATCTCTCCTAAGCCAACCTTGGCCATAAGAGACAAGATCTCCCTCGAGCCAACCTTGGCTGCAGGAGATAAGATCTTCCCAGAGCTTCAACCTCGGCTGCAGGAGATAAGATCTCCCTCGAGCCAACAACCTCGATCGTAGGAGATAAGTTCTCCTCCGAGCCAACCTCGACTGCAGGAGATAAGATCTCCCTTGAGCTTCAACCTCGGCTGCAGAAGATAAGATCTTCCTCGAGCTTCAACCTCGACCGCAGGAGATAAGATCTCCCCCGGGCCAACCTCGGCTGTAGGAGATAAGATCTCCCCAAGGAGCTAACCTTCAACTTCGACCGTAGGAGATAAGATCTTTTCCGAGCCAACCTCGACCGCAGGAGATAAGATCTCCCTGAGCCAACCTCGACTGCAGGAGATAAGATCTCCTCCAAGAAGTTCAACCTTCAACCTTGGCCACAGGAGATAAGATCTTTCCCGAGCCAACCTCGACAATAGGAGACAAGATCTCTCCCGAGCCAATCTCGACTGCAGGAGATAAGATCTCTCCCGAGCTTCAACCTCGGCTGCAGGAGATAAGATCTCCCCCGAGAAGCTCAACCTTCAACTTCAACTGGAGATGAGATCTCCCCCGAGCTTCAACCTGAACTGGCATAGAGCCCTGAAGAGGACTTCGGCAGTCGCCTCTTCTGCACTTCCTTCCTTCGAGTTTTGAACTCGAGAGTGCAGGGGCTATTGTTGGGGATAAACCCCACTCCTGCCGAAGTCCAGTTTGATGGTCAGCCTAATACAACCGGCGGTCACGGAAGAGCCCAATCGAACTCCTTCAACCGGCCGAACTCTCCAGCGGCCAAGCCCAGCCGAACTCCTTCAACCGGCCGAACTCTCCAGCGGCCGAGTCTTAGCCAAATCCCTTTAACCGATCGAACTTCTCAGCGGTCGAGCTTCAGTAACGGACGCCTACAGAAGCCGAACTCTTTCCGGACTTCCCCTTTGGCCGAACTTTCTCAGGAGCCGGACTCCTCTCAGATATCTCCTTCGGTCGGACTTCTTCAGGACTCCTTCCAGACATCTCCTTCGGTCGGACTTCTACGGGAGCCGAACTCCTGGATCCCTCCTTCAGTCGGACGCCTACGGGAGCCGAACTCCCTCCGGGCTCCTTCAGCTAGCGTCCCTTTCGGGCGATCCTCTCTAGCCGTATTTCCTTTGAGGATCTGAACTTCTCCGAAATGGGTATACGTCAAAGCTCTTCAACTCTCCATGCAGCCCCGAGTAGCTCAGTATCGGACGGCTGCGACGTCACCATCAGTCCGTTATAGGCGACAACGATCCGCTACCGGACGGCGATGGCTGTCACCATTAATCTGCTGCAGGCGGCGCCTTCCTCTATAATTGACTCCGTCGGATCTCGAGCGACCCGCTACCAGGCAGCTGCAGCTGTCACCATCAACCTACTACAAGGTCCGTCTATAAAAAGGGATCCTTCAGATACGCTTTCTCTAAGCTCTAAGCTCTCCCCTCTAATACTCCACCAAACTCATTCCTGAGCACTCCATTTCTGTTGGTCAGAAGAGCTGACTTGATCGTCGGAGGGTTCTGCTGGAGCCACCACCACCGACTCCGGACGGAACTTTGTTTTATAGGTCACCGACGGCGACCTCTTCCTCCTTCACTCCAACTCACGGCGACCTCCTCCTCCTTCACTCCAACTCGTTTCAGCGTCAATCAGATTCTGCACCAACAGTGTGTAAAATTGAAAGCCTAAGATTGTAGCGTGCACACACCCCCCGGCCACCCCCAAAAAAAAAATATTAGGCTTTCGATTTTACTGTTTCATATATTTTTCTTAATATGCATAACATGCATTCGCATTTGAAATTCAGTCTCAAATAATGTCATGATCGTACGGCTGTGACCTTGTTTCTTTTTTTCCCTTCTCCATTGGTCTTGGTTTAAATTGCCATTTGCTATGCTGTCCTTTCCCCTCCATTATTATCTATTTATTGTCTACTTATTTGCTTTTCTGTTTGTCTATCTATCTATCTATATATCTATTCATTTGTTTATTTATTGGGTAAACCAGGGGGACACCCACTGCCTACAACAGAGGAAAGAAACTCCAAAATAATCGGCTGTGGTCAAATCAAGAAGTTGAAGGGAAGTTGCATATTCAGTCTCTATGGATACCATGATCTACTGGGTAACAAGCTATCTAGTTGACTAGCTGGCTTCTTTTCCTATAGACACGAGAAACCTCTAAGGAAATTAATAATTAAACCACCACTAAAATATCCTTAAACATGGGATGGTCGACATGGGTCGTGTCTGTTGGGTTCTTGAACCACTGAAATAAGAATGAAGGGAAATAAGAAAGTGTTGAAATGAAGGGCTCCAGAGTTGAGGGCCACCTCTTCTACCTTGACTCTAATGATCCTCTGTTGACCTGGTGTAGTGTACAAACTCCTGTAAAAGAAGAACAGCCCAATTTGCAAGTATGCTAGGTGATTCCATCTTCTACTAAAAAATCCTCATGTTCCTGGCTTTCCATATAATCCATCCTATATAGAAATTCAATGAGCAAGCTGTTTTCTTTGTAGGTAGTTGTAGTACATATAGTTCCCCTTTTCTTCATACTTCATATTTTCTTTGCACTACTTTCAATCTAGAAATTTTATGACTCTTTATTGCAAAATGAAAAAAAAAAAATCAGACATCATCAGCCGTGGACCATCATTTGCATATGCTACATCAATAATCCCTTCCTTCAAGCAAAATAACTAGCTGAGCATTCATGAGCAATATACTGCCATGCATAATCATGATATTTGTGAGATAACATGTCCAGTTCACTTCTTCCACAATTTTATTTCATGTTCGCTATTCTCTCATCATTGTGTTCTGTTCTTTTCAAAGTGCCATCAGACTTTGATGCTTGAAATCCTATTCTTTTATGTAGTGATGGTAGCTTAAATTGCTTTAATGAAGCATTGTAAACAAGTGGAGTAGAAGATGCTGTCCTTAAGCAAGTGGAGTTGAAGATGCTCAAAAGGTGATGCAATACTTAAGGTATCATCAACAAACATTAAAGTTTAGTTTACCATTGCATCTTAATTTGCAATTATCTGGAGAAAGGCTTATTAACTACTTGAGCATATCAACAACCAAGCAAGCAAATAGACTATACTTACAGAGTTGCAATAAGTAGCTTACTTACACATTTGTACTTGATGAGTTTAAGCATGGGATACTGTATTGGTGTATCCAAGGTTCCCCGAACCATCCTGAACTATCCGGTTTAGGGCATGCAAACCATACTAGTGGCCGACCTAACGTGCCAAACCCATACTAGCAGTCGATCGGGATGGTTTCGATGTTCGGAATGAAACACTGACGAGGATTGCAGGAGAGAGTGAGGACAGAGAGGAAAAGAGAGAAAGAGGGAAGGAAAAGGAAAGGCCAGATAGGCCATCAAAAGGCCATCGAGGTCTCTGAAGCTCCATCCTCCTTTGGAGATAAGAAAATAGATGGAGGGGGAGTAAGGTAGAGGGAGAAGGAGCAGGAGAGAGCAGGGAGGCTGATAGTGGCTGCCAAAGAGCCGCGGAGGCCTTCGAATGGCCAAATTTGCCTCCCTGACCTCCGCTGGGTCAGAACTGGGACGACCGGCAAGCATTGGCCTCCCCTTCTTGTCCCGCCCCCTCCCTTCCTCTCTCTCTCTCTATCTCTCTCTCTTCCTCTTTTAGGTCCTCCCACTTCCTCACTCTCTACTATGCTAGTTTGGATCTGGCGCAGGGACGTACCAAACCATACCACTGGCTGACCTGTACGGGCCCCGATACCGACACAACAAATCTTGGGTGTATCACTTCGTATTGGATGTACCATATCATATTGATATCAAACTAAAACTCGGTACTCCACAAGAAAGAGGGTATCCATATCTCAATATGCCAAACCAACATCTATACCGAGCATATCAACATTGTACCAGCATAGTAGCGGTATGGGATCCGCTACCGAGATGGTGAAACTTGATTATAAGCTTTTCTAATATCTCTGAAGTTATCATAAACGTACCGAAACTGTACTTTAATGAAATAAATAAATAAATAAAATAATGTTGCTTTTAATTGGCTTTGTTGGAATTCTCTTTCAATAAAGCAAATTTGGTATGGAATCATCTATTGGTGCGGTGCTTGGTAATTAAGAACTCGTATCAATTTGTTGAGATACGGCGAAAAAATATGTTTTATGATTATGATCAATGTTGTTATTATAGGGTAGTGAACATCATTGCCACATCTAATATATATATATATATATATATATATATATTAAAATGGAGGCCTCCGTTTGACAGGTGGGGCTTTGAAAATCCCAGCATCGGGGAGTGGGTGCGCATGAAATGGAAGGAGGCCATGCCACGTGAGACAAAAGGAGGGAGAACAAAAGCTGATGGATTCTCTATTTGAAATATTTCTCACGGTGTAGGTTACTTGACACGCGGAGCTTTGCAAATCCGAGCATTAGGCAGCGCTCGTTTATGTACTTAGCGGGTGCATTAGTTTTCTATCCTCTGCTTTTGAGTAAAGTTGATGGAGTTTCTTGAATTGACTTGGACAACGGTGATGGAGTTCCTCGCAGCCATTGTTGGGCCGTCTGTGGAAGAAACTATTGGAGTGGGTTGAAGGAACTTGGCATTAAGTATTAAGTTTCTTGAATCTATGTAGGAGAGTGGTTTAAGGAGAACTCTTGAAAAGCAGATTTCGAATTAGAGGGAAGTCGGTGGCATTGGCACAGGCGAGGGAAGGGGGAGAGGGCGAGGAGGAAATTTACGGCGAAAAAATGGATGAGAGCGGTAGCACGGCGGAAAAGTATGGGGTCGAAGACGGTGATCTTGCTGCCCTAAGTGATGAGAAGGAAGTCTGAAAGGGCGGCGGAGATGACAGATGGGGGGTCATGGCCGAAGAGGCGGAGGGGGAGGGCGAGGGAGTGGCGAAGGGCAAAGGGGTCGAAGAGGAAAAGATCAGCAAAAAAAAAAAAAAAAGAAAAAGAAAGAAAAAAAATATCCCATGCATCGCATGGGGTTATAAGCTAGTCACTATTAATTTATCTGGATCTAGGTTGATATATAACATTCTGCATGTTTGTTAGTTATACCATCATAAATTGTATATGCTATGAGACTATGTCTTCCTTGAATGTGCATGTTTGTCTAGTTTTGCTATCACCTTGTTAAGATGTTTATTCCTTCCTTTCTGTATAACCGATTCCAAGTATGTGGAAGATGGAGTTCCTTTTGGTAATTCATAGTAGGTCTTCTACATGGAGTTCCATGTCTGCAATATCTGATTAGTTCTGTCTACACAATTTATCTGATAGGGCGAGATGAATCTAAATTGGAATGTCATTATGTTGTCTAAATTGATTTGTTATGTCAGCTCTCATGACTGTTATTTTGTTTTCAGTGGTTGGTAACTCTATGTTCCCAATGCAGAAATGTTGTCCAATCCCTGAGAATGAAAGGAGGGAACAAAAGAACTTTGTGCTCAAGCTTGGCATCCACTTACGGTCTCTTTTGCAGGTTCTGAAGTCTGATCTTTTGTTTGATGCAGTTGCATTGTTAGCTGGAGTGAGTGATGGATCTGTTCTTTCTTTTTCCTCCTTACCTATGAAATGGTCAATAGTGTGTATTATCATGGGTAACCTGCAGTGCTTTTTGAAATTTAGAGTTTCAACTTCAAACTCAAATTCTTTCATAATTACCTTCCATGTTTTTTTCCTTCAGTGCACCTGCTTTTAGATGCCTTGCACTATATAAACAATGCACATGAGTGAATCTAAGTTAAGATTGTGATTTACATCATGCAAATAAACTGACATAATTTGGGACTTTGTTTTATATTTTGATCTTCTTTCTGTTCATCCAATATTAAATCCTCTCCTTGTAACTGCAAAACAAATAAATTTAGTGGTCTTGTTCTCCTTATTTCCATGTTTTCAAGTGCCAAACATACCATTCCATGCCAATCAGCACATACCATGCCAAGCCAATACCAAGTCTTAGCATGGGTTGACAATGACCTATTGAATTTATAAAAATGCTTTCAGGGCCTGTTTAATGTTTTTTGGTTCGACATGGAACAAATCTTTCAGTGCTGCCTTGCACTGGCTCCTAAAAGTTTGCTTATTTCAAGTCTTCAAGATTTAGGAATGCTTCATTACAGCTAGTTGCAGAGAAGCCAAAGGATGGTATTTGAGGGTGTCTGAGTGGTTGGGAATGAAATTGAGGATGCAGTCATGATCACTGGAAGGATACATGTGAAGTTAGGGATGCAGGTTCTGCATGGTTTTGGGGTGGTGACTACCATTACTTCAGGAAGGTGCCTTAATTCACTTGTTCACTCTTGACCTAAGTATTCACTTTTTATCCATGCTATAGTGAAAATACTTGGAAGTTTTTGCCTCCACGTTCTGCACTGTTGTATTTGATGGATACTACTATTCACATGCGAGTATGAATATTATTCAAAAAGGCACCATCAATCTTTACATAAGGATGATTTCAAGATTTTGTGGACGTTTCTATTGTGAAAAGAAGACTTATGTTGTGGATTTCCTTGTGAGTTTTCACAGAATTTCTGAGTACAATGGAAAAGCTGAAAATGTTCCTAGACCAAACTTATATATTTCACTTGATACCTTGTAGGGGGGAAAAGAAGAAAAAGTAGTAGATGCAGATGGGAAGTTGGTTTCTAGAAGTGATGCTACGGAATCTTAATCATGCAGTTATTTCTGCGGGTTTCTCAAAGAACTTGGGTTCAAGATTTTCTAGATCCACAAATCAGTGGTAAGCATTGTGAAATTAGCTTTAAATAGCTAAGAGCCCAGCTGTGCTTCTCAAGGATGTGCAAGTTTCTCTCTTCTGATCTTTTCTTTCTTTTGTTCCTTTTCCCCCTGAATGACTTCTCTATGCTGGCAGTCATTGTGAGTGAGTCAATTTAAGGAGTTTTGAGTCTCATAGGTTGAAATAGTTGGTTTTAGTTACTACACTTGGTAGATATGGTTGCTAGAGCCTAGAAGTAGTGTTGAAAAGACTAAAGGGAAGGTCTGAGAAGCAGAGTTGATGGGATGTTCCAGCAACCTTTTCGAGTTCAGCTCCTCTCCAGTGCATAAAAACTTTTTCGATGGATGCCTTCTGATAACTTTTTCCCAGAAACTAGATTGACAACAATGTTGTTGGCCTAAGAAAGTGATAAAATAAGCCCCATTGATGTTAGTCATCTCCAGCTATTCTGTTATCCATCATTCCCTGCTCTGTTCATGAATTTCCTCCTTTCATCTCAAACTACTTACCCTGTTTTTCTTTTTTTTTTCCTTTTTTCAAGAAACTGTCGTTCTGTGACTTCCTTCGCTCTCTATTCCTTTTTGTATCATGCAAAAAATTCTGATCTTGTTACCTTGTTGCATCTTGCCCATCTGCCCTCCTGCCATAATCTGCCGATTCCCCTCTATTTTTATCTAAGAAAAAGGACTGGAGATGAGAAGTCTGGCAAGTAGCCATGGATTCGATCGCTTGCATATGGAAACAAAGCTCTTTTGTCCTCTGCTTCAAAGAGATAGGAAAGGAGCCACCTATTGCCACCAAAAGACTTATTTCTCTCCATTGGGTGATCTTCTAAGCTCTATTTGAATGATCGAATCATGAAAAGCACACGGGTGGAGAAGAAGGCCCATGACAAAGGTTTTACATCTGGTGGAACAGTAGGCGTCTTGGTTGTCCGGTTCCATTTTTGTGAGAAAATGGGATCGGAACATATTTGGGACTTTGAAATCTATCCACGTGGAGAGAGAAGAACAAAGAGGAAAAAAGGAAAGTGTTATGGTAAGTCAATTAGAAATATTGTATTCCTTATCAGCCTTGATATTACATTCCTAAATCAGCTTGATTATATATTCTTTATTAGCCTTGATTTTTTGATGTAAATGTTCTTATAAACCTATCCTATAAATCAGCCTGATTGTAAATTGTATATTCTATATTTATATTTTATCTTTATAAATAAATGGCCTGAAAACTTAATTAAGACAATTCCAGCATTTTTTTGATATTGACATGGTATCAGAGCAGGTTGCCTAGTTGCCGATCGGCCAGTCCCCTGAATCCAGTCATCGGATTCCGACGAGTAAACTTCTCGCGCTACTCCTTTGTTCAAGTGATGCTCCCATGCACTGGCAACTGAGGGCGTGTCCGGCGTCGGCTTGCTCTCCAGCTTCTTCCTCGGCATCATCTTGCACTGATTAGTGCAGACCTGTGAGTTGCCTTGGGTATTGGTGCGTTCTTGTGGGTACTTCGAAACTGGTAATTGCTACAACCCTCTTTTCATCAGATTCTATCAGACCTTATGGATGAGAATAAGACAGTAATTGCTGATGTGATTTTGGCGATGACTAAGATCACAGAACATAAGCTTAATGGCTTCAATTATTTGGAGTGGAGCAAGATGGTTTGTATTTACATGCATAGTATTGATAAAGATGATTACCTCATGAGTGATTCACCTAGTGATGATACAAGATAAAACTGGCTAAGGGAGGATGCTCGGTTGTTTTTAGAACTTTGGAACTCTATTCACAGTGAGGTAATTAACTTAATTAATCACTGTGAGTTTGTTAAGGAATTGATGGACCATTTAGATTTTCTGTATTCTGGCAAAGAAAATATTTTTTGTATTTATGATGTGTGCAAAGTTTCCTATTATGCAAACAAACAAGATAAGACTCTCATGTCTTATTTTATGGATTTCAAAAGAGTATATGAGGAACCTAATATTTTATTGCCCTTTAGTCCTGATGTGAAAGTTCAGCAGGCCCAACGAAAGCAAATGGCTGTGATAAGTTTTCTGGCTGGTCTTCCTCTAGAATTTGAAATTGTCAAATCTCAGATTCTTTCTAGTTCTGAGATTTTCTTTTTTTATGATACTTCTATCTGAGTGCTTCGTATAGAAAATTCTCAATTTTCTCAACTAGCTAGTGGTGCTCTTATCAATTGTAATGATATTGGATGACAAAATAATAGAGGAAGAAATAAAGGAGGGGCTTATAGCAATAGAAGTAATCAGCGAAGTGGAGAGGCTGCCCCCAATCATGATTCAGGAGAAATTATTCGTTACTACTGTCATGAGCTTGGGCATACAAAATGCTCATGTTGAAAATTTCAAAACAAATCTCAACGATCTCAGGTGACAAATGTGGCTATTGAGGAGTCTCTAATAGCCTCATCCTCCAAGAAAACTGTTCGAGTGTCTGAAGAAGAGTTTGCACAGTTCAATATCAAGCATCTTTAAAGTCTAAATTCTCCTGTCACTGCTATCGTCGAGTTAGGTAAATCCACTACATTCCTTGTGTCTTCCTCTTCAAAATGGGTCATCAACTTTGGTGCTACAGACCATATGACAAGTAATTTTAGTTTTTTATCTGCCTTTCAGTCTCATATAACCTCTTCTAATATTACCTTGGCTGATGGGTCTATATCTTGTGTCATGAGTTCTAAAATTGCGCATCCAACATCATCAATTTCTTTGTTATCTATTTTATGCTTATCGAAGTTCACTTTTAATTTATTGTATGTTAGTAAATTAACTCATACCCTAACTTGTTGTCTCATTTTTCCTTGGTCATCGTGTATTTTAGGATCTTACGATGAAACAGATTATTGGTAGAGATTGTGAGTCGGGTGGTCTCTATATCTTTAATAAACAGGTGTCACAGTCTCTTGCTTGCTCCAGTACCTTGACTCTTTTTGAAATCTATTGTCGGTTAGGATATCCTTCCTTGTCTACTTTAAAGAATTTATGTCTACAGTTTCAGTGTTTGTCTGTTTTAGAATGTGAGTCGTGTCAATTTACCAAACATCATCGATTACCTTCAACGTCCCGAGTCAATAAACGGGGATTGTCTTCTTTTGAACTAGTTCATTCTGGTGTTTGGGGTTTGTGTCATATTGTTTTCAAGTCTGGATTCAAGTATTTTGTTATCTTTGTTGATGATTACTCTTGTACTACTTGGTTATATTTAATTAAGAATCGTTTAGAAATATTTTCTATTTTTTATGTCTTTTGTGCTGTAATTAAAATATAATTTAATGTCTCTGTGCATATATTGCAAAGTGATAATGCCAAAGAATACTTTTCATAAAACTTTCAAAATTATGTCACAGAATGGTATTCTTCATCAGTCCTCATGTGTTGATACTCCATCCTAAAATGGAGTTGCCGAAAGAAAGAACCGACATCTCCTTAAGGTAGCTAGAGCACTTCTTTTCCAAATGAAGGTTCTTAAACAATTTTAGGTTGATGCTGTTTCTACAGTTTGTTTTTTGATCAATTGTATGCCTTCTTCTGTCCTTAATGGTGACATTTCTTATGCTATTTTATTTTCATCTAAATCTTTGTTTTCCATTGAACCTCATATATTTGGTAGTACAAATGAAGGTTCCTAAACAATTTTGGGTTGATGCTGTTTCTACATACTGTTTTTTGATCAATTGTATGCCTTTTTCTGTCCTTAATGGTGACATTTCTTATGCTATTTTATTTCCATCTAAATCTTTGTTTTCCATTGAACCTCATATATTTGGTAGTACTTGCTTTGTAAAAGATGTTTGTTCCTAGGTAACCAAATTGGATCCAAAGTCTTTGAAATATGTCTTCTTTGGATATTCTCGAGTTCAGAAAGGATATAGGTGTTTCTCTCCAAACCTTAATCGTTACTTTATATTTGCAAATGTTACATTCTTTGAGTCTACTCCATTTTTCTCTCCCTTTTTTTATTTATGAAAGTCAAGGGGAGGAAGGTGATCTCTTGCTCTACATTATCAAATACATGCCCAATACTCAGAATCCTCAGATCCCTCCTGATCTAACTGTTCCAGCAACTGTTCGACCTCCTATTGTTCATATTTATTCTCGTAGGTTGGTGACTCCTGACTCATGCTCTCCACCAACTTCTTCGTTGGAGGATTCAAGCACCATCAATGATTGTGATTCTGACTTAGACCTTTTCATTGCTCTTCGCAAAGGTAAACGTCAATGTACTTATCCTATCTCCTCTTTTATCTTTTATCATCATTTATCTTCTTCTTCTCGTTGTTTTATTACTTTTCTAGAATCTATTTCTATACCTAAAATTATTGTTGAGGCATTGTCACATCCTGGATGGCGTGCTGCTATAGAAGAGAAAATGGTAGCTTTAGATACTAATGGTACTTGGAAACTGGTGCCTTTGCCCTTAGAGAAGAAAGCCATTGGTTGTAAATGGGTGTTTGCAGTGAAGGTCAATCTAGATGGTTCTATGGTTCATTTAAAGGCTCGTCTTGTAACCAAAGGGTATGCGCAGACTTATGGGGTTGATTACTCTGACACTTTCTCTCCTATGGTCAAACTTACTTCGATTCGCTTGTTCATCTCTCTGATAGCTATCTATGATTGGCCTCTATATCAACTGGATATCAAGAATGCTTTCTTCATAGTGATTTATAGGAGGAGGTTTCTATGGAGCAACCATCTAGTTTTATTGCTCAGGGAGGGTTGGATAAAATTTGCAAGCTCCGAAAATCTCTTTATGGCTTAAAATAGAGTCCTCGGACTTGGTTTAGGAGATTCAGTAAGGTGGTACAGGAGTTTGGTATGCAATAGAGTAAGTTCGATCATTCGATATTTTATAGGCATTCTGAGATTGGCCTAATCTCGCTAATGATTTATGTGGATGATATCGTCATCATAGGTAGTGACTCTACAGGCATCTCATCTCTCAAATTCTTCCTCCAAACTCAGTTTCAAACAAAAGACTTGGGTGTATTAAAATATTTTTTGAGCATTGAAGCTACAAGATGTAAGAAAAGTATGTTCTTACCTCAAAAGAAATATGTCCTTGACTTATTGGCAGAAATAGAAAAATTAGGTACTTAGTCTTGCAGTGCACCGATGACTCCTAATCTCTAACTTACAGTAAGGGATGGTGAGTTATTTGAAGATCCTGGGATGTATAGAAGATTGGTTGGCAATTTGAACTATCTTGCAGTGACTCGTCCTGATATTGCATACTCTGTAAGTGTAGTAAGTTACTTTATGTCATCTCCTACTGTTGTCCATTGGGAAGCTTTGAGACAAATTTTGTGTTACTTGAAGGGAGCCCCTGAATGTGGTCTCTTGTATAATAATCACGGACATTTGAATATTGAATGCTTTTTAGATGTTGACCGGGCTAGTCAGGAGATCAACTACAAGATATTGTGTTTTTGTTGGAGAAAACTTGGTATCATAGAGGAGTAAGTAGCAGAGTGTGGTTTCTCATTCTAGTACTGAATCAGAATATCGAGTTATGGCACAATCTGTGTGAAGTAATATGGATACATCAGTTATTAGATGAGATTGGTTTTAAGACTTCACTACCTGCTAAGTTATGGTATGATAATCAAGCTACTCTTCATATTGCTTCTAATCATGTGTTTCATGAACGAACTAAACATATTGAGATTGATTGTCACTCCGTTCGTGAAAATATTCAAAAGAAGATTATCTGAACAGAACATGTCAAGACCTGAGAACATTTAGGAGATATCTTCACAAAAGCTCTAAATGGAGCTCGGGTTGACTATATTTGTAATAAGTTGGGCATGATTAACATTTATGCTCCAACTTGAGGGAGGGTGTTATGGCAAGTCAACTATAAATATTGTATTCCTTATCAGTTTTGATATTGTATTTTTAAATCAGCCTGATTATATATTTCTTACTACTCTTGATTTCTTGATGTAAATATTTCTATAAATCAGCTTGATTGTAAATTGTATATTTTATATTTATATTTTATTTTTATAAATAAATGGCCTAAAAACTCAATTGAGTAAGGCAATTTCAGAATTTTTTTAACATTGATAGAAAGGAAGGAAAGACAAAGAAAAAGAAAAAGTAAAAGGAAAGAAAAAAAAATGAGAAAAAAAGATGGGAGAAGAAAAAGAAAAAGGAAAGTATAGAAAGGAAGGTAGAAGAAAAGATAATAAGAAGGAAAGAAAGAGAAAATAAAAAAAGATAAAGAAAGGAATTGAAAAATGGGGGAATGATAAACCATATCTATCGAGATGCATGACCGAGACTGCTACCGAAACAAGATGGGAGCATCCTATTCTATAGAGAAACTGGAACACCTTCGTCTCACGGGATTTAAAATCTTGCCCATGACTACCTCACTTTAGACCCTTCTTCCCTGTTGGAGTGGCAAAAGTGCAGGTATCTAATTAGTGGCAAAAATGCAAGTATCTGATTAGCGTGCATTTGCCAATTTTATATCTTTCTTTGAATGTGAGAGATTGTTAATTGAGTAACGATCATTCATGGAAAAGGCTTTGAATTGATATGGATAGTATAAAAATCATAACTTTGTGAAATAAATCTTTGAGATTTAGTGTTTTCAACCCCCAATTTCAATCCTTTTCATAGCATGAATGAATCATTAATTAAATAAAGATGTTCCTTTTATTAGTTTTGTTCCAAATTATGTTCATTGGTTATCTAAGGAATGATTCTTGAAAAGCTTGTAAAGTGATGTGGGCTGCGACTACCAAAGGCAATACATCACAATTTAGAATAAGCATATTAATTTGTAGGAACATCTCCATGAATTATGGATTTATTAGTTCCTATATGAGCTTAGTTTTGTGCTCTATGGAAGTTATCGCAAATGATGATCTTTGTGTAATGGAAACTAAAAAACTCCTCATTTTTTGAGCAACTCGAGGTGAAAAGGATCGGGAAGGTGGGGAGGGAAAGGTAGCAATCCCCGAGTAAAGTAGGATAATGTATCAAGATAAATTCTGGAGGGACTTGAACCTTGGTGTCTATAATGTCCATGCTGAAACGGTAGAAACTGCTAATGGACTCCCAAACTCGGGCTAAAGGGGTTTAAAGTTTAAACATGTTAATTGATGATACTGAAATGTTAGAGTTCCAATTTGTGGGCCTACCATCTGGCCTAATGTTTCAAAAAGTAATGAGGTGGTATTGGGATTCAACCAATAATATAACTAAAATATATTCTATGAAAAGAGAAAGCATTTTCTAATTAATTTTTAAATTTGATTTTTTTAGAAAATTTTAAATTGTATGATATTGATACTTATTCTCAAGCAAGGATTACTATTATATGTGATTCCTACAGCAGTCTTGGGAATCCGCAAGAGTATTCCATTTGTACTCACATCCTCAAGTGCAGGCATGAACATCCAAAAGCATTACTAGCATAGCATCTTGATTCTGGTTTCTTACCACTTCTCTTGGTAATCCTTGAGGTCTCAAAAGTAATATCATGTATATTTCAGTTTATTATCTGAGTCCACAAATAATGCATCACCTTTCTAAATAATTGTTATTTTTCCGTTTTAAATTCTTTGGATTGGCTTTCTACTCTATGTATTTCTCCAATTATCAAGATAATATGAGAAAGACGTAATATTCTGGTAGCTAAATCTTTAAAAATCATGAAAGAAATCATAGACACAGTTTACTAATTTATAACCAATTATTGTTGTTCCATCTTGGGAATTCTGTGTACCACAAAAGGTAGTATTGGTTGTATTTATAACCAAACATGAAAGGTAAAGTGGTTAGTTGAAACAATATAATATGGATCTAATCAAACTCATATAGGTTTCTCAAGCATCACTTACAAGCACAAAGGTTTAAGAACATAATGTTAGAATTCATCGTTTGACAGCCCTTTCTATAGATTATATCTTTCTCTAATTCTGTAGAGCCAAATTGTCATGACCATGTTATAGGAGTAAAAGAAATGCTAAAAGAAAATTCTCATTGCAGAGGAGAGGATGCACAGAAAAGGAATATTAATGCAAGAATTAAATGGATAGAGGCAAGCTCATTGTCATCAACATAGTTTTCGGTGAGAAAAGAATGGATCAAATGCAACTCTTTTTTTGTTTTATTTTATTTAGAGTGAGTGCAACTGTTGTTGAATTCGATAGTACGTAATTTGAGAATGTGGTGGAACATATTTTATACTATTATTATTGAATTTGAGAATGTAATCTGGTGAACAATGCTAGTTGAACGCATCGCTTTGTGTGTATGACTTAAACGTCTTGCAAGGAAGGTGCCCAAAGCATCCTGTCTACTTAAACTTGATCGGAGTGACAGGGAAAGTGGTAGCGCATTCTTTGTCATTCTTCGAACCCCTGTCTTGAGTAGCATAAATTACTCATGCTTCAACTTTGTAATGATGACTGTGTTTTGGTAGAAAGAGAAATGGAAAAAATCTCATTGTAGAGGAGAGGGTAGCTGGAAAAGGACTATTAATGCAACAAGTACTTGGACAAAGGCAAGCTCGTTTTGATCAATACGGTTCATAACTGAGAAAGGAACGAATCAAAATGAGAATGCAATAAAATGATAATGTAATTCTTTTTGTTTTATTTTATTTACAGAAGGAATGTAATTGCTGTTGAATTTGATAGCATATAATTTGAGATAATGACATAATATATATTACATACAATCATTATTGAATCAGAGAATATAGTCTGTGGAACAATGCTAGATTATTGCACCATTTTGCGAGTAAAATTTCCTTTTAACATCTTACAAATAGAGATCCCCAAAGCATCCGGTCTGCATAAATTGATCTCATCAACAGGGAAAGCTGTAGCCTGACATGCTTGGTCATTCTTCAGAGTTTGTATTTGGCTGCTTAGATGCTTGTTAGGTAGTCTAAATTACTCATGAATTTGATTCACACTTCTGAACAAAATATATTGAAACACCGGGAATTGGAACCGCATTTTAGTAACCGAATGACCATGGATGTTCTTTGCAATTACGTTAGAACAAACAGCAACTAAATGTGCACAACCTAAGAAAAGCAGCAACTAAATGCCGTTCTTTTAGATACGATCTAACTTCAACAATTTAATATTCAGGAAAATATATGTCCGATGACAAGCACAAGACGGCAAGACCGTAATTTATTCAGTAAAAGAATACAACGCGAAAGACCATCACGGTCCTTCATCATGCATGCGACCACTTGATCGCACCCGAGAGGCACTTCGTACCTGGTCGTGCTTGAACACACTTATTTGTGTCGGATCACGTCTTTCAAGAAAACGATCGATCGGGCAGCTGTGCTTGCACGAAAGTTGATCTTTCATTCAAAAGAGGAACCTTTTTTGATGAGAAAGGAATTAGGGTTGCCACCCAACTTTTATTAAAGAGAAAGGAAAGTCCAGAACATTAGCCAGAGCTTAGAAACAAAAGAAAACAAGCAAACAACCATGCGCCCCTGTGCCGTAGCATTCAACATGGGTTTCGGAGAGAAGGAAAAAGGTATCAGTCTTTGAATCCGGAACACTCGTGCCAACCATCAGTCCGAGAGCCAACTGATTCAAAGAGAGGCTGAAAACCAGTTCTCCTGAGATGAGGCGAAATGAAGTGAGGAAACGAACTCTTCTTTGACGACATCATTCAAGTCACAGATCCACAAGAAGTTCAACAAGGTCTTTTTAGCTTGTGCCAGACTCGGCCGTGGTGGAGTAATTGGTTGTTATTGCAGAGGAACGACTGGTTGTCAAAAAGTCGCAGACCAGCAGCCGCAACGGATGAAGCGGAAAAATGCTTGTTCAAGAATATCCGGGGGTTCCTTTCTTTCCAGGTTGACCATGATCAGGATGACGGGCTGAGCGGATTTCGCAAAATTCCTCTTCCTCCAAAGACCTTCGAACGATGATGCTGAGTTTAGTGCATCCAAGAGCAGGCGGATTACTTTCCAAATCGAACCAAACTTCAATTTTTCCAACTTGTTGTCCCCCTTCCTCTAAGGGGTTTCTGTGTAACAAGTTTGAATTTTATCATCAACTCGATGAATTAGAGTTTCCTATTATGACAGGATGTTTAAAAGAATCCTTATTTTTCCATCAAATATTCTATTTTTTTTCTAGAACTTGGGTTTAAATACCCATGGACTTTTGTTTGTTCACATGCTTCATATAATTCAAAAAATACTAGTTTTCTCAAAGCCACTCGTTCATATCTCCCATCAAATTCTTTAGCACGGATCCAAGCAAACATTCAAATATCTATCCCATATTCATTTATGAGGGTATTTCTAATGGATTGAAGACTATATTAACGGGTGTCCCATCTTGCAAATAGGACATATCTTACTTAGGCAAAGTTTTTGAAATGATACCTTTATTTCCGCATCTTTTAGATACCTTATCACCTACTTTGATTTCACATTCTTTTGAAACATATACATGAATCATTTCTGGATTATAATCGGAACCCCTCTTTTTTTGGATTCATCTTGCATCAATAACGCAACTCCTTCCATCTTTTCAGACAAGTTTCTTTTGCAATAGATACCTACATGCTAAGTATAACTCGTAATAATGATTCATTCGCTATCTAAGGTGTTAATTTACATACTAAAATATCACCTATTCCTATCCAAGATCCTATCATAATGACTCCACTTCTACCTAAATTTCAGACCAAATGAGTCTCCAAATGTAATATCTTCTAAGTAATTTTTCAAGGCCCTAGCTTATCACATGAGTCTGAATTTCATATTTTCGGATGGAAAAAGAGGTACAAATATCTTCATATACCAGATGTTCATGAGAGACTATGTTCACGAGAGGCTTTAAGTATTCAAACATTCAACATGGTTGAGTGGCTCTTATTTATAGAGTAAAAACAAAAGTTGAAAAAAAAATTCTATTCATTCATTTTCCTCTTTTTTCTCCTCATTTTTTCCTTTGCCTTTATCTCTTTCTCTTCAGAATATATATAATATATTATAATATACTATAATATAATATATTATAATATAATATATAATTTCATATATAATATATAATCCACCACTGCTTCTTCATCATACTTAAATAATTTGCTACCACAATATATCGGTGTATCAACTAGTTTGCAACCTTTCATCTTGAATCTTTTGAGAATCCTTGCATAAGCTTCCAGAGAGAAATGAAGATATCTTCTTTGCTCTATTTTATTTCAAACCTAAGAAAGCAAGTCATAAATGCTCATGGATTGTGGTTTGCTTGAACTCTTCAAACATTTTAAGGTTACTTCCTATAAAGATCAGATCATCCAAATATAAGCAAACAAATAATATAGCTTGCATGTTTTTAATTTTTTATAGAGAGCATGCTCATAAGGACATTAGACATAACCATTTTTCTCGAAGTAAGTATCAATTTGACTATTTCATGTTTTAGAAGTTTGTCTCAGGTCATATAAAGTCTTTTTCAACTTTAATACTTTGTCTTCATGTCCTTGTTTTGTATAACTCCACGGATTGTTCAGCATATACCTATTCATCGAGAAAGCTATTCAAAAATATTGATTTGGCATCCATTTAAAAATTTGCTAATTATTTTTAACTACTAATGTGAGAACCCAGAATTTTTAACCCTCCAGCATAAATCTCAAAGCATAAAAATAAAAAATAATAAAAATAATAAAAAATAAAAAATCCTCATGCATGTGGTGCGCATGAGGCAAGAATGATGAGAGTTTTCTTCTTCTCTGACTCCGTCAGAGAAAGGGATTGAGCATGGCCAAAATTACATGGGGTTTTCACATATAAATAAAAATCCCTTCTTCCTCCTTGATTCCCACCACAAATTTACTCGAAAATCACCACCAATTTGAGTCTGTCTATCAAGCTTTTTCTTGAGGTTCTGCTGAAGAGATCGTTAGATCTCTCACCATGGGCATCGCTAAACCAAGGTAATGCCTTCTCCTTCTCCTCCTCCTCCTTTTCTAGCCTCGCCATCACTAGAATAAGCCTTGTAAGCTGTCGGATTCGTTAAGAACAAAGTCTCCCCTATTCTTTGATTTTTTTTCTCTTGATTCACTAACCATCGACAGCTATGGTTGCTGTTGAGGTCATCTCTTGATCAGGGCTAAGTGTGGCCATTGGCCGTCAGCCTGGTTCCATGGCTATGGCCAAGTGAAAGAGAGGAAGAATAGTAGGGTTTTTGGTTGCCTTGTTTAAAGAAGAAGAAGAAGAGGAAGATAGCACCTCTCTTATCTCTCTTTCTTTTATTTAATTTATTTTTCTCTCTAACTAGGTTGAGGAAAATCTTAAAAAAAAATTAGGGGACTTGGAGTGGACCCTAGTGAGTTATAGAGGGTTTAAATCAAATTATTTATATTTTATTATTTTTAATATTAAAATTAATTTTATAGGAGAATAATTTTCTAGATAGGAGATCATCGAGTAGGTTCTTTAGCATCCAGTTCATAAACCAAGATGCGGATTGATATGTAGAGTGCTTTATCATCGATAGAGATAAAGATTCTTGACACGAATACATACATACATACATACATACATATATTTCATGGCTGATATTTATTTTATGATTGTCGATATAATTATTTATATATTTTTCATATCATATGTTTGTATCAAACATCAATGATATTTTAGATGGTTTGGATTGTGATACCGGCTACTAAAAATTTTGAAAGAATACAATATATATAGTATTTTTCTAGTATAATTGAGATTTAATAAATTATTGATCAAGAAAGGGATATTTGGACTATCCACATTAAATTGACAATAGCCTCATCATAGATAGAAATGTGACACTAAGAATAGCCCACCATGGAAAGGAATATGATACTAAGAATAGCCCACTATAGATAAAAATATCATACTGAGAATAGCTCACCATGAACAAAAATATAGTACTGAGAATAGCCCCACCATGAGCAGATATGTAGTATTTGAGTTTGCCACTACAGGTTGAAGTGCAGATATTCTTGGTTTGCCACCATGAGCTGAAGCACGGTTATTCTGGTTTGCTACACCGAGCTGAAATATGGTTATTCAAGTTTGCCACTATAGGCTGGAGTGCGACTATTCTAGATTGCCACCACGAACTGAAGCATGGTTTATAGTTTGCCAGTCATAGGTTGAAGTATGATAGTGATTAATCTAAAATCCTAAAGATAACTATTAATTGATCCAGATCATATTAATCAATAAAAAGAGTTTTACTTAATGACATATGTGTCGTATATCAATTTTGAAAAAGATAGATATTCGATAGTATATGATGCATGTTTTTATATATGTCGATATTAAGTTATATTGGATACTTGATATGAGATTTTATAGTTTATATTCTTTTTTTGATACTGCTCATATCTTACTTCTAAATTATTATTATATTAGTGTGAGTGTACGAGGATTCTTACTAGAATGTA
This sequence comes from Cocos nucifera, assembly GCA_006176705.1. Taxonomy (NCBI): domain Eukaryota; kingdom Viridiplantae; phylum Streptophyta; class Magnoliopsida; order Arecales; family Arecaceae; genus Cocos; species Cocos nucifera. Next base: position 312,286 of record QRFJ01002466.1, on the reverse strand, counting down.
AATCTCATCCCCTCCATTTCTTTTTTCTTCTTAGAGTTGCAGGATGTTCATAATTAGCTATAGTTTAGATTTGCAAGTGAATGGATGAATAGATAGAACATTGTTGATACATGATCTGACGATTGAAGAAATTAAATTTGTAATTATATAAGTATTGCCAATTATTATGAAATTACATCATTATAATTTATGAAACTTGAGGCTGTATCGAATTTTAAGGCCTCACATGATCTCTAGGGCGATACTCTAGATTTATGTGGTAGTGTTATGTGACCAAACCAAGTGTTAGTTTTAGGGCATGATATAATTAATGGTATTAGAGCTTAGGTTATGATCACTTGAACTATGGTATAAGTGACTAATGCATGACAAAGAGGATTTGAGTACGAGGTTATGATCACTAGAGACATAATAAAAGTAAAAGAAAGGATTCAAAGTTTGGATTTCGGATCAATAGGTATTATGATAAAATTTATGCATAAGTGGCAAATAATGTGTATGTGGTATGTCTTGGATTTCAATAAGTAGGGTTTGACCTAAGTATAAGAGGTGTTGACCTTTGAATATTGGATATTATACCGATAAGTTATGTTGTGTTGTGAATACTTATTCAATTATTATTTAGATGATTTTGGGATTCTAAATTTGATATGGAGAAGATCATAATAAATGTTTTAATTTTGATATTAATTATTTGATCATTACAATTTTGGGTTTATCCGAAGAAAGTTATTTAGAATGTGGCCTAAGAAAAATTGCATTGTATTAGAGATGAATATTTTTTGAGTATTGAACTTATAAGAGGATCATGTATGAAACTCACATGTAAATAAAAAATATATTTGATTCTATTGGAGGATTGAATTTTTTTAAAAGAGCATGACATAAAGAATATTGAAACTTAGGATTATGATCACTAGGAATTATGATAGAGGTGATTCATAAAGTTCAAATTTTGATGAACAATTTGTGTCTCAGACTATAATTTAAGGGGTTGAAAAATTTATGATCTTAATTGGCTTGAAAATTATTTAGTAAACCCTAAAAAATTTGGTGGATTTAAATTAGAGTGCACAACAAAAGTATGATAGTTTAAATCATTTAAATTTGATTGAAAACATCGGTTCTAATTTAGAGGGTGTTATTATAGAGAATTGAAATTTCTTTTCAAGTGAAGAAGATTATTTAGGAGATCGAGGATAAGATGAAAATTTTGTACCTTTAAGATTTCAGATTTGTAGTATGTTACTTTTGAGGACGAAATTACTTTAAGAGAGGAGAATGTGAGGACCTAGAATTTTTAACCCTCTTGCACAAATCACAAAGCATTAAAAAAAACAAAAACCCCTCATGCTTGTGGTACATATAAGGCAAGAATGGCTGGGAGTCTCCCTTTTCTCCGACTCCATTAAAGAAAGGAATAGAGCATGGCCAAAATTATATGGATTTTCACCTATAAATAGATCCCCTTCTTCCTCCTTGATTCTTACTACAAATTTGCTCGAAAATCACCACTGATTTGAGTCTTTTCGTTGAGTTTTTTTATAAGATTCTATCGAAGAAATCATCGGATCTCTCACCGTGGGTGTTGCCAAACAAAGGAACACCTTCTTCTCCTCCTCCTAGTCTCATCATTGCTAGAATAAGCATTGTAGGCCACTGGCTTCATTAATAACAAGATCTCCCCTATTCTTTGATTTTTTTTTTCTCTTGATTCACTAATCATAAGTGGTTGTGGTTGCCGTCGAGGTCATCTCTTGATCAGGGATGAGTGTGGCCATTGGCCACCAACCTGGTCCCATGGCCATGGCCAAGCGAAAGAGAGAAAGAATAGTAAAGGTTTTGGTTACCTTGTTTAAAGAAAAAGAAGAGGAAGATAGTGCCTCTCTTCTCTCTCTTTCTTTTATTTAATTTGTTTGTTCTCTCTAACTAGGTTGAGGAAAACCTTAAAAAAAATTAGGGGACTTGGAGTGGACCTCGAAAAGTCATAGAGGGTTTAAATCAAATTATTTATACTTTATTATTTTAATATTAAAATTGATTCTATAGGAGAATAATTTTCTAGATAGGAGGTCACCGAGCAGGTCCCTTAGAATCCAATTCATAAATAGAGGTGCGCATTGATATTTAGAGAGTTACTTCATCATTGTAGAGATAAGGATCCTTGGACATGAATGCTAGGGTGTGTGTGTGTATGTGTATTTTAATTTTTGCACTGCATGATTTTTGATTTCTCATGGCTAGCATTTATTTTATGATTGTCAATATAATTATTTGTATTTTTCATATCATATATTTGTATCAAACATCAATAGTTTTTCAGATGCTTTGGATTGTGATGTCGATTATTGAAAATTTTAAAAGAACATAATATATACAGTATTTTTTTGGCATAATTAAGATTTAATAAATGAATAATTAAAAAAGGAATATTTGGACTAGTCACATTAAATTGAGAATAATCTTATCATGGATAGAAACGTGACACTGAGAATAGCTCGCCTTGGGCAGGAATATGATACTGAGAATAGCTCACCATGGATAGAAATATGGTATTAAGAATACACTACAAAAAAAAAAAGCCTTTGCCGATGCAAAATTTATCTATACAACACTTTGCATAGATAAAGATCATAATTAGCTATGCAAGATACTAAATGTTAGTAAAAATGAAATAATTAGCTATGCTAAAGTGTTAACTTAAATAAATATAATTATCAACATCATTATTGTGTCGGCATTTAAAATAAAGCATCGATAATGGATGGTCTTAAATTTTTATTTTTTGATAAATATTTATCGATGCTAACTTAGCAAAGATAAAAAGCCTAATTTTCTATTCTTCTAGCTTACGTAGGTAATTAGACTTATTTTCTACATTAAATTCACATTGGCAAATATTTTTTTTATAATTTTTTTTATTTTTGTAAAATTTTTTTTGACATTTAATAAGCGTAGGTAAATAAGCATAATTACCTATAGTTACTTGTGATGTAGGTAATTAGCATTATTTTCTATGCTAAATTAACATTGGCAAATATTTTATTTTTTTGTTAATCCTTATTTCCTATGCTAAATTAACTTTGGTAAATATTTTATTTTTTATTTTTATAAATACTTTACCGACGTTAAATAATTGTAGGCAATAAAGCTAATTACCTATATTTATATTTTATGCAAGTAATTAGTCTTATTTTCTATGATATATTTACATCGATAAATATTTTTTATAATTTTTTTATTTTTATAAATAATTTATCAAAGTTAAATAAGCATAGATAATAATCTAAATTACCTATGTTTAGTACTTACGCAGGTAATTAGGCTTATTTCCTATGCAAAATTTACGTCAGTAAATATTTTTTTTTTATAAATTTTTTATTTTTATAAATAATTTATCGATGTCAAAATAAGTGTAGGAAATAAGCCTAATTATCTACGAACGAACTAAACATAGGTAAAGATGGTTATTGCCCATGCTACTTTAACATCGACAAATATTTTACTTTTTTATTAATTATTTTTATTTTTATAAATAATTTATTATTATCTAAATAATTTGCTAGTATATTTTTTAATTTAAAGTTCATCTTCATCGTTTATTGTCTAAATAATTATCGTTAGAGTATCATCACAAAAGTTTATCTCAATTTGATAGTCTTAGCTATATCGATCAATAAAATTTGATTTTGACAATCATGAACGATCATATGATGATCTGATAGATAGAGACCACCGATATATTTAAAAATTTACTATAATAATCTTGATGATATTTATAGTATACTATCAAAATTTTTCAATCAGATATTATTATCATGATCAATTTAGCATGGAATAATTTTGATTGTTAAATAAAAAATGCATGATCAAAAGGCCAAATGGCATCCAATTATAAGATAATTTTTTAAATGAATGATCTTTGCTACTACTTTGCTCCTTTGTACGGTGGTGATGGTAAAATTCAAACCGTGCATGTATGAACCATCCATGTTAAGTAGATCTTACAAAAAGTACTAGTATAATTACTTAAGAATCTTAAGAATGAGTATCAAGAGATATAGTTTTGGATTACTCATATATGTACATTTTGAATTTTATGATTACCAATGTACAAATAATCAAAGTAGTAGTAAAAATTATTTATCTAAAAAATTACTTCATAATCGATCGTCGTTTGGCTTTTTGATCATATATTTTTTATTTAACGATCGAAATCATCCCATGCTAAATTGATCATGATAATAATTTTTGATTAAGATAAAATTTTGATAGTGGCTACAAATATCATAAAGATTCTTATTATAAATTTTTGAAATCATTGGTGATCTCTATCTATTAGATCATGATGTGGTCATTCATGATCATTAAAATCAAATTTTATTGATCGATATAGCTAGGACAATCAGATTAAGGCAAACTTTTGTGATGATACTCTAATGATAATTATTTAGATAATGAGCGATAAAGATAAATTTTTAAATTCTAAAATTATATCTATAAATTATTTAGATAATGATAAATTATTTATGAAAATAAAAATATTAATTAAAAAAATTTTTGATGTAATGAAAACATCACAAAATGTTTTAATTACCTACACATAATGTTTATGTAGGTAACTAATCTTATTACCAATGAAAAATAAATGTTGGAAAATGTTTGATATTTTTAGTGATGTAAAATTAGCATCGGTAAATAGGGGAATTACCTATGAAAACTTTTAACATAGAAAATTTATGTTATTTTTTATGGGTATTTTGCATCAAAAAATATTTTTTTAATTTTTTATTTTTAAATTATAATTAAATATTTTTTGACTATAATTTAGCATATTTAAATATCATTGTTATGGAAAATAAAAAATTAAATAAAAAGAAAAATATTTTTTGATGCAAATTATACATAGGAAATAGCCCAAATTTCCTATGTTAATTTTTTCTATAGGTAATTATGCATATTTACCGACGTTAAGTTTACATCACTAAAAACTTATACTTTTTATTAAATATTTTATTTTTGTTAAATATTTTCTGATGTTTGTTTAATGTCGGCAATAACCTTAATTACCTATGCTTCTTGTTAACATAGCTAATTATTCGAATTACTAACTTTTTTTGCTTTGGTAAATCTCTTTAGATATTTATGAACCTGCTCCTCTATGCGTTTTCATCTCCTACCCCTGCTCTACTATTTCCCCCGACCCAAACCCATCCCTTCGGCTGTCCTATTTCTCCCATCCACCTATTTCCCTATCTCTCTTTCGATCACTCTCATCGTCGGTCGTTCCCACCTCCGCCTCCACTGCTGTAGCCGCCACTATCGTCGCCGCCATGCTGCTGTCCTCGAAAGGTAAAACATTTTTTTTTTGATCCTCGGGAAAGGGAGGAGCGGGGGGGTGGGGTTGGTTGTCAGGGTAGGGAGGAAGGAGAGGAGGAGGAGCGAGGTGGGGCGGAGGGGAGCCACGGGCTAGAGGTGGGGGGCACGATCAGAGCGGGCCCAAGCATTTTGGGGGAGGAGGAATGCTGTGGGGGGGTTAGGGACTACCGGTGGGGCCTGGGGGGTAGGGGATGGCGGTCGGGGCTTGGGGGGTAGGGGACGGCCATTGAGGCTAAGGGGTACGAGACTGCCATCGAAGCCAAGGGCGGAGTGGCCGGGGTTGGGGGGTGGGGTTGTGGTGTATGGAAGAAGGAGGAAAATTTTTATAATTATATATTTTATGTAAAAAAATTAATATTTTATATGTAATTATATAAATATTTTATATAGAATTATTTATTATTTTATAAGATTATATATTTTATAATTATTTTATATATTTTATATATTTTATATCTAATTATATAAATATTTTATATAAGATTGTTATTTAATATTTTATAGGATTATATATTTTATAATTATTTTATATATTTTATAAGATTATAGGTAAATATAATACCAAACCTTCCTTTGGTATTATAAAAATATATTTATTAATTATTAAAATATATTATAATAAATATTAATATATTATTAATATATTTTAAAAATATATTTAGTACTCCTATAAATTATAAATTCTATAAATATATTAATTATTATTGATATAATTAATATTTTTATTTATATTTATAATTTTTTAATATAAATATTTATTTTGACTAGGAAAATAAGATAAATAGAAGTAATATATTATAATTTCATTGTCTAAATATATAGTGTCATAACATATTTCTACTATAATTTAAAATTATTATTGAATGAAAATATGATAATAGTATGATTAATAATATACTATAATATATAATTTAGGTGTAATGTAAAGTCACATCACTTATAATTTTATAATTTTAATTTGATAGAAAATTAAAAAAAACTATCCATATCATTTTAAAAATACTAGTATTAATATGAAGACACAAAGTGCCATAATTCTAGTTAGTAGGAAGGTTGCATAGATAAAGTTATATTTATGAAATATAATTTATGTTATGTTTTATTAGCATTTTTTATTGATGATATTTGTAATGTATGTTGTTGATGAATGTTGTTTGACTTTGAATTTTTTTTTAATTTTTTATTTGAGATTCATATTGGTAGTTTGTTGTTAAAGCTTTAATCTTTGATTTATAATTTTTTATTTATAGAATTTATTGTATAAAATATAAAAAACATTCATTTTTTAGAGAAAACTCTACTGAAATGTAGAGTTATCTTTTTTTGATAAATTAGGACCTATGGGTCGACATCTATTATTTTGTAGAACAAATTATAGAAATTATATTTTTCTTTTCTCATCGTAGAGGACATAGGTCAACCCATGGGTCGACCTTTGTTGTTCTACAGGCCAAATTAGACCTCTATGCTAGGGGCTGACACATAGAAAAGTCTATAATGGCTAGTTTTTTAGTCTTTTTTTGAAGAATTTAATGCTATTTAATTACTCTCTAATGACTGCAAAAGGCTACTGTTCATTATCCAGTATTGATTAAAGATATAAAAGCATTCAAATGAAAGAAAAACTCAAGAAATGTCAAGAGAATATTCAGCCTCAAGAAAATCTTACTTCCAAGCAAAGAAGTATTGATTTTAAGCTTAACCAGCTCTTCAACATGATGGAAAATATGCAAGATTTCATGAATTTTAAATTTTTTTTGAAATATAATGTAGCAGAAGTTATAAATTAAATCATTTAATCTATAAATGCATGTAATCAAATTATTAAATCCTACAACTAGGACCTATAACATGTCATATTATCTTTTAAATCAGAAAATAAAAGGTTTGGTATTGATCAAATCAATATCCTAGATCTAGAATGATTCTAAATCTAAAACCTAGATCGCATCTAGGTGAGAGAAGAGATCAGATCTCTTACTTTTGCATGGGTCGAGAACTCCGTGGTTGATTTTTGTTGTTGTCTTTGGAGCCGCACATATGTCCGACCTCTACAGGTGACTATACGAGGTTGCAATAAAATTAAAAATTCGTCAAACGAAGATCCGCTCGAAGTGCTAGCTTCTTACGAATTTCTTTGAATGATTAATTTATAATTTATTCTTCGGATTTCTTGGACACTCCAAGAGATGAAGAATAAGAGGAGGAATAAGAAAGAAATCCAATCTTTGGATCTTCCAAAAATCAAAATTAAAATACATTAGAAAAGATTCTAAGAGAAGATAAATCTTCTCTTTCAGGACATTAATGATTGATGTCCTGAAAACATCTTCATGCTAGGACAAGGGAAGATTTTCTCTCCTAGATTTTTTTCATATTTTCAGATCTCACACTCTCTGATTTTTCTAATAGAAAAATCTCATAAAAATATGGAGAAGAAGGGTTCTTAAAGAAATCCTAAGAGAAGACCTTCTTCTCTTTTCCTTCTCTCATCAAGACATGATCAGATCATGTCCAAAATTGATCATCATACTCCAACATCTTCAAGCACAGATCTCCATACCTTTTTTTTCTCTCTCTCTCTCTCTCAGATTTTTATTATATAAAAATCATAAAGAATAAATAAAAGAGGATTAGAAATAAATCTCTAAGAGAAAATAATTTTCCTCTTACCTTTCTCTCTTTAAGATATCAATAATTGATGGCTTAATGAGATCTTTCCTTCATGGAACTTGGCGTCCAAAGTCTCTCATGGCTACTCCTACTTTTCTTCTATTTTTTAATGATTTTTTAAAGTTTTATACGTCCTAAACCTGATAGAAGGCATCCTCCCTTTTATGTATGGAAGATTAGGTCAAAACCTAGTCTTAAAAGGAGACCAAGGAGGAGTTTTTGAGGGCGTCCAACTCTTGGACACCTCCCCCTTAATTTTATGCATGGAGAAACAAAAGGCAATGCACAAAATTAGGAGAAAAGTGGGTGATAAAATTTGGAAGCATGGAGAGAATTTCCAAAAGGGAGAGAAGGAAGTTTGACATTTTAAAAAACTCTATTTGATTCAAAACCAAATACCAAATTTGACCAAGTCAAATTTGATTCTCAATAAACTAGATGTGGAGCATGGAAGAGCTTTTATTGGCATGGAAAACATCACATAAAATCTGAAAATAAATTAGTGGGCATGGAACCTCTAATATGGTGCAAGGAAAGGAGGAGTCCTAGTCTAACTAGGACTCTTCTATTTTGACTAGGTCAAAGCCATCTTAAATCCAATTTAAATTTTATTTAAATTAGATTTGAGTCAACTTAATTAATAGATAATTTTAATTTAATTAAAAGTCTAATTAAATTAAATTTAAATTATACTTAAATCTAATTTAATTTTTAATCAAATTAGAAATTAGGTGCACTCAAGTCCTGATCGAATAGGAACTTATTCTTTCTTGCAATTAGCTTATCCAATAAATCAATTAAACTTAATCTAATTAAGTCTAAACTAATTTAAATTGAATCTAATTTAATTAAAGTTAATCTCAGTTCAATTGCTCAATCAGATTGAGCCAATTAGTAATTCAATTGCTAATCAATCTTCCGCAACACTTGCATTAGATCAAACATCAATCGCATTGAATATTTGACCTTAGAACGATTCTTAATCATTAATTAACTATCTGATTAGATTACAACCTCTAATGTATGTGATCCTATAGGTTCAAACCTAAGTCGATAGCATAGAAATTAATTTCTATATCAGTCGAAGTAACCATCTAGCAATGATTCACGACGTCCAGATAGGTCGAATGTATGCAAAGTAACATTCTTAGAATTCTGATCCATGGTTACCATATAATTCATTCCTATAACTAATAATACTCAAGATGACTTCGAGTACACTATCAATACTTATACAAGTTACCTCTTTATGTCTCAAAATTTTGCAAATCTTGTGACTCCTCATGAGGATTATCTAGGTCTAGGTTTTGCTAAATTAAAATACAATGAAATATTCTCTTTCTGAAGTTAATCAGGAGTGGTAAATCCCATCTTGACTCACACACCAACTTCATAAGTACTTGACTGTACCAAAAAATCTTTTAAATCTATATTAAAAATACAGACAGTCCGACATCAAAGTACGGTAAGTTCTTGCAAGTTACTATGGTGATCTCAGGTCGGAGGGATACTTATATCCATTGGCCTTAGCTAGCTACTCTTGACATTAGAGTGCTATATTGATCACGTTCAGTATAAATGTACTCTTACATCTCATCTAGATGCCATACCAGTATTTTCACACCACTTGATTATGAGAACAACCAACGCATATGGCATACAGTGACCTACACTCAATAAATTATCATTCTTGTTAATAACTTATCATTTGACCATGAATAGTTTAAGAACCATCTGATAAATTCTTCTTTATCGATTGATTATGGTTCTAAAAATTTCATCATAATTTAGAAGTTCATTTAAGAAAAATAAAACTTTTATGATGAATCAGCCAAATAACTATTATTATTAGATAATTTATATACTAATTTCAATCATCTACTACTTAGATGATTGGCTTTAGGATACATTTTTTAATAACTTTTATTTAGACTAAAGCCAATCAAAATGATATCAAATATCCTATCTTCCACTTAAGTTCATAAAACTTCTTAGTTCTGAGGTCTTAGCAAATGGGTCGGTCAAGTTCTCTACTTTCATCGATCTTCCAAAAATTGACATCATCCTGATCTAAAATAAAAAATGGTAGTGATACAGAATATGTTGGTCCTTTGATTCTTTAGTTTGAGCTATGGTTCTAGTGCTATTATAGGACTAGACCATCGATGAAGGTGCTACTCTCAACCTGCTAATGAACCTCAGCAACTACACAGCTTACATGGTAGCATCATATGTCATGATATACTCTACATCACTAACTGAATAGGCTACAATATCTTGCTTGGAGCCTTTCCAACAGATTGTTTCTACAATTAGGATATGACTTGACACTTTCTTATTGTCATCTTGTTCTAACTAAAAACTAAAATCAAAATATCTGTAGGTTTTAAGTCAGTATCTCCATATTTGAGTCACTGGACCTTAGTATTTTTTAAATACTTAAGGATTGTCTATACAATCTTCCAGTGATTCTCACTTAGATCAGACTGGTATCTACTCACTACCATTAGTGAGTATACCATATCTGATTTTAAATATGGAGAAATTAGATTATAGCCAAATCTTTATTCCTTGCAATGCTGGAATGCCATTTTCGATTAAGAGAATTTCATCCATAGACAACACCAGGAATAACACTATAGAATATTTTGCCCACTTATAAATGCAGAATTTATCTTTATTCATAACAAAGATATACGTTCACAATGTATGTTCTAAAACTGAGATAATAGCCAAACGGGCTTTATAGGTCTTTACCTTTCCATCTCTGCTACTTTGATCTTTTTGAAAATCTATTCATACCTAATGGATTTTCTTCCTTCAAGTGAATCAACTAGTGTCTACACACTATTGATTTTCATGGACTTCAATTTAGATTATGTGGCTTGAAGCCACTTCTCAGAGTCAGATCATTGCATTGCATCCTTATAGGTGATCGGATCCTTATTGTTCTCATCGAGCTCAACAGGATCACTATCTCGGACCTAGATCTTGAAGTATCTATCCAGCTAACACGGTATTCTATCGAATCTTTTTAAAGGTGTGACTTTAATGGGCTCTAGATTTGATCTGATCAAATCCGGTTCTGTAGGTTTAATAGATTATGTCGGTTTATTTTCTACCAGTCAAACTTCTTCAAGTTCAACTTGACAGACATCAGTTCCTTCTCTAAGAAACTTCTTTCCAAAAGGAATGCCCTACTACTGATAAACATCTTATGTTTTTCAGTATAGTAGAATTAATAACCCTCAAATACCTATTGGACCAAGATCTAAATTTATCTGTATGCAAACCTTTGACATAGGCTAATCAACTCCAAACTCTAAGGTGAGAGAGTCGAGGTCTACACCCGATCCATATCCCAAATGGAGATTTACAATAGATTTACTTGGTATATTTTTGGAGTAAAACAAGTAGTCATAATAGTACGATCATGAAACAAGCAGACAAGTAAACCCTATCATGGATTGAATCATATCTAACAAAGTTCAATTTTCTCTTTCAGATATATTATGTTTCGAAAAAGAATCCACTGAGAGAGAATCCAATTCTCTCCTAAATATGTCACAAATTTACTGGATAAGTATTCGCCTCTTTGATCTAATTGAAGAGTTCCAATACCATTTTTAGTTTATTTTTCTATTTTATTATTAAATCATTTGAATATTTTAAATGATTTAAGCCAGATGCACCCATGCCCAGATAGGTCGTCTGTAATGAAATATTAATATCTTTTTTTGGTACTTAAGTTCATAGGTCCACATACATCACTATGTATGAGACTTAGAACTTTATCGGCTCCTTCATCATTTTTATTAATAAGTGATTTTATCATCTTTCTAAGAAGACAAGACTCATAGGCTATCAATGATTCACAATCATTGATATCGAGATTTTTCTCTCAAGCTAATCCGTTTATCATATTCTTGTCAAGATGATTAAGCCTATAACACCAAAGATAGGCATCCATGACATAATCTAATTTGGATATTTATTAAATATATATATTATACTTAATAGATTGTATAAATATTAAATATTATTTTTTTATTATCCATGTATTATTATAATATTATTCATAATAATATCACAACAATCTTTTTATTGATAAATGATAATCATCTCTGACCAAAAGACCAACAGAGATCACATTTATCATAAACGATGGACAATGATAACAATCACTTAAAATGATATTTTTTGAAAATAAGCTTGACAATTCCTAGAGCTAAGATTGGAACAAGACTTCCATCCCTAACGTTCAGATATTTCTCACCATTTTTAAATATTCCACTTACCTAAAGTCCTTGCAACGAATTGTATAAGACCACTGGTATCTAATACCCAGGTAGTAGAATTACATATAGAGAAATTTTAAGGTGTTATCACATAACATCCTTGATGAGCAACTCTTGCTCCTTTCTCTTGTTCAGCTTATTATGGTCAAAGAAAGCAAGACAATTCTTTTTTCTATGATCTTGCTTCTAATAGTAGAAGCATTATTTCTGATTTGGATCAATTTTAGACTAAGTATTTTGACTGGACTTAGAAGTCTTAATACGAACCAATTCATACTACTGAACTAAATTCAACTTTTGATACTAATTATCGAAGTTGGAACCCATAAGTCATCATTATCTAATAATGATTGGAGCAATAAGGGTTTAGTCTTATTTTGAGAAAAGAGAACAATGACCTAAGTATATAAATTATTTTAAGCCTAGAGACTTGGACTTTAGTCTAAAGATTCTTCTACTATTTTATTTGAATTGATAGCCTCTACCTCCAATTTGGAGAATTACTTTAATTTTCTAGTAGGTACTAGAATCCACGTAGACTACACACAAGCCCGACTTTGGTCGGCCAACCTATGTGCATCTATGGGTATGTTCATTAACCAATTATTTCTCCAAACAACTTTTAGTAATTTAATTTTGCCCCAAAAACCTAATGAGTAGGCTTTGACCTTTACTATAAGAATCCGATTAGGTCCAACCATTAACATGACCATACTTGATGCATCTAACCAACGAATGATTAAGCCCAACTTTGGTTGGCCAACCTAACCATCATTAGAGAGACACTTCCAAGTTATCATATTATGAATGATAATTTTATTAATCAATAAGCACCAGGCCTTTGGGTCTCTAAAGATTATTGAGTTAATAAATCCATTATTATCCAACTTAATGGGAGGCTATGACTCAGTTATCTCCATAACTTTATCATTTTAAGGATTTAATAATTTTAGAAAATTTAAAATATTAATGATTTAAGGATAGAAGGGACATGGACCAATTTGCTCCCACTGACTTCACCAAGTTAAGTCCTCCCACTGACTTTTCAAGTCTTTGACAAGAACTAGGATCAATATCGATTTATGGGCACCTGATCAGTCTCACTGAATACAATCAGTCTCACTGATTTTCTATATGACATAGTTAGCATGAATCAATGAGCAATCTAATCAAGATCTGATTAACTGCATTAGCCAGATAAGTGAGATCGATGGAAGGGTCTGCCAAGGCTTGTCTTAGACACTATTAGAAATGATCAGATAAGCGGATTGCCAATTAAAAATTATCGATCTAAAATGCTAGACTTACCTTAGACATCAATCGATTTATTAGTTTTGATTTGATCTGCCTAAAGACTCAGGCTCGATCACTAAGCCACGATCAATATCCATTTATTAGATGTATAGACTTTGATCAACTACAACTATTAAAATGTTTTATATAAATGATCTAATCCTAATTAACTATTAATTAGGTTTGATCAATTTCTTAACTAAGTCCATATTTAATCTAACCCTAGGTCTAACCTAGTTAAAGACCTGATCAAAACTAACCCATTATCCTTTAATCTATGTTTTATGAAATTATCTTAAGATCTTTAAATCATAAACCTAAATCCTAAACAGTCACTTAATTTTTAATTAAGTTCAAAGCTTATGGATTTGGATTTATGGAATCTCAGAACTAATTTTTGATTTAATCATTTGAAACATTTTCAAATTGGTAAACAATTTATATTGAATCATATTCAATATATGGTTTTAGATCTAATTTATTTTGATGTTTTGATCATATCCTAGGGTTTCGAATCTAGGATTTTGCAAAAAATAAGTTTTTAATTTAAATGCTATAAAATAAATATATCATATACATTCTAGATTCAAAATAAAAGATACATATCAACATATACAATAATAGGATCTAGATCTAAACACAAAAGACATCATATCGATCAGATCATAAATCATTTAAAGTTAGATTTAAAATTTAAAAATAAATTATAAATTATTTTAAATTTTATCTAATATATTTTTTAATTTAAGTTATTTGGATCAGTACATACTAGGACAATCTCTCCACTGTAAGGGATAAATCTTACAGTAGAACAATCTTATAATCAATATGTCTAACCCGATATTATTTAGATCTAATCTAAAAAATCTAAAATAGATCTAACATCTATTTAACTTTAGACTTAAAATTAAAAAATAAATTATAAAATTATTTAGATCATATCTAACTTATTCATGATTCAAGAATTATAGATCAGTACATACTAGGACAACCTCTCTACTATAAGGGATAAACCTTACAGCAGAACAATCTTATAATCAGTATGTACGATCGATAAAGTATTATTTTTTAAATTTAATTTAATATAAATATGATCATGTTATAATAGAATCTAGATGCTCCGATACCACTAATGGAAAATATGCAGGATTTCATGCATGAATTTTAAAACTTTTTTGAAATATAATGCAGTGGAAGTTATAAATTAAATCATTTAATCTATAAATGCATGTAATCAAATTACTAAACCCTATAACTAGGATCTATAATATGTCATATTGCATTTTAAATCAGAAAATAAAAGGTTTGGTATTGATCAAATCAATACCTAGATCTAGAATGATTTTAGATCTAAAATCTAGATCGCATCTAGGTGAGAGAAGAGATTAGATCTCTTATTTTTGCACAGATCGAGAACTTCATTGTTTATTTTTGTTATTATATTTAGAGTCACACATGCATCCGACCTTTACAGATGATTCACACGAGACTGCAACAAAATCGGAGGTTCGTCGAATAAAGATCCGCTCGAAGTGCTAGCTTCTTGTGGATCCTTCTAGATGGTTAGTCTATAATTTATTCTTCAAATTTCTTAGATACTAAGAGATGAAGAATAAGAAGGAAATTCAATCTTTGGATCTTTCAAAAATTAGAATTAAAATACATTAGAAAAGATCCTAAGAGAAGATAAATTTTTCCTTTCAGGACATCAATGATTGATGTCCTGAAAACATCTTCATGCTAGGACAAGGAAAGACCTTCTCTCCTAGATTTTTTTCATGTTTCTAGATCTCACACTCTCTGATTTTTTTCATAGAAAATCTTATAAAAATATGAAGAAGAAGGATTCTCAAAGAAATCCTAAAAGAAGATCTTCTTCTCTTTTCTTTCTCTCATCAGGATATGATCAGATCATGTCCAAAATTGATCATCATGCCCCAACAACTTTGAGCATAAATCTCCTTATCTTCTCTCTCTCTCTCTCTTAGATTTTTATCATATAAAAATTATAAAGAATAAATAAAGAAGAATTAGAAATAAATCTCTAAGAGAAAATAATTTTTTTCTTACCTTTCTCTCTTCAAGACATCAACAATTGATGGCTTAATGAGGTCTCTCCTTCATGAAACTTGGTATCCAAAGTCTCCCATAGATACTCCTATTTTTCTTCTATTTTTTCATAATTTTTTTAGATTTTATACATCCTAAATCTGATAGAAGGCATCCTCCCTTTTATGTATGGAAGACTAGGTCAAAACCTAGTCTTAAAAGGAGACCAAGGAGGAGTTTTTGGGGGCGTCCAACTCTTGGATGCCTCCCCCTTAATTTTATGCATAGAGAAACAAAAGGCAATGCACATAATCAGGAGAAAAATGGGCAACAAAAATTTGGAGGCGTGGAGAGAATTTCCAAAAGGGAGAGAAGGAAGTTTGACATTTTAAAAAACTCTATTTGAATCAAAACCAAATACCAAATTTAACCAAGGCAAATTTGATTCCAAATAAACTAGATGTGGGGCATGGAAGAGCTCTTATTGGTGTGAAAAACATCATGTAAAATTTGAAAATGAATTAGTGGGCGTGGAACCTCTAATATGGTGCAAGGAAAGGAGTCCTAGTTTAACAAGGACTCTCCTATTTTGACTAGATCAAAGCCATCATAAACCCAATTTAAATTTTATTTAAATTAGATTTGAGTCAATATAATTAATAGATAATTTTAATCTAATTAAAATTCTAATTAAATTAGATTTAAATTATATTTAAATCTAATTTAATTTTTAGTTAAATTAGAAATTAGGTGCACTCAAGTTTTAGTCGAACAGGGACTTATTCTTCCTTGCAATTGACTTATCCAAATTAATTAGACTTAATCTAATTAAGTCTAAACTAATTTTAATTAAATCTAATTTAATTAGAGTTAATTTCAATTCGATTGCTCAATTAGATTGAGCTAATTAGCAATTCAATTGCTAATCGATCCTCCTGTAATACTTGCATTAGGTCAAACATCAATTACATTGAATGTTTGATCTTAGAACGATTATTAATCATTGATTAACCATCTAATTAGGTTACAACCTCTAATGTGTATGATCCTATAGGTTTGAACCTAATTCGGTAGCATAGAAACCAATTCTTATACCAATCAAAGTAACAATCTAGCAATGGTTCATGATGTCCGGATAGGTCGAATGTATGCAAAGCAATATTCTTGGAACCCTGACCCATGGTTACCGTATAATTCATCTCTATAACTAATAATGCTCAAGATGACTTCGAGTACGCTATCAACACTCATACAAGTCATCTCTATTGTATCTCAAAATTTTATAAATTCCATGACTAAAGATTACCCAGGCCTAGGTTTATGAGCTCAGAAGTGGTACTCCCAAGTCTTAAAAATATAAGAAGATAGGTCATGGAAAGATGGAAGGAAGTCGGAAGAAAAATTAGCTCTTCTAGCAAAATTCAAAAACTGGGTCGGCTCACCTTGAGACTGAGCCGGCTAAGTTGGAAACTGAGCCAGTTCAGTCTAGGACTGGATCGGCTAGGTCTAATAGAAAAATCAAGATAGAAAGCAGCATTTTTGGACTGTTGGCATAGTACACAACAGTCGCAGGTTAGCCGACTCAGTCTAAAATTAGGTCGGCTCAATTTTCGTGGGTTATTATTTTATGTACATGGATTGTTTGGATTTGGAGAGTTTTTCTATGAGCTTGGGCTTGACCCTTTGTAAAGTATATATATTAAAAATAGGTCAAGATTGTAAGGAGGCTAAAACATACTGAATAAAAGCTCTTTTCTCCAAGAAATATCTTTCTCTTTTCTTCTTTATTCCTTGAATTGTTTGATCATACTTTTGTAGAAATCTCTGAGAAGTACTTTTTTATTGCTTGGCTAATCACTAGCGGCCACACCGATCCATGAGGGAAGAGCACACATTCCCGACATTTGGTATCAGAGTGATGTTGCGTGGAAGAAAGGAAGACACCTAGGGTTTACTACATCTAGGATCTATTGCATCAGGTTTTATCTTAAAACTTCTAGTTTGCTTCATGGTTGTCTCTAGATTGAGGTGGAGATTGTTTACATAGAGAAAAGTTTGAAAAGAGGATCTAGGACTAGTTAGATCTTTTTTGAAGAGTAGTTTTGCTGGTGTGTGAGATCATGAAGGATGTTAGGGATCTATTCTCGACTTGTTTGAAGTCATGGAATTAAGTGGATTCAAGGTGGATTTTGAGAAATTCGACGATAAGAAAAACTTTACTCTATGGCAGCAAAGAGTAAAGGACTTGATGGTTCAGTAGAGAATCTACAAGATCTTGACAAAAGAAAGGCTGAAAAAGATCAGTGCTGAGGATTGAAAAGAGTTGGAGAAAATTGCTTTTAGCATAATTCGAATGTGCTTGGCCGATCAGATTTTGCCCAAGGTTTGCATAGAAACTATGGCAAAGGATCTCTAGGAGAGATTGGAGAGCACATACATGGAGAAGAACATGATGAATAAGCTATGGTTGAAGAAATAGCTATATAGTCTGAGGATGTCCGATGGCGGAGATCTTGTTGCACATATCCAAAGGTTCAATCAAGTGTATTTTGAGGTGATGAATTTGAATGTGAAGATCGACGAGGTGGATCGGGCATTGCTGCTATTATGTTCTCTCCTAGGTTCATATGATGGTCTTATAACAACTTTAGTTTATGAGAAGAAGACCCTAAACTATGAAGAGGTTGTTGGTGTGCTCAGATCAAATGAGTAAAGGAAAAAGATCTACAAGGAAGATCCTGAGTCTGAGATCTTAGCTGTGAATGAAAGAAAGGAAAGATCAAAGAAGAAGATGAGAAAAATCCAAGGATAGATCAAAGTCTCACGATCAGAGGAAGATGATATTAAAATATTATAAATATCATCAGCCTGGACACCTAAAGAGAGATTGTCTTCTTTTGAGATCAAGAAAAGAGAAGACCAGCAAGAAAGATGATACAGCTTCTATGAGCAGTGGAGAAGACCTGCTAATTGTATCAGATGGATTTACAGAGTACGATACTATATGAATATTGGATTCAGCATGCTCACACCACTATACTTCTCATCAGAAGTGGTTTGCTACCTATCAGAAGGTCGATGGTGGAAGTGTCAGCCTTGAAGATGATCATCCATGCAAAGTAGCTGAAATTGGCTCTATCAGAATGAGGATGTACGATGGGATCATTCATACATTATCAAATATCAGGCATGTACCGAAGTTGAAAAAGAATTTGATTTCTTTGGACTATTTGGAGGAGCAGGGTTATGCTTTTAGTAGTCAGGCCGGGAGTGGATGTTTGAAAATTTCTAAGGGAGCTTTGGTAGTAATGAGAGGTAGAAGACTGAGCAACAATCTTTACAGAATGGAAGGCTCAATGGTAAATGATAGTATAGAGGTGCTAGCAGCGGCACAGAAAAAGCATATTTTATATCAGCTATGGCACTATCGGATGGATCATATGAGTGACCGTGGGCTCACTGAACTAAGTAGAAGAGATATGATCCCAGCTCTGAAGAAGGAGGGCATAGATCTTTGTGAGCCGTGCATCTTTGGCAAATAGTATAGGGTGAAGTTTGCCAGAAGTACCAAGCACGATGAGGGAGTGCTGGATTTAGTGCACTTGGATGTGTGAGGACCAGCTCCTGTATCAGTTAGAGATGGGGCAAAATACTTTATCACTTTCATTAATAATTTCTCAAGGAAGGTGTGGGTTTATCTGATCAGAGAAAAATTAGAGGTGTTTGCCTGATTCAGAGCCTGGAGAGCTTAAGTAGAGAAGAAGTCAGGAAGATAGGTGAAGTATTTAAGGTCGGACAATGGAGGGGAGTATACTAGCCTAGAGTTTAGGAGATATTGTGAGGAAAATGACATCAAATGCCATTACACGAAGAAGATGACTCTCCAGCAGAATGGTGTCGCAGAAAGGATGAACCGCACACTGACTGAGAAGGCATGGAGTTTGAGGTTGCAGACATCACTTTCAAAGTTCTTTTGGGATGATGCTCTAATTTTTTCTTATTTTCTTATGAACAAGTTTTCTCATTATAAGCTGAATGGAGGCATTCTAGAGGAGGTCTAAAGTGAAAAGAAGGTGGAGCTTGGCTATCTTAAAGTCTTTGGTTGCACAACCTATGCACATGTGGAGGCAATTGAGAGGAGTAAATTGGATCCAAAATCTCAAAAGATGATATTCATAGGATATCCACAAGGAGTTAAGGGGTACCTACTGTGAAACTCTCAGGCATAGAAGTTAGTGATCAGTAGGGATATTATCTTTGACGAGAAGAGCATCTTGAGGAGGTCTAGGATAGATAAAACTAGAAAAATAAAGGTGAACAATGGTGGCCAGTCAAAAAATGATGGCATGCAGGTTACATCCACTTATAGGAGTATTCCTATTGAGGTGGAGCTGGGTAGAAAAGTATTATCTCAGATTAAAAATCAGCATAGAGGGCCGGCAGTTCAAATAGATGTGAAGAAGCAGCCATAGACATTAGATAGAGATATGCTAGTGGGAGTGACTTTGCACAAGCCCCAACATATTATTAGGAGGCCAATCAGATATGGCATTGATGAGGTTATCTCCTATATACTCATCACTGCTAATGAAGATCCAGAGAATTATGTAGGGGCCATGGAGAGTGAGGATCATGATTCATGGATATAGATCATAATGGAGGAGATGGAATCACTTGAGAAGAATTAGACATGATAGTTGGTGGATCTTCTAGAGGATTCTTGACCTATTGGCTCAAAGTGGGTGTTCACAAAGAAAGAAGCACCTTTAGAATAAGGTGGAGTCAGATTCAAAGTAAGGTTGGTAGCAAAGAGATACTCACAAAGAAAATGGATTGACTACACAAAATTTTTCTCTCCTATGGTGTGTCATACATCTATTCGAGTTTTACTGTCACAGGTGGCACAGCATAACATGAAATTGGAATAGATGGACGTGAAGACAGCCTTCCTTCATGGGACTTTGGAGGAAAGAATCTACATGAAGCAGCTAGATGGTTTCATTGAGATGGGATAGGAAGAAAAGGTTTGTTTACTCAGAAAGTCTTTGTATGGCTTGAAACAATCTCCTCGTCAGTGGTATCGAAGGTTTGATAGCTTTGTCTTGAGCCTGGGTTTCAGTAGATGTGAACATGATTGTTGTGTCTATGTTAAGAATGTAGATAAGGAGGATGCCCTGTACCTGTTATTATATGTAGATGATATGCTCATAGCCAGTAGAAGCATGGATGCTGTGAAAAGGTTGAAAAGGGCATTATCATCTGAGTTTGAGATGAAGGATTTGGGTCCAGCTGAGAAAATTCTTGGAATAGAGATTTGTAGAGATAGGTGCAAAGAAGTGCTCCATTTGTCATAAGAAAAGTATATCCAGAAGGTTCTAAAGAGGTTTGGGATGGAGAAGGCTAAACCTGCAGAGACGCCATTGCAGAGCCATATGTCTCTCTCCAAGTTACAGAGCCTCCAGTTAGAAGAGGAGAGAGAGTACATGAAATGAGTCTCTTATGCAAATATTATAGGCAGTGTGATGTACACTATGGATTGATGTAGAGCAGTAGATACATGGCTAACCCTGGGAAGGAACATTGAAAAGCATTGAAATGGATATTAAGATATCTGCATGGAATAAGAAATTATGGTTTGATATTTAGTGGGTAGTCAGGAGGATTTGGAGAACAATTTATGAAGATGTGTGAAGGTTCAGGTCCTTTGGAAGGATTTGTGGATGCAAATTATGCCGATGATTTTGATACAAGAAGGTCTACTACTGGATACCTCTTCTGCATATATGGTGGACCAGTGTCTTGGAGATCAATCCTTCAGTCAATCACAGCCTTGTCTACCATAGAGGTCGAGTACATTGGGATAACGGAGGCTGCAAAAAAAGCCCTTTGGCTTAGGAGGTTGATTGATGAATTGGGGGTAGAGCAGAGCAAAGTTACATTATTCAGTGATAGTCAGAGTGCTTTGTTGTTGGCATAGAATCTAGTCTATCATGTGCGCACAAAGCATATAGACGTGAGATATCATAGGATCAGAGAGCTGGTGGAGGAAGGTGAAGTAGAACTAATGAAGGTCTAAACTAAGAAGAATCAGTCTGATGCACTCATGAAGGTACTCCCCAGTGACAGCTTTTAGAGATGTATGGCACGGATGTTGAGAAGAGATGAGTTCACAAGGACTTAGAAGTACCAAGGTAGAGAATATGAGCTTAGAAGTGGTACTCTCAAGTCTTGAAAATATGAGAAGACATATCATGGAAAGATGAGAGCGAGCCAAAAGAGAAATCAGCTCTCCTAGTAACATTCAAAAATTGGGCCAGCTCACTCTCCTAGTAAAGTTCAGAAATTAGACCGATTCACCCTAAGACTGAGCCGGCTAAGTTGAAAATTGGGCTGACTCAGTCTAGGACTGGATCGATTAGGTCTCAGAGAAAAATTTAGATAGAAAGCAGCATTTTTGGGCTATTGGCACGATACACAACTGGATCGGCTCAGTCTAGGACTGAGCCAACCCAGTGCAGGTTAGTCGGCTCAATCTAAAACTAGACCGACTCAGTTTTTATGGATTATTATTTTATGTACATTGGTTGTTTGGACTTAGAGAGTTTTTCTATGAGCTTAGGCTTGATCCTTTGTAAAGTATATATATACTGAAAATATGTCAAGGTTGCAAGGAGGCTGAAACATACTAAATAAAAGCTCTTATTTCTCAAAAATCTCTTCCACTCTTCTTCTCTATTTTTTGAATTATTTGATCGTGCTTCCATAGAAATTTCTAAGAAGTACTTTCTTATTGCTTGGCTAATCACCAACGGCCATGCCGATCCGTGAGGAAAGAGTGCGCATTTTCGATAAGATTTTGCTAAATTGAAACACAATAAGACATTCTCTTTTTGAAGTTAATCAGGAGTGCTCAATCCTATCTTGACTCACACCCCAACTTCACAAGTACTTGACTGTACCCAAAAATCTTTCGAACTCATATTAGAAATACAGACAATCCGACATCAAAGTACAGTAAGTTGCTTGCAAGTCACCATGGTGATCTCAAGTCGGAGGGATACTTATATTCATTAGCCTTAGCTAGCTACTCTTGATAATAGAGTGCTATATTGATCATGTTCAGTGCAGATATACTCCAACATCTTATCTGGATGACATACCAGTATCTTCAAACCACTTGGTTACGAGGACAACCAACGCACATGGCATACAGTGACCTGCACTCGATATGTTATCGTCCTTATTAATAACTTATCATTTGATCGTGAATAGTTTAAGAACCATCCGATAAATTCTTCTTTATCGATTGATTGTGGTTCTAAGGATTTCATCATAATTTAGGAGTTCATTTAAGAAAAATAGAACTTTTATGATGAATCAACCAAATAACTATTATTATTAGATAATTTATATACTAATTTTAATCATCTACCACTTAGATGATTGGCTTTAGAACATATTTTTCAATACAACAATTATTCAAGTCTCTGTACATTCTAAAAGGGTTCTTAGAGACTTCTTCGATTTAGTGTAAAGTATATTTAATGCTTTATTATGCTCATTAAGGAGCTAAACTTAATTTGCATTATAATTAACCTTATACTCTATTTTGTTGTTTTGGTTTAAGTTTTGCGGGATACCAAAACTTAGAAAGGTTGATTCGAATCTTCAACCAGAGTGTATTGGATTGGCTTGTATCCAAAAAATAAGTATTCTAGTTTAGGATAGTTAGGATCGGAAGATTTCGACATTGTAATCATTACATATGATTAGATTATTAAAATTTTCAAGTAGAAGCTTGAAGAGTGGATGTAGTTGCAAGGTTGGTACTGAACCGCTATAAACCCTCTTTGTTTGTAGTGTCTTGATTTGCGTTCTTCTATCCTTACTTCATTCTCTTGCTTGCTTGTTTATTTTCTTAACATATTGTTCACTTTAATCACTACACATTTCACTTCAATTTATCAACACCTTATTTATGGTTCACCCATCACTTTAAAATTTTAATAATCGAATTCAACACCCCCCCCCCCTCATGGGTTGCATAGCTAGGCAACACATTTCTTGTTATAATGTATATGCTTCTTCAAACTCCAAAGATTTATAATCAAAAACAAGGCAAACAAGTATTAGCTTATTTGTTACATCATAGAATTTTCTCATGGACTTGTCTTTTGTGGCTTTGGGATTTTTTCTCAAGAGAATGTGATGCCAAATAGCTAGGAAGAGAGAATGGTGATGGTGGCGATTGTAGGAAAAATTGATTTTTCCGCCGCAGGATCGATCAGATCTATAACAAAATTTCAAAAATTTTCTACATGAATCCGATCAGATCTATAGCAAAATTTTAAAAATTTTCTGCATGAATCTGATCAGATCTAAGAGTTCTTGGATCTGATCCTTATAATCTAATACTAAAAATAAAAATTAAAATAAATCAGTAACAACCTTTGTTACCTATTTAGGATAAACTATTATCTTGACAAAGATCTGGTTGCACTTGAAGCTCTGGATCTAGCCGTGCACATGCCCGACTTCTACTGGAGTCCACTCAGGGTGGTTCTAGAAGTCTTCTTCTATTGGATCTAATGTCAAAACTTCAGATCTAAAATCTTCTGATAGATCCTTCAAAATAGCTTTCGAAGGCGATGCTTTCATCTCATGAACTAGTTGTCTGATTGTCTGATCTTTGCACCAAATACTTTAGAACTTGTGCTGGATTTATGCCCAACTCTTGGGTGTGGAGAAGTGGGAGAAGACCAGAAGGAGATGGCATGGAGAAGGTGGGAGGGGCAAGGCTTCGCCGTATGGAATTGCAATGCACAATAGCTTGCATAGAGTCCTTTTTATAGACCAACTCAAGAATCCCTTCGCATGGTACTTTGATCAAGTCAAAGATTACATGCAGAAGGACTCTCCACCTAATCTCCATGCCACACCCTTTTATTCTTCTAATTTTGTCACACAAAATTCTAAGAAAAATGGCATCATATATTGGATAAGAAAGAGGGTGGCGTAAGCAACTAATCTCCAAGATATTTGATCTGATCAAGCACCTTTAACCCAGTCAAAATCATTTTGAATGGGCCTATTCCCTTATCCATATGGGGCGCACGCCTAGGAGGACGGGACATGCGCCCTCTCCTCTCTCATGAAAATAGCCTGGGGCATGTGCCCGTAGAAAATCTCCAAGGGTGCATGCCCCCTATCCCTTCTTTGCTACATCTGAGTTAATCTTTGATTCTTGTCCCGATAATTTCAGAAATTAGCAGGTCTTGTCCTATTCCCATCTGATGGATTAGGATAATCTTAGATTAGATTAGGATAACATTTTTCTAACCTAGACAAGCTCCAGTCAGACTAGGATAAGATTTTCGATTGAGCCAAATCTAATTTGACTCAATTGAGATGAATAAAATGACTATAGAAGGAGAATGTTAGGCTCAATCATGCGTTAGCATGATTTTTTTGAATCTTGATAAGTGGTAAAAATATACTAATAAAAATATTAAATTATAAAATAAATTAATCTATTTCTTTAGAAATTAATACTTTTATTAATCTTATATAGGAAAGAAGGCCATCAATGTGAAGATCTTATTTTTTTGGTTCAGATGAAATAAATTTCAGGCAAAACAGACTTCAAACGAGCCCAAAATTGAATTTCAAAAAAAAAAAGAAAAAGATTTTTGATTTCTTTCGATAATCAAGACATCGATGAAGGAGCATCTTCTTCTTCACCAAGTTCTCCACGCCAAGAGCAACGGATAATCAATTTTAGCAATCAAACAATCTAATTTCTCTATGCTTTTTATTTTATTTGCTATTTTTGAATTTGTTATCATGAACTAAATTTTTTTTTACTAAGGCTAAGGTGTAGCCACTCTTTTGATGCAATATTCAATGTGATTTATTTTTAAATTTTATTCAAGAGGAGTATATAAATCTGATCTTAATGCTTTTAGATTACTGGCCATCTTTTAATTGATCTAATGAATATAGATGTTACGGACCAAATACATCTATGTTAATGCTTCTTGATTATATACCTTGTATTATGAATCAAATTAGAATTCATATGCATGCGAAAATTTTAGTACGCTTTGGACGCAGCGTATTTTAATTAAAGAATTTCATAAAACTTAATGCATTAATATTTATTTAAATTACACCTAGACCAAAGGGTAATTAATAAATATTAATAGTTTTGCTATGCCTAGATAAAGGATAGTGAATAAATTAGGAGACTCCACCGTCATATGAAATAAAATTAATCTAAAAATCTGAATATTATATTAACTGAGTTGGTGAACCGATTGCCTTAGTAACATATTGCTCTTGAGTTTAAAACCCTAATAATTTACACTCTCTCTATTTTTTTTAAAACTTTTAATTATTTTTTTATTTTATTTTTTAATTTTTTATTCTCATAAATCGATCTTCTAAATAAAGCATAGAAAAGAGCTTTTTAGTACTTATTTTTTAATCCTCTAGGGATGATACTCTACTCATTCACTTTATTACTTGATCGACTGGTGCACTTGCCATAGCTATAAATTAGCACACATCAAATTTTTGGTGCCGTTGTCAGAAATTGTGTCTAAAATAATATTAAAATTTTGATTCTAACTTTATTTTAAAAATTTATTTTTAATTTTTATTATTTAAAAAAAAAATTAGTACATGACACATACTGGACATAGTAACTTACTACCTTTAGATTCAGAAATTGAAAGGACCATTAGAAGACTACAACAAGAAAGAAACATGGCAGCTGAAGATCCTAACGACATCAACCTAGGATTGGATATGGCAACTGAAGGATAGCATGAAGCTATTCGATCAGTACATCATTCATTAAATGATTATATCACACCATCTATGGCCGATGCAACTTCGAGCATCAGGAGACCGCTTGTACAAGCAAATAACTTCGAAATAAAATCGACAATGATCCAAATGATTTAATCAACTGTCCAATTCAGTGGACACGTGCATGATGATCCGAATGCCCATATTTTTAATTTTCTTGAACTTTGTGATACTTTTAAAATTAATGGGGTGTCAGATGATGCTATTAGATTAAGGTTATTTTTTTCTCTTTACAAGACAATGCTAAGAGTTGGCTTCATTCTCTTCCTATAGGTTCTATCATAACTTGGGATGTCCTAGCCCAAAAATTCTTAGCTAAGTACTTTCCACCTTTCAAGACTATCAAGATGCGTAACGATATCACTTCCTTTATGTAGATAGACATGGAGACACTATATGAGGCTTGGGAGCATTTCAAGAAATTGCTGAGGAGATGTCCACATCATCAACTACCTATATAGCTTCAGGTATAAATTTTCTATAATGGTTTATCTCCTACTAATTGTTCTATGATTGATATAGCAGCAGGAGGAACCATTAATCGAAAAATGGAGGAAGAAATTTTCGATCTGATCGATGAGATGGCATCAAATAGCTATCAATGGCAGACAGAACGTATGATGCCAAAAAGACTAGCAACTGTGTAGGAAGTAGATTGTGTGCCAACCTTACTAGCTAAAATTGCAGCCCTTAGAGCCGAAGTCAACAACTTAAAGGGAATAGCTATGCATGTTCAGAGCATTACTTGTGACCTGTGTGGAGGAGGACACGATGCGAGCAATTGCCAGAGAGGTACTCTTTTTGCTAAAACAATCGATACAGCTAATTATATTGGTAATTTTTTTAGGCCGTAACAAAATAATCCCTACTCCAACACATACAATCAAGGGTGGAGGCAGCACCCAAATTTCTCGTTGAGCAATCAAAATGCAGCACAACAGCCACCCCCGAAATTCTAAGTACCTGAAAAAAAGTCCAACATGGAAGAGCTGATGGTCAAATTTATGCAAAATCAAGAAGCAACTATAAAATATTTGGAAGCCGAACTTAGGCAGGACCAAACAGCAGCAATTCAAAACTTGGAGATGCAAATAGGTCAAATGGCTAAAATAATCTTCGAAAGACCTCAGGGATCCTTGCCCAGCAACACGGAGACCAATCCAAGGGAGCAAGTCAATGCTATCACCTTAAGAAGTGGTACAAAGTTGGAGGAGCCACATCAGAAGAAAGAGACTGAAGAGCCAAGTACAAATAAGGAACCATCAACTCAAATTCGTCAGTCACCAAAACAACCAGCAGATGGATGGTCTTCAGGTATACGATTTGCTGATCCAAATGTGAAGCCCTACGTGCTGCCACTACCATTCCTAGAGAGACAAATACAGCATCCAGATAAGGAATTTTCTAACTTTTTCAAAATTCTAAAGAATTTACATATTAATATTTCTTTTGTAGATGCTATTACTCAAATGCCCAAGTATGCCAAGTTTCTCAAAGAAATCCTAACAAATAAGAAAAAGCTGAAGGAGCATGAGAGAATAAATTTGAATGAAGAATACTCAGCAATGCTTTAAAATAAATTACCATAGAAGTTAAAAGATCCAGGGAGTTTTACTATCCTTTGCATTATTGGTGATTGTAGTTTTGATAAAGTTTTATGTGATTTAGGAGCAAGCATTAATCTCATACCTTTTTCTATTTTCAAGAAGTTGGGTTTAGGAGAACCAAAGCCTACCACTATTACTCTTCAATTAGCCGACAGATCCATCAAACATCCAAGAGGTATAGTGGAGGATGTCTTGGTAAAGGTAAACAAGTTTATTTTTTCTGTTGATTTTATTATTCTTAATATGAAAGAAGATTATGATGTACCCCTTATTTTAGGGAGACCCTTTTTAGCTACTAGAGGAGCTTTAATAGATGTTCCACAAGAAAAATTAATTTTTAGAGTCCAAGATGAATAAGTTACTTTTAATGTTTTTAAAGCTATTAAACATTCCAATGATAATCAAACTTATTTTCGTATAGATGATATTGACAATTTAGTGCATGAGTATTTTTTAGAAAATAGGTTTGAAGACCCTATTGAAGCTTGCATTATCCAATCACAAGAGGGTTTAGCTGAAGATGAAAGGCAAATAGAATGCATAAAATTGCTAAGGGTCAGACCATATATTCCACGCACATACAGACAACGATTTGAAGAATTAGAAAGATCATCCACTCCTTTTCCAAAGACATCAATTGAAGAGCCACCTACTCTTGAACTTAAACCTCTCCCTTCTCATTTAAAATATGTTTTCTTGGAAGGTTCATCACACTTACCTGTTATTATTTCTTCTTGCTTGACAGATTTAATGAAAGAAAAATTATTAAGAGTGCTAAAGAAACACAAAAAGGCATTTGGATGGACAGTAGCAGACATCAAAGGAATTAGTCCCTCAAGTTGTATGCACAAAATTCTCATGGAGGATAACTATGAGCCTATGATCCAACCCCAAAGAAGACTCAACCCCAAGATGCAAGAAGTGGTCAAAAAGGAGGTAATCAAGCTACTGGATGTAGGTATTATTTATCCTATCTCTGATAGTTCATGGGTGAGCCCTGTTCAAGTAGTTCCTAAGAAAGGTGGGATTACTGTAGTTCAAAATGATAATAATGAATTAATCCTCACTAGAACTATTACTGGATGGAGAGTGTGTATGGATTATAGAAAATTAAATGATGCAACTAGAAAAAATCATTATCCTCTTCCATTCATTGATCAGATGTTAGAAAGATTAGCTGGACATGATTTTTACTACTTTCTAGATGGATATTCTGGTTATAATCAAATTGCCATAGCACCTGAGGATCAAGAGAAACCTACTTTTACATGTCCTTATGGTACATTTGCTTTTAGAAGAATGCCGTTTGGTTTATGTAATGCACCAGCTACTTTTTAACGATGCATGATGGCTATTTTTTATGATATGATTGAAAATTATCTTGAAATATTTATGGATGATTTTTCTATCTTTGGATCCACATTTGATAAATGCTTGCATAACTTATCTCTTGCTTTACAAAGATGTGAGGCTACTAATCTTGTCTTAAATTGGAAAAAGTGTCATCTGATGGTACAAGAAGGCATAGTGTTAGGCCACAAGATTTCATATAAAGGTATTGAGGTTGATAGAGCTAAGCTTGAGGTGATCGAAAAATTACCCATACCGATCTCAGTTAAGGCCATTAGGAGCTTTTTGAGGCATGCTGGATTTTACCGTCGATTTATAAAGGACTTCTCTCTAATTTCTAAACCTTTATCTAAATTATTATGCAAGGATGTCTCTTTTTATTTTTTTGATGAGTGTTTGCAGGCATTTAACACCCTCAAGGAGAAGCTGGTCATGGCACCTATTATGGTAGCACCAGATTGATCCCTACCTTTTGAGTTGATGTGTGATGCTAGTGACACAGCCATAGGAGCAGTACTTGGTCAAAGAAAGGATAAGATTTTTCAAATAATATACTATGCTAGCCGCACTTTGACTGAAGCTCAACAAAAATATGCAACCACTGAAAAGAAGCTTCTGGCAGTAGTATTTGCATTAGACAAATTTCATTCTTATCTTATTTTATCTAAAGTTATTATATACACCGATCATGCAGCTCTAAAGTATCTCCTTACCAAGAAAGATGCAAAACTCAGATTGATCAGATGGATTCTTTTGCTACAAGAATATGATTTGGAGATCAAGGATAAGAAGGGCACAGAGAATTCAGTTGATGACCACCTTTCCAAACTGGAAAACATCATAGAGAAGAAATTAGATATTTGCCCTATCAAGGAGGAATTTTCAGATGAACGCCTCTATGCTATATCAGGTAGAACGTTTCCATGGTATGCTGATATTATTAACTACTTGGTTGGTAAGGTTTTTCCACTTGGTCTTTCTTTTCAACAAAAGAAGAGGTTCTTATCTATTGTTAAACATTATTTCTGGGATGAACCCTTTTTGTATAAGTGTTGTTCAGATCAGGTCATTAGAAGATGTATTCCAGAGGAAGAAATAGAGAAAATTCTGCATCATTGTCATGATCGAGAGGCAGGAGGACATTTTGGCCCAACTAGAACAACATATAAGGTTCTTCAATCAGGTTTTTATTGGCCCTCTCTATTTAAAGATGCTCATACTTATGTCTCTTCATGTGACCGCTGTCAAAGAACTAGAAATCTCTCTAGAAGACATGAAATATCTTTAAACAATATTCTTGTGTGTGAAATTTTTGATGTTTGGGGTATTGATTTTATGGGACCTTTTTCTAGTTCTTTTTCAAATCAATATGTACTTGTGGCTATAGATTATGTTTCAAAATGGATAGAAGCAGCACCCTTTCCAACTAATGATGCAAAGGTAGTTGTCAAATTTTTGAAAAAGCATATTTTTGCTTGTTTTGGCACTCCTAGAGCAATCATTAGTGATGGAGGTAAACACTTTTGTAATAAACAATTTGAAAATCTATTAAACAAATATGGTGTCACTCATAAAATAGCTACCCCATATCATCCATAAAACGTGGTCAAGTAGAGGTGTCTAATAGGGAATTAAAAAGAATTTTAAAAAAAACTATAATTGCATCCAGAAAAGATTGGTCATTGAAATTAGATGATGCATTATGGGCATATAGAACTGCATATAAAACACCTATTGGTATGTCCCCATATAGGCTACTCTTTGGAAAAGCATGCCACCTCCCTGTTGAGCTAGAACATAAAGCATATTGGGCCATGAAAATTCTTAACTTTGATATACAAGATGCAGAGAAGAACAGGTTAATGCAAATAAATGAGATGGATGAATTTCACCACCATGCTTATGAGAATGCTAGGATTTACAAAGAACGTACTAAGAAATGGCATGATAACCATATTGTAAAAAGAGAATTCCATGAGGGATAGCAAGTTCTTTTGCATAGTTCACGGCTATATTTGTTTCCAGAAAAGCTAAAATCAAGATGGACGGGTCCCTATACAATTACTAAGGTATTTCCATATAGAGTAGTAGAGATCTTTGATGAATCAAAAGGTACCTTCAAGGTAAATGGTCATAGGCTGAAAAATTACATTAATGGAAGTTTTGAAAAGGAGAAGGAAGCATTTCAATTACAAGATCCACTTTAGAATTCAAAGAAAGTTAAGCTGAAGACTATAAATCAGAACTACTAGATAGGTTGTTTCTTTTCTTTTTAGTTTTGATCATTTTTTTTTTCTTTTATTTTTCAATAATTTGTTGTTGCTCTTGTACTGCTCTGGTGTGTATTTTCAATTTTGCAAAAAAATCAATGAGAACTCAAGCAAAATTTTAAAGCTCCAAAGAACCAGACTGAACCAAATCAGGTATATTCCTTCCTATCCTTTATTGCGCCCTTTATTTTTCTTTCTCCTTTAAGACAATGTAGAATAAGTTAAAAAAAAAAATCATGTGTCAAGAAGAAAATCTTGAGCAAGATAGATTGGATAAGTGATAAAAGATAGAATTATTTGCTAATGAATGTAATGAGTTAAAGAAGTAGATTATTTGGTCAACTTTTAGCAGTCTACTTAGGTCATTAAAAGATTATTAGCACTTCTAATTGCACATGCACACTAACAAGGCAAAGTAGGTATTGATTATAAGACCAATTGGGGATTCAATTATCACTAAAAATTGATAATTAATATACATTCTAATCAAAGAAACTTGAATTTAAGGAAAGAGCTACCTGCCTAAAAATAAAGTGCAAAAGACAGAGTATATGTGGATTGCCTAAAGCCTAGTAACTGGATCTCTGCACCTAGGTCAAGTATGAAAATTCACGTAAAATAGTGAAGGAAAGGCTAGGATGCTCAAAAAAAAAAAAAGGCAGTGTGAAAGCTACCTTAATTCATGAGTATAAAATTGAGAATGTATAGAAAATTGACCAAAATAGGTGATAAGAGAAGATACTTTTGTTCTTTTAATTTAATACTGAAATGCTAAAGTTAGTCATCACGAACACAAGTGCTATAGATCTTTGATGTACTTTAAGAAAGTTTTTAATTGTATTGACTGAAAAATTTGCTTCTGAAGCTCAATGCTTAGTTAGCGGTATTTTCTAAACCTTTTTTGACCTTTAATCCTAGATTTTATCTTTGTGATGGATAATCTTATTGAAACATGGTATTAAATAAAATATTGTTAAGGGACTAGCAATGACTAAGTTGGAGGATGTGATAAGTGGTAAAAATATACTAATAAAAATATTAAATTATAAAATAAATTAATCTATTTCTTTAAAAATTAATATTTTTATTAATCTTATACAGAAAAGAAGGCCACTAATGTAAAGATCTTATTTTTTTGATTCAGATAAAATAAATTTCAGGCAAAATGGACTTCAAACGAGCCCAAAATTGAATTTCAAAAAAAAAAAAATCTGATTTGGTCCAAATCGGTTCATAAAATTGGCTCAGCAGACCGCCCGTCTCGACCGCAGACCGACCCACCGATGCAACGCTGACGTTAGGATGATATCAGCATTTTTTGCGGTGCACGGTGGACCATCTAAAGGGTAATTCAAGAATTTCACAGCAAAAAGCGTGCTCTGATTGACTAAAGAATGTGATGGTCCATGCAACACCTGGCTCGTGCATAGTCTACGGAGGATAATTTGGAAATTTTATTTGATCCAATGGGCGCCTTTCACTGAAACTCGATCGAACGATCGAAAAGAAGGCACTGATGAATGGCATCCGCAGCTCCCGATCGAGATCCAATGGCTGAGATTCATTCTAACGTTAAACTAAAGATCAAAAGCCTTCTTTCTGTGCGATCGGATGGCCCAGATTCAATCCAATGATTGATCCAATGGCTGGCATAAAATTTGACTTGATCTGAGTTATTTTAAGGGATTTTTAAGTGGTTTTTGGACCGTTTGATCAACATCTAACGGGCAAAATTACCCAGATCTTAATTTGAGTTGTTTTAGGAGTCTTAAACCTAATTTTTAATAGATTTTGAGGGGAAATCAATCTCTTGATCTATAAAAAACCTGCTGTTGCCGTGAAAAATATCAAAGAGAGAGGGAGAGAAGAAAGAAGTCGTAGAGAAAAAGAGAAAAAGGGAGAGAGTCAGAGAAATTAAAAAAAAGAAGAAAGAGAGAAAGAGAGGAGAGAGGTAGAAAGAGAAGAGTGATTTATGAAAAAAAAGATTTTTGATTTCTTTCGATAATCAAGACATCGATCAAGGAGCATCTTTTTCTTCACCAAGTTCTCCATGCCAAGAGCAACAGATAATCAATTTCAGCAATCAAACAGTCTAATTTCTCTATGCTTTTTATTTTATTTGCTGTTTTTGAATTTGTTATCATGAACTAAATTTTCTTTTACTAAGGCTAAGTTGTAGCCACTTTTTTGATGCAATATTCAGTGTGATTTATTTTTAAATTTTATTCATGAGGAGTATATAAATTTGATCTTAATGCTTTTAGATTACTAGCCATCTTCTAATTGATCTGATGAACATAGATGTTACGGACTAAGTACATCTATGTTAATGCTTCTTGATTATATATCTTGTATTATAAATCAAATTAGAATTCATATGCATGCGAAAATTTTAGTACGCTTTGGATGCAGCGTATTTTAATTAGAGGGTTTCACAAAACCTAATGCATTAATATTTATTTAAATTATACCTGGACCAAAGGAGTAATTAGTAAATATTAATAGTTTTGCTATGCCTGGACCAAAGAATAGTGAATAAATTAGGAGACTCCACCATCACATGAAATAAAATTAATCTAAAAATATGAATATTATATTGACTAAGTTGGTAAACCAATTGCCTTAGTAACACATTACTCTTGAGTTTAAAACCCTAATAATTTACACTTTCTCTATTTTCTTCAAACTTTTAATTATTTTTTTATTTTGTTCTTTAATTTTTTATTCTCATAAATCAATCTTCTAAATAAAGCATAGGAAAGAGCTTTTCAGTACTTATTTTCCAATCCTCTAGGGACGATACTCTACTCATTCACTTTATTACTTGATCGACTGGTGTACTTGCCATAGCTATAAATTAGCATGCATCAAACCTAATTGAATATAATCCAAATCAATCGAACTGAATTTGCTCAATTGATGACATCTTGATCCAAATCCTTATTTATGTGATCTAGTTAGGTTTAGTTCTATATGATAATAAGACATGTCGCGATCTCTATCATCGATATCATCAAAACTTCTTTCGATGGACTAGAATTCTTTTGATTCACCTAATTAGAATGATCGATCATTAAGACCATTCTAATTGATTCCAAAATCCATCAATGACATCTAGTAGTATATGGTGGCAATCCATTAGAATCGAATGCGAACTTCTCAGTACAGCTACTTGTGTGATTGGGTTCCTCTATCATGAGCTTCGATAGGATTAGGGTTAAGATAAACTCGTCAAACCCAACACCCCATCATATGATTAAATCATTCGATTTAAGATCGATGTAAAATCCTAATAAAAAACTCATTTATATTATATCACACTACCATGGCCATGGGCTTAAAGATTTGATTGCATGATCATCATAGGACTACTCCTGTACCGAGGTTGATAGATCCCATCTTGGTGCGATCCAGTTCCTATAATGAACATACTATAGCCAACATACATTTTAGAATTTTGAATGGCTATGAGATCGACTTATGGTGTAGTCAAACTATAACACACTCAAGATGAACTGTTGATGCACCTCAAATCTAAGAACCAGACACACAATTGCAGCATCGAGCTTAGTCATCGATGAGAAGGTAGACTTCCTTATAACTGCTCGAGGTGGTCACGCTCAGTGCTCTCATTCTTAATAAGTATCTGTACTCTCATTCTGATATCTCTACACCATAAACTCAAGACTTATCTATCCTAAGAAAGTGATTGTATATCGATCTTTCGATTCGATCATCATCCTCATGATAATCCTACAATTGAAAGTAGTTTATGAGTTAATTATGAAAATATATGTCTTAAATTTTCAACTCTTGAAAATATGTATTATCATTTCCATTAACTCAAAGGATGTATCATATTTACTTTACACATAATGTAAAAGTAGAAAATAATTTTTTATTAATTTTAAGTTAAAATTATAAAAATACTTCTAGAATGTGTATTACAAGTGTCAGTCAATTTAGCTTCTAGGATACTTATCTAACAAACTCTCACTTGATTTAAAGCTAATTGGCTATAAATCTAAGTTTCATCTATTCAAGGTGGGCTTCGATCTTTTGTTGGCTCAATGGTTTCGTCAGTAGATTAGCCACATTGTCTGTGGTGTAGACTCTCTTGACCTCAACGGATCCTTTTTTGAGATAATTACAAATGAGATAATACCACCGCTCGATGTACTTGGACTTCTGATGAGACCTTGACTCCTTAGCTAGCGTTATAGTGCTATTGTTATCATAGTACAAAGGGACAGCATCCGATGGCATCACTCCAAGCTTTGCAGCGAACTTCTTGAACCAGAATACCTTCTTCGAGCTTTTGATGCAGCGATATATTCTACTTTCATGATGAAGTCTACTATCATGGTATGCTTGGAACTCTTTCAGCTAATAGCACCATCATGGCATATAAATAGACTACCAAATATTGACTTTTGATCATTTATATCAAACATAAAGTCTGAGTCTGTATACACCTAAACCTGAAGTTCTCCATTATCAAAGATCAAAAATATATTCTTAGTCCTTCTCGAGTACTTAAGAATATAGTTCACAAAAGTCTAGTGCTCTAAATTTAGATTCGACTGATACCTGCTCGTGACACTCACAGCATGCACGATATCAGATCATGTACACAATATCAGATCGTGTGCACAATATGGCATACATGAGGCTTCCTATTATCGAAGCATAAGGGATCTTGCTCATGTGTTTAATCTCCTCAGATGTGTTGGAATACATCTTCTTAAAGAGATGAATGTCATGTCTGAAGGGCACTAATTCTCTCTTGGTGTTTTCCATGCTGAACTTCTTCAGTGTGAGAATTTGTGGTGCTCCCAAATCTTGGAAAGCCACGGGAGGAGCCAGAGCATTGGCTCCAGGGATTTTAGGGGCTTGGTTGGTGCTTCGAAGACCTGGGACACAAGATGAAGTAAGAAACTAAAGCCGAAGAATCAAGACTGTAGAAAGAAAATTTTCTACAAGTTAGTCAGCTCAGTCCAAAAATGGATCGGCTAAGTCTCAGTGCATAGGCAAAATAGAGAGCTACACGTTCGGGACTGCTGGCATGGCGTAGAATTGGGTCGGCTCAATCTACACATTTAGCACTGCTGGCACGGCATGGGACTGGGCTGGCTCAGTTTTAGACTGAATTGATCCAGTGAAACTTAGTCCACTCAGTGCTGAGACTGAGCCGGCTCAGTGCGCAGGCAGAGTTATGCAAGGGTCTATTTTGGGCTAGGGTCTGGGTTGATCCTAGGGGTCTTAAGGCTAGCATTGAGCCAACTTAGTGCATGAGCAGAGTTATGCGAGGGTCTATTTTGGGCTAGGATTTGGGTTGATTCTAGGAGTTTTAAGGCCTGATTTGAGAGATCTTAAGGTGGCTAATTCATGTATGGATTGAGTCTAGATCTAGAGGATAAGAGCATGGGAGACATGGGTATACATGGATTCGGTGAGTGCTTTCATATATTGGATTAGCCAGGAGAGATTTTTTGGTCGGGCCTAATGGCTATGTATAAATACATAGGTTATATTAGAGTTTTATTATGCGGTTAATGCTATAGAATATAGACCTTTTCTTTCTCAACTCTCTTTTTCTCTTCTCTCTAGAGTTGCTGTCCTAGGGTTCTTGAAAAAACCCTAGAGAAGGAGGCGCTTCCCTCAAGCCCAAGGAGAGAGGCACCCCATCATAGATCCAAGTGAAGTATCGATGGTTTGCTGCCCATAGAGAACGTCACTGGTTCCTTCAAATCCATGCTAAAGATTAGGGGCTTGTGCAACATGGTATTGGTGCTTGTGATGTCAAGGATGATTGGCGTTCGAGCGATATCATGGGTCTACAATTTGATATCAGAGCTAGGTGATGCCTAGAACGTTGTGGACGATAATATGGTATCAGATCTTGATGGTGCATGGAAGCAAAGGAGAAGTCATACAAGGTAAAATCAGAAATATGTACAAGGATTTTATGATATATCTTCAATCTATCTTTGTTATTACTGTGATTTGGCTAACCGGGAGTAGCGAGTTGAAGGTGGAGGTTAAGAGGATTAACGAAAAGAAATTTTTTTAGGATGGAAGGATTGGGTGCATGATTTTTTGATCGATCTTGGTGGAAAGGTCAGGGTATATGATGGTTATGTGACAGGTAGAGAGCACTGGAGTGCTGCAGTAGTGCTTTCCTGAAGATACAGGATTGAGAGAGGCTTAACAATGCAGCAGTCGAGGGAGATACCTCAGTAGAGAATATTAGAATTCTCTAGGAAGATGGGCAGTGTAGGACTATTGAAGAGAAATTTTTCAAGGGGTAATGATCGAAGGAAGACTGAAGAAGCGACTATACATCCTTCGGTATCTGAAAGATGGGAAAGTAGTCGGAGATGTATTCAGTAGTTTGACCAGAGCATGGATTTGTGAAGCCTTGAGGATGATGGAGATGGATGATCCATGGAGATCCAGGAGGTTAGGGCTGGACGGTTGCAGATCGGCATAGAGACAAGGCTAAGGAGCGTTGGAGTGCTGCAGGAGCACTTTCCTAGAGGCACAAGACTGAGAGAGACTCGGTGGTGCAGCAGTCGAGGAGTGTATCTCAGTAGAGAGTGTCAGTGGTATCTCAGAAAGATTGGGTGTAAGTCTCAGAGAGAGCCAGGGGTCTTAGAGAGTGCTAGAGGCATCTAGCAGCTGGGAGTATCATGGATTAGGTTTCTTCTACAGGAGCACCAAGGAAAGTCATGATTTAAGTGGAGGATGGTTCTCTGGATGCAACTGAAGCGATGGCTGGTATAGGGGCAGAAGAGAAGGACTAGGGTGAAATTTCCTAGGATTTAGTCACTAGATTCAGAAGAGTTGGATGAGCTCTTAGGTTTTGGAGGTGCCTGCGGGTTGTGGAAGTATTCGAGATGGCTTCGAAGAGGGTCGCACAGTGCGGAGGGTTCAAAGGGGTAGTGATGGTGTTCGAGGTGCAGCGGCAGGCTCAGCAGTGCAGCATTGAGTGGTTGGCCTTGAGGGACTCGGTGAGAGAGTCGGCTTCTATGGTATCAGATGGACTTTGGATATAGGTGGAGCTCTGGAGAGGTGGCTTCATAATTGAAGAGAAATTTGACATGAGTTCAGAGCATCAGTGATGCACAGTTCTAGATGGAGCGGCATGTATAGGTGAATAGGCATAGCTTTGAGAAGATCGTGTCAGGTGGTATAGCATATGCTGGTGCAGAAATACTATAGGTTCTCCAGGAAAATCCAAAAAAAGTGATGTAGTTGCTAAGCAAAAAAAATCCTACAATTTCAAGGTGGTGCCAACAAGCAAGCCAAGGTCTTCAGCGGTAGAGGCGGTCATCCCAAAGGCCTCAAAGGTGTACAACAACTGAAGAGGATTGGTAGAGGTGATGTTTGCACAGGTGCTATCGAGTAAGTAGGAATAGTGGGATCATGCAGAAGGTCATTGTCGAGGGATTTGCCAAGGCTTGGGAGCACCAAGGTGGAGATTGTGAGGATTTATGGTGCTCCCAAGCCTTGGGAGGCCACGGGAGGAGCTTGGACATTGGCTCTAAGAATTTCAGGGGTTTGATTGGTGCTTCGAAAATCTGGGACATAAGGTGAAGCAAGAAACTAAAGTCAGAGAATCAAAACTACAGAAAAAAGATTTTCTGTAGGTTAGCCGACTCAATCCCAAATTGGGTCGGCTAAGTCTCAGTGCATAGGTAAAATAGAGAGCTATACATTCGGAATTGCTGGCACGGCACAGGACTGGGCTGGCTCAATTTCAGACTGAGCTGACCCAATGAAACTTAGCCAGCTCAGTGCTGAGATCGAGCCGACTTAGTGCACGGGCAGGGTTATGCGAGAGTCTATTTTGGGCTAGAATCTGGGTTGATCCTAGGGATCTTAAGGTCTAGTTTGAAAGGTTTTAAGATGGCTAATTCATGTATGGATCAGATCTAGATCCAGAGGATGAGAGCATGAGAGACATGGGTGTACATGGACTTGGTGAGTGCTTTCATATATTTGGTTAGCTAGGAAAGTTTTTTTGTTTGGGCCTAATGGCTATGTATAAATACATAGGTTGTATTAGGATTTTATTATGTGGTTAATGCTATGGAATACAGACCTTTTCTTCCTCAACTCTCTTCTTCTCTTCTCTCTAGAGTTGTTGCCCTAGGGTTCTTGAAGAAGCCCTAGAGAAGGGGGTGTTTCCCTCAAGCCCAAGGAGGGAGACGCCTCATCACAGATCCAAGTGGAGGATTGGTGGTTTGCTGCCCATAGAGAACGTCACTGGTTCCTTTAGGTCCATGCTAAAGATTAGGGGCTTCTGCAATATGGTATCAGTGCTTGTGATGTCAAGGATGATTGGCGTTTGAGCGATATCATAGGTCTATAATTTGGTATCAGAGTTAGGTGATGCCTGGAACATTATGGACAGCAATATTCAGTCTATCCCTATAAACCTTAATTCTCAATATAAAGGATGCCTCTACTAGATCTTTCATAGAAAAGTCTTTTGACAATCATATTTTGACTGATGTCAACATGAGAATATCATTTCTAATTAGGAAGATGTCATCCATGTATAATACGAGGAAGATAATGGTGCTCCCACTGATCTTTTTGAATATACAAGATTTCTCCTCATTTTTGATGAAACTAAATAATTTGATTACATCATTAAAATGAGCATTCCAGCTCTGAAATGCTTGCTTAAGTCAATATATGAATCTTTACGGCTTACAGATCTTGAGGTCACTATCACTGGATGTGAAATCGAGCGGCTGTTTCATATAGATATCTTTCTTAAGATATCCATTTAAGAATGTCATTTTTACATTCATTTGTCATATTTCATAATCGAATTAGGCTGCAACAGCAAGCAATATGCTAATGAATTTAAGCATGGCTACCAGTAAAAAGATATCCTGATAATCAATGCCTTCGCACTAACTATATTCTTTTGTTACTAGACTAGCCTTGAATATCTCTACATTTCCATCTGTACCTATCTTTCTCTTGAAGATCCATTTACATCCAATAGGTATAATATCTTCAGGTGGATCTACCAAGGTCCAAACTTGATTCGAGCGCATTGAGTCAATCTCTGACTTCATTACCTCTAACCATTTCTTAGAATCAATATTTGATATTGCCTCATCATAAGTTTTGGGATCTTCACCATGAATCTCATTTTCTATGAGAAATATTTCTTTTATATCCTCTAAAATGATACCTAAGTACTGTTAGATGTGTGCCCTAAAAGCCAGATTAGCTGACACTTGTAATATACTTCTAAGGATAATTTTATAATTTTTGATTATAAATTAATAAAAGAACTATTTTCTATCACAGTGTATATTTAAAGTAATTATGATACATCCTTTAAGTTAATGATAATGACAATTCATATTTTTAAGAGTTGAAAATTTAAGACATGAATAATCATAATTGACTCATAAACTACTTTCGATCGTAGAATTATCATGAGAATGGTGATAGATCCGAAAGGATGGTATACGATCACTTTCTTAGGATAGATGTATCTTAAGTCTATGGTGTAGAGACATCGGAGCGAGAGTATAGATACTCATTAGAGAACGAGGGCACTGGGCATGACCATCTTGAGTAGTCATAAGGAAGTCTATCTTCTCGTTGATGACTAGCTCGATGCTGTAATGGTGTATCTGATTTTTGGATCTAAGATGCATCAATAGTTCACCTTGAGGGTGTTATAATTTAACTATACCATAACTCGATCTTCTAGCCATTCAGAATCCTAAGGTATATGTTGGCTATAGCATGTTCATTATAGAAATTGGATTGCACCAATAGAGGATCTATCTACCTCGGTAGATGAGGAGTAGGCCTATGATAATCATGAGATTGAGTCCTTAAGCCCATGGCCATGATAGAGTGAAGATGATAGAAAGAGTTTCTACTAAGATTTTGCATCAGACTTGAATCGAATGATTAATTCACATGATGGATGTTGGGTTTGATGAGTTCACCTTAACCCTAATCCTATCGGGGCTCAAGATAGAAGAATCCAATCATACAGGTAACTACACCGAGAGGTTTGCTTTCAGTTCTGATGGATTGCCACCATATACTACTAGATGTCACTGATAGATTTTAGGAGCAATTAGAATGATT
The DNA here is from genome assembly GCA_006176705.1 of Cocos nucifera. NCBI lineage: Eukaryota > Viridiplantae > Streptophyta > Magnoliopsida > Arecales > Arecaceae > Cocos > Cocos nucifera. Next base: position 270,358 of record QRFJ01002466.1, on the reverse strand, counting down.
TTGATGATCGATCATTCTAATTGTATGAATCAAAAAAGTTTTGGTCCATCGAAAGGTGTTTCGATGATGTCGATGATAGAGATCACGACATGTCTCATTACCATATAGAACTGAACCTAACTAGATCACACAAATAAGAATTTGGATTTAGATGTCATCAATTAAGCTGATCCAGTTTGATTAATTTGGATTAGATCCAATTAGGTTCAAAGAAATTGTGCTAGCACACGATTGAGCCTAACTTTCACTACTATAGAACTGGGCTATGGTAGTGATTTGTAACTGCTATCGTAGCCCAAAAAATTACTGCTATAAACTATGACAGTAGTTAGTTAACTACTACCACTGCAACCATCACTCTAGGTCTATGGCAGTGGTTGTTGCAGCAGTTATTGAAACCACTACTATATAGACCCTATTGCAGCAGTTTTTAAATCACTGCCATAGGCTTGTCTATAGCAGTGATTATAAAATTGCTATTATAGATAGTCTATGGCAGCGGTTATGGAATCGCTGCTATAGACAAGCCTATGATAGTGATTTAAAATTCACTGCTATAGGTCAAATATAGCGGTTGGCACATTGCCTACGGCAACGGTTGGCATATCTATGGTAGCGATTGTAGAACCGCTGCCATAGCTTCTAAATAATTAAAAAAATATAAAATTTTTAATTTTTTATATATTTTACTTAATAAATACAAAGATATCTAATACAAAAAATATTATAAATATAAAAATATTTTTAAAATGCTAAAATTTTATTATCGAATAAAATTTATTATAATATTTTTTTAAAAAAATACATCAAAAGTCTCCTAAATCTACATCGTCATCATCCTCGGAAGATAGAGCATGAGCTAGAGGCGAAGCTGAAGCCGGAGTGGGAGCTGAAGGAGCGAAGCTGGAATGCACGCCAATATATCCTCAAAGCCCATGGAGGCACCTCTAAAACATACGCACTGAGCGTCGACACCATATCTCTCACGATGCCCTCCAGATGAGATACGCGCTCCTCAGTCCGATCTGCCTACATCACAGCATGATCTGCCTGTGGCAACGCTGCTTCAAGCTCCTTCCAACTGACGATATCGAAAGCCTATGAAGAGACGCTCGCCTCAGACCAATAGCTGATCGACGTATGTTCGGGCCTGCATCAGATCCTCCTAGAGTGCTCAGGCTCCAAGATCTGAGATAGATGGTCATGGAGGCTAGTGGTATTTGGGCCCTCACTCGCGAGCTCATCTAACTAATTCTATAATTATAAGTGCAAATAAAATTTTATAACAGATGCTATAAGACTAATCATATATACTAATATATTTAATATTTACAAAAATTCTTCTGATTATGGCATTCATCGGCCTGTCCTTCTTGTCCGTATGGCTAGATCGAAAAATTTTGCTATGGCTGGACATCACTCCATCTCTCATCAGCTATAACAATAGATCAATTTATTAAAAATATAAAAAAATATTAATTTAATTTATCTACTAAGATTTAGAATTCATTACCTCTCTATGTACATGACTGGCCATAGACTCATGGTCGAGAGTGTACGTATACTCCTAAACTATCCGGTTCTCCCAGTTCTGACGGAAGGTAGCCTAACAAGTATTCAAATAAATAATAAATATTTAAAAATATTTAAATATAACTTTAAATATATTAAAAAATTTAAAAGTTAGTAATTTTACCTCAAACTCCTGGCTCCTCCAATGTGTAACCATCCTCTCCCACTGACTCAGAGGATAGTCCTGTATTTATGGAACAAGCTCCTCTGGAGTGTTTTGTTGGTGCTCGAGCCATCCTCTATGGAGCTTGATCTTGTAGTCCTGGTACAATTCTTTGATCTTCTTCAGTCGGACACTCGAGCTCTCTCATGATCAGAAAAGTCGTACCTCCTCTGCATAAAGTTATCAAAAGTTAGTTACAAAATTATTCTAATCAAACATAGTGTAAACATGTAAAATACATAAATATAATTAAGATGTACTTACCCATATCTTCTTCCATACTCGATCTCTGATAGTATCATCCATCAATCGCCAGTCTCTAGGCTCTACGGAAATAATGTCCGATCACTTCACAAGTACTCCAAAAAAGAAATGCATCTTCCATATGATCTTTCCTACTAGCCTTCCCTCCGCATCATACTATACCATCACCTGATGCTGGCGGCTCCACACATGTGCCAGATGTGTGGGACCACAAAATATCTTACTAGATGATGCACCTATAATGAAAATATATTATGCAAATATATAAGTATACAAATACTATATAAAATATAAATAAATAATATAATAAAAATATACACTCAAATGCCAGTGGAGTAGGATGTGTCAGAGATGTGGATGACGGTGGAGGCTCAGATGCTGATGGAGTAGATGCCGTCGATAGAGTAGATGCCGATGGTGGAGGTCCCTAAACAGTCGATGCAAAGATGGATGGAGTATACTCCAACTACTCCTCAGATGCTGAACTCCACGTAATCCATCGAGAGGCAGGGGTGAAAGCTAGATGGCATTTTGGTGCCATCGTGACCTACAATATTAATGAACATTAATCAATATAACATATTGAATAATAATCAAAGATATTGCCTAGATACCATCTGTACAATTACACAAAAATATACGGATCCCAAAGATTATGTACACTAATTAATTGACGGGTCTATCGCTATGCAATGCAATAAATAAAAACAACAAGATAATGGGTTCTCTTAGCAACTGGGGGTTCTTTTAGCGATCGGCACGGCCCACGATACGGTCTACTAGCACGACATGGCCCAAGGCACGAACTACCGACATGGCACAGCATGGCATAGCCTACCAACATGGCACAACCCAGGGTACGGCATGGCATGGCATGGCCTACCAATACGGTGCAGCATGGCCTATCGACACGGTACGACAAGGTTACATTTTCATTCAATATTAGGTTAAATTTAAACTTTAAGGCTAAGGAATAGACTTTTAAGAGCATTTAGGTTAGGCTTATGGAATATTTATATGCATTGAATCTAGCTTTTGTTTTATTGATTATTAATAAATCAGTTGAGGGTTGGTGTTTAATTTGGATGATTTTGACTCATGTCTAGATTTTATGTTTCATTTGAGTCTTGGTTGATTTTTTTGATCCATCTGCCAAGTTGCATATTTTAATCTTTAGCATATATGATAATGTTCTATATATGATATTTGTGGTATCTACCGGCACGACATAGCCCAAGGTTGCCATATTTATGGACCTGCTGTGAATATTAAAACTGTAGCCATTAATGACGAGCTATTTATACTCACATACGGTATGATTAAGATCCATTGAAAAAGCACACACTTCAGAGCTCACATCACTGAGCGACAATCTCCACACCTAATTAAGGACATGATACCTAATTAATAAACATGTTCAAATAAGTTGTATAAGGCAAGAATATATAATCGCTTACATGATCTTTGAATCACTCAGAAAATTCTTTGTTATGCATTTTCTCTTTCTTCCACATACTTAGAGCATCATATTTTACTCTTATGATCTCTTTGTGTTTACTGCATGTATAAATAATAAATTTAGATATAATTAGATATTTTCTTCTACTTATTATGAAATAAATAAGGCTGAGTGACTCACCTTATGTATGGCTCAATAACATCATAGTTGAAGAGAACGTAGCGGTGTGCCTTATCCCTTTCCTCAATGCTTAAATCAGTGAGACGGTATGAAGTGGAAAGTCTATCTGACTATGGAATGAACTCAAATGTAGGCTTAATTGGCTCATACTGATCATCCTGATTCCTCATTGGCTAATTACGACGTGTCTCGAGCTTGTTTAACTATATGGTACAAAAATCCATACACTCTTGACCCAAATAATCTTCTGCTATGGATCTCTCCGAATGATTCATATTTCTTACATAAGATTTCAGAGTTTGAATATTCCTCTCAGTATGATACATCCATCGATAGAACACTGGGCCTCCAAGTGCAACTTCCCCCGTAAGGTGCATGGTAAGATGCATCATAACCATGAAAAATGATGGTGGAAATATCTTCTCTAGATCATATAATATAGTCACCGCCCTTATCTTCATTTCCTTCATGTCTTTCTTAAGCAACCTCTCTAAACAAATATCTCTGTAAAAGTTGCAAAGATGAATAATAGTCATTCTGATATTTTTTGGCAACACGCGGCGAATAGCTATTGGGATCAATTTCTGCATCAGCACATGATAATCATGAGACTTTAATTCCTCAAGTTTGACATCCTTACTATTCATACGCTTTGAAATATTGCTTGAGTATCCATCAGAGACCTTTATGTTCTCTAACATACGAAGAAATGTGGATCGTTCGGAGGCATTTATAATATTGCATGCATGAGGGAGCCTCCACTGTTCTCCCCCTGCCGGCTTTGGATGGAGTGATCTCCTAATACCCTATTCTTTTAAGTCAAATTAAGAATTCAAGTCATCCTTAGTCTTATCTTTAATATTTAAGATTGTTGCTAATAGGAGCTCGCACACATTCTTTTCAATATGCATTACATCTATGCAGTGGCACAATAAATTTGTCTCCCAATATGGCAAATCAAAGAAGATGCTTTTTTTTCTCTAATTAAAGTGTGTGTCATCTTTCTTTGATCGATACTTCTTCTTTTTACCATCAATCGGATCATCTTTCCTAAATTCAGTACTGAGACCATCCAACTCTCTAAGTACATTATTTTCAGACATCCGATTAGGCACCTCACCTTCTTCAACAGTGCCATCGAAGGAGCATGCATCCCTTCTATATGGATGATTTCGACGGAGGAAACATCGATACCCCATATAGCTAAAGCTCCTTTGATGTGTCAACATTCTAGATTGAGTATTTTTTTTCATAAATCGAGCATGCTAGCTCACCTTTGGTGCTCCAACCCGACATTAGGGCATAAGCTGGAAAGTCATTTATTGTCTATAAAAGTGTTGCATACATGGAGAATGACTCATTCAGCAAAGTATCAAAAGTTGGAATACCTTGAATGCTCTATAACTATTTCAGCTTGGCAATAAGAGGCTGTAAATAAACATCAATGTCATTACCTATCTCCATCAGTCCAGGGATGAGCACTATCATGAAAGCAAAGGATTTTTTCATACACATCCATGGTGGAAGGTTGTAAACATGAATAAATATTAGCCATACACTATGGATAGTATTTATATGCTTGAACGGGTTGAAACCATCGCACAACAAGCCCAACCTCACATTACGTATCTCATGTGCAAAGTCAGGATGTAATTCATTAAACTTTTGCCATGCCTCTTCATCTTTTATTTGGTCTTCTTCATGCCATCTTATATCCTTCAATGTCCTTGCTGACATAAAGAACTTTTGTAGTCTTGAAATCAAAGAAAAGTGCCACATCAACTTTTAAGGTACATGAGTCGATGTGCAATTTTTATTCTATTTTCATCTTGACACACCATACCTTATGCACTCATTTTGATTGATATCCCCCTCCCAATAGAGCATACAATCATTGGAACATGCATGTATCTTGGTGTAAGCAAAGCCCAGCTGTTCAATAATCTTCGATGCCTCATAATTATTCTTTAAAATTTATGCATCGTCCGAAAGAATATATCCCAAAAGCTCTAATATGCAGTTCACTCCATTATTACTAGATCCATTGAAGCATTTTGCATGATACAATCGGATTAAAAACTCTAGCTTCACCATCTTTTCACATTCAGGATATAACGAAATATTAGCATCCTCCATCAACTTACGGATCTTCTCTACATCCTTACTATTTATCATTCCACCAACCATAGGATCAAACATGGACGTAGATGCACCATCATTGTGGCCAACAAATGAAAAAATATCATGAACCATTTGTTCCACTCCTCCATCATGTTGATCGTGTTCTTACGGTCTACCCTCACCATGTTAGTCCCAATAAATTTCATAACTGACTTTAAAGCCATAAATAATGAGGTGAACATTTATATCTTAATGAGATAGTCATGGTCCACCCATATATTTTTTATAAGGACATTGGATCAGTCTATGGTCCCTAAATTTTTCTATAGCAAAATCAAAAAATTTTTGAAGTCCTGCCTCATATTCTGACGAGAGCCTACTAAACTTCATCCACTCCTTATCCATTTTAAAAATGATGATACTGCAATTAAATCATTTGTAGAACTTAAATTATATACTAATGCATTATAAACAAATATGCAATAAATGCATCCCATCACCAACTAATAGGTAAAGATAGGTCATATCCCATTCGAAATACTATCTAAAATTTTATTCAAAATTCTTAGCATACCATTTGATTACTGTAACTACCTATAGAATTATCTATAATTTTCAAACCATCCAAATTGGATAATCAATTAATTATTGTACATAATTCTATCATCCATACAATTACATATAATTATACTGATGCTGGAGATTATGTACACTAATCAATTGATGGGTCTATCATTATGCAATGCAATAAACAAAAGCAACAAGATATAAACATCTAAAAAATGTTATCCAATAAATTCTATAATGAACCCCCTCCCTCCCAGTGATGTCGACGAGGTCGGACCCCCTCCCTCCCTCCCTCTCTCTCTCGGTCTTCCTCACCGATGACGATGGTGAGGCTGGACCCCCTTCCTCCCTCTCTCCCTCTCCCTTTCTTAGTTTTGGATCTAAAATTGGATCTGAATACTCGAGATCCATTAGGATCTGGATTTGGTACTTCAAGTACGAATCTATCGGATATTTGGATTCGGATCTAGTACCAATAATTAAAATCGGGTCTGAATCTGAATATTCAGGTTCTGATCCAAACCAGACCCATTGATAGGTCTAGTCCAATGATTAATAAATAATACTATAAAATTAAAATAAAAAATATACCTACGACTATAGAAAGGGGGTCGTACCAAAAGCTTCGAGGGTCACTGATGATGGTGCTAGAGGAAGACGACAGTGCTAGAGCTACGAAACAAGAGTAAGATAGTGAGATAGAAAGAAGAGAGAGAGAAAGAGAAAGAGGAAAGAGAGAGAGGGAGAGGGGGCCTGGAGGGGCACCATGATGGAAAGGCCAAGGGATGGGGAGGGTGGGCGACAAGCAGCCGGGGATGGGAGGATGGGGGGTGGGCGGGGATGGCGGCAGTGATTGAGGATGGGGAGGGCAAGGGGTGGGCGGCCAAGCAGTGGTAGGGGATGGAGAGGGCAGCGGTCAGGGAGGGCAAGGGGTGGGCGGCCGGATGACAACCGAGGATGTGGGGGGTGAACGGCGATGGGAAGCATGGAGTCTCACCGACAATGGAGAGGAGGGGAGAGAGAGAGCACGCGCATGGAAGAAAAGAAAAATTGAAGATTTTTAACCTAACCTATGGCAGTGATTTTCGATCCGCTGTCATAGATCTATGGTAGCGGTTACTAAAAATCACTATAATAGATCTACGATAGCGATTTCATAACCGTTGCCATAGATTTATAACAGCAGTTTTCAGTAATCGCTACCATAGGTTGAAAATAATTTTTTTTTATTTTTTTTAAATATTATATAATTTTAAAATTTAATATCCATCTTTATCATTCATTATTTAAATAATTATCATTAGAGTATCGTCACAAAAAATCACCTCAATTCGGTGGCCCTAGCTTCATCGATCAAAAAAAAATTTAATTTCGACGATCATGAATGATGATGCGATGACTGATAGATGGAGATCTTTGATTGATCTAAAAATTTACAATGATGATCTTGGTGATATTTGTAGTATACTATTAAAGTTTTACTTCAATCAAATATCGTTATCATGTTAATTTAGTATGGAATGATTTCGACTGTTAAATTAGAAACAAGCAATCAAAGGGCTAAACGACGTTCGATTATGAGATAATTTTTTAGTTAAATGATCTTTGTTATAATTTTAATCATTTTATATAGCGATGATAGTAAAATTTAAATCATTTTCATATGAACTGTTCACGTTAAGCAGATATTGCAAAAGTACGAGCACATGCATATAACAACCAACGAAGCTCAAGAATGATTATCAGGCGATGTATAGTTTTAGATCGTTCTTAATCTCATGAGTTGAATTTTATAATCACCACCATAAAAATTGATTAAAGTAGTAGCTAAAATCATTTATAAAAAAAATTATCTCATAATCGGACACCGTCTGGTCCTTCGATCACTCATTTATCATTTAACGATCGAAATTAATCTATACTAATTGACTAAGATAATGATATCCGATTAAAATAAAACTTTGATAGTATGCTACAAATATAACTGAGATCATCGTTGTAAATTTTTAGACCTATCAAAGGTCTCCATCTATCAGATCGTCGCATCATTGTTCATAGTCATCGAAATCAAATTTTTCTGATCGATGAAGCTAGGACCATCAGATCGAGGTGATCTTTTATGATGATACTTTAATGATAATTATTTAGATAATGAATGGTGAAGATGGATATTAAATTTTAAATTTATATAATATTTAGAGAAAAAATAAGAAAAAAATGTATTGCAGCACTTGTAAATAATCACTATCATAGATCAACGTATAGCAGCGGTTATAAGAAACTGCTGCCATAGATCCGACCTATGATAGCGATTATCCTAACCGCTGCATAGATCGGACCTATGGCAATGGTTACAAAGAATCACTGCCATAGATCGGACCTATGGCAGCAGTTAAAAAGAATTGTTGTCATAGGTTAGACTATGGCAGTTGCTTCTTATAACCGCTGCTATAGGTCGGTTTTATAGCAGCGGTTCTTTGTAACCACTGCCATAGACTCTATTACAGTAGTTTCAAAAATTACTGCAATAGTATGTGCTATCATAGACTCTTTTTGTAGTAGTATTTCTCTTTTTATATTCTTTTTAGTTCATCTTAATTGAGCCAAATTAATTTAGGCTCACTTGGGGATCCTATATGGCTTTGTCCTGATCTGATTAGAGCTTATCCTAGTTAGATAAGGCCTTATCCTGATGAGATCAGGATGTGTTCGGATAAAACCAAAGCTTGTCTTAAAAAAACCAATAGGACACTAGGACAAGGGGTCTTTTGACATGGTCTTTGCAAAAAATGAAAGAGGGGTGGCGTGCGCCCCCTATATTTGATCTAGGGCGCACACCCCAAGGAGTTTTTCTTCATGGAAAAAAGGTGTGCCCTCCCATATGGTGCACGCACAATGAGAGGAGGCATGGAGGAAGAGTTTGTTATAGAACAAACTCTTGGAGATAATTCTCCACGCCACCCTCCTCTCCTTATCTATGTTGTGCGACTTTTATTAAGGACTTTTGGGTGACAAAACCTGATGAAATCAAATATTTGAAGGAAGCAGTGCAAGATTTGCGATACTATTTTCAAATTTTTTTTTTGAAAATAGCTAAAATATAGATAAAAATTAATTAATTTAATTAATTAATTACTGATCATATCAGAATATTAAGTTTCACACTAAGGATCTAAATATAATATGCATGCATTCATATAGATCTGAAAAATAAAATTATGCAGCAAACTCTTTACTACATCTATCTATTAAAAACATAAAACCTTTTTGCAGATAACTGAACACTATAATTTGAATCCACTGAATAATGCTCTAGTGTCACACCCCATAGCCGCACACATATCCTATGAGCTACGATTGGTCCACACGGAGCTCCTGATCCCGATCAACCCCACTGGAGTGATAGCTCCTCGACGGGGCCTTCGATAGTTGATTACAATCGATCCGATTGATCATTTACTTTTTAATTTTTTAGATACTTTAAAATATCAGAACTCATTCTTTGGAGGATGATGAGATGGTGTATAAAGTTTGGTGGTGATCCGATGCTCACAACACTCGACCTCTCCACTCGAACCTAGATTCCTAAATCTAGGGTTTCACTAGACCCAAAAACCCTGACGCATTGAAAATCCTCTCATGCCCTCTTTGTGTAGAGTTTTTCCATGAAATAAGTTTTCATAGAAAGATGATTTTCAAATATATAAATCCTATTTAGATCACATCTAAAAATTAGGTATCCTCAGAGATGAAAATCAGAAGAGAATAGAGGCATGAGAAAAAAATAAAGTGTTGTAGAACCCTGCTCACCTTCACTCTAGGATTTTTTTGCCCAAAACCAAAGCCCAATCACATTCAAATTTTTACCATGGAATGGTATCCCTTCTTTTCTATGCACAAAAATCCTCACAATTTATTGCGAGAAAAATAATTGAAAATGCCATGTGGAGTGGACAGGTTAAGATTGGATAAACTAGTTTCAACCAACTTCTAGTATTTGAATTCAAATGCAAGCCTATCCAATTTCAATGCCCATACCACTTATTTCACATGTAGAAGGACTTTCCTTTCTACATGTATGCACCATTTTTTAGAAAAATTGGCGACCATAAAGAGAAAAAGGCATGGAGATAAGGATAAGAGGGAGAGGGAGGTTTCAACCAAACCAACCTCTTTGAATTCAAAATTCAAAAGAGTTTGAACTGGTCCAACACATGGACCAGATCAAAGAGAGAAAGAAAGGGGGCATAAATTCCTTTTCTTCATGAGAGAAACTTACGTAAAAACAAAGGTGGGCATGGGCAAGGTAGAAAAGTCAAACATGAGGTGGCGCATGGGGAGGTTTGAATTCAAATAGGATTTGAATTAGTCTAAGTCAGTTTCAACAAAATCAAATTAGTTCAAAACCAACTAGACCAGATTAAACCCAACCAAATTAGGCTTAACCCAACCTATTTAATTTCTAATCAAATTAGAAATTAATTTAGTCCAGTTCCTGATCAAATCAGGATCAAATCTTTCATAATGATTAGGTCAACTCATGACCTAATCAGGTCGAACCCAATCGAATTCAATTTGATCAAACTTGATCAAATTCTCATCGCTCAATCAAATTAAGCTAATCAATAATTAAATTGCTAATTAATCTTCTAATAAATATAGAATTCCAATCGGATGGAAGTCTGAGCAATAGAGTCCCATCACTATGAAACTCTCAAAGAGTTCCATTCCAATGAAATTCTTGAACCCAGTATCCCAAATGAATAGAACTCATGATCATAAAGTCCCAGACCAGTGGGACTCTTGATAAGAGAGTCCCAGATGAGTGGAACTCAAAATCTCAATCCATCAAGACTCTAGATCACCCATCAAATCAGGTAGTAACTCCTATTGTGTGTGACCCCATAGATTCGAATTCTAAGTCGGTAACATAGAAACTGATTTTTTATATCAATCGATGTAACCATCTAGCAATGGTATCCGATGCCTGAATAGGTCGAATTTATTGCAATGCAACATCGACCAACCTATGGAATATAATTATCGTATAAATCATCCCTTTGACCTCAATGCTCAAAAGATGATCTAGGATTTAACTGTCAACCCTGAAAAATCATCTATAATATATTTCAAATTACAGTGTCCATCGAATGGACTACTTCGATCGAAGTTTTGCTAAATTAAAATATATTGATGCACTTGCTCCAATACTTGCAGGGGTCAATCCCATCTTGACACACGCACTGACTTCATAAGTACTTGACTGCACCTAGTAGCCTTTCATCACTGAATTAAAAATTCAGGTAGTTCGGTACCTAAGTATAGTAAGCTGCTTGTAAGCCACCATGGTGATTTTAGATCTAAGGGACACTTATACCCATATCCTTCATGAGCAATTTTTGACAGCAGAGAACTACGCAGTTGGATCATGTTCAGTAAAATGTATCCCTGCACTTCACCTGCATGCCATAATAATATCTTCATACTTCTTGGTTAAGAGGATAATCAATACTTATGGAACACAACGACCTACACTCGATATGTTGTCGTCCTGGGTAACAGCATATCATTTGATTGCAAACTAATTTAAGGACTAAATGATAAATCCTCCTTTGTTGAATCTAAATAGTCCTATGGACTTCATCACAGAAGAGTTCATTACAAAAGATGCAAAAGTGATGAAATGCCAAAAAATAATTTTATTTATAATTCAAGTATATTTTACATTGAGTTTAATCATCTACAACCTAAATGATTGGCTTTAGGATATAATTTTCAACAACTTCCACTTATACTAAAGCCACTCAGAATAGTATTGAATATCCATCTTCCATTTATGATTGTCGAACTCTTTGATTTCGAGAGCCTTAGTAAAGGGGTCAACCACGTTCTCCTTTTCATCGATCTTCTGAAGGTTCATGTCACCTTGCTCCATGATCTCTCATACAAGATGGTAGCGATGCAGAATATGTTTAGTACACTGATATGCCTTCGGGTTCTTTGCTTGAGGTAAGGCTCCAGTGTTGTCACAGTATAGCAGAATCGGATCATCTAAGAAGGATACCATTCCCAGCTCATAGATGAACTTTCGTAGCTACACAACTTTCTTCATAGCATCAGATGCCGCGACATACTCTGCCTCGCACAAAGAATCGGCTATAGTGTGCTGCTTAGAATTCTTCTAGCAGACTGCTCTACCATTTAGGATGAACATAAAACCTGACACACTTTTGCTATTATCATGGTCTGACTGAAAATTAGAATCAGTATATCCCATAAGTTTCAAGTCAGAATCTCCATAGATGAGCCACTGATCCTTAGTATTTCTTAAATACTTAAGGATAGTTTTTACAACCTTCCAGTAATTCTCACTTGGATCAGACAAGTATCTACTCACTATCCCTAGTAAGTATGGCACATCTGATTGCGTATATATCATAGCATACATAATAGAATCCACTATCGAAGCATATGAAATTCTACTCATACGCTCTCTCTCTTGAGGGATTGTCGGACAATCGTTCTTCAAAAGAGTAATTTCATGGTCTATCAGGAGATAGTCCTTCTTGAAATTCTTCATACTAAACCTCTTCAGTATGGTATCGATGTATGTGGACTGGAATAATCCAAGCAACCTTTTAGATCTATCCCTATAGATCTTCATTCGTAGGATGTAGGAAGCTTCTTCCAAGTCCTTCATAGAGAATCGAGATGATAGCCAAACCTTTATTCCCTGTAATGCAGGAATATCATTCTTGATTAAGATAATGTCATCTACATACAGTATAAGAAATACAACAATAGAACCATTAGCCCATTTATACATGCAGAATTTTTCTCCATTCTTAACGAAGCCATACGTTCTAATTAATTTATTAAAATACATGTTCCAACTCTGCGATGACTGCTTCAATCCATAAATGGATCTTTGAAGCTTGCACACCTTAGACTCGTCTGTGGATGTGAAACCCTCAGGCTATATCATATATATCTCTTCATCCAGTTCTTCATTTAGGAAAGCTATTTTCACATCCATTTGTTAGATCTTATAGTCTAGGTATGCTGCTATTGCAAGCATGATCTGAATAGATTTGAGCATTATCATCGAAAAAAATATTTTATCATAGTCAATACCATAATGCTGACGATATCCCTTGGCAACCAGATGGACTTTTTAGGTTTTCACCTTCCTATCTGCGCTTCTTTTTCATTTAAAAATTTACTTACACCCAATGAATTTTACCCCTTCAAGTGGATCAATCAGTGTCCATACACTGTTGACCTTCATAAACTTTATTTCGAACTTCATGGCTTCTAGCCACTTATTGGAGTCAGACCTCTACATGGCATCCATGTACGTGATCGAATCCTCATCATTCTCATCGAGTTTGATAGGATCACTATCCTAGACTAAGAAACCATAGTATCTATCCAATTGATGTGGTACTCTACTGGATCTCCTTGGTGCCACTTCAATGGGCTCTGGGTTTGATCTTATCAAATCTAGGTCTGCAGGTTCACTAGAATATATCGGTTCTTTTATCTATCAAACTTTATTAAGTTCAATATTAGAAGCAGGTGTTCCTTCACTAAGGAACTTCTTTTCCAAAAAGACTACTCTATTGCTGACGAACACCTTTTGTTCTTCAGCAACGTAGAAGTAATAACCTCTAGTTTTCTTGGGATACCCTATGAACAAGCATTTATCGGACCTAGATTCAAGCTTTTTTGGTTGTAAATGTTTAACATAAGCCAGACATCTCTAAATCCTAAAGTAAGAGAGTGTCGGCTTACACTCAGTCCATATCTCATATGGAGTCTTTACAATAGACTTGCTTGGAATATTATTCAAAATAAAATAGGTAGTCTCTAGTGCATCACCCCAAAATGAAATTGGCAGACTTATAAACCCTATCATGGACTGAATCATGTCCAACAGGGTTCAATCCCTCCTTTCAGATTCACTATTATACTATAGTATTTCAGGAGGGATCCATTATGAGAGAATCTCATTCTCTCCTAGATATGTCAGAAACTCGTTGGAAAGGTATTCACCTCCTCAGCCAGATCAAAGAGTTTTAATATTTTTTTCAAGTTATTTTTCTACCTCATTTCGATATCATTTGAACATTTCAAATGAATCGGATTTATTCTTCATAAGATAGACATACCCATACCTAGATAGGTCATCAGTAAATGTAATGAAGTAGTAATACCCATCTCTAGCATATGTATTCATAGGTCCATATACATCAGTATGTACTAGACCCAGAAGCTCAATGGCCCATTCATTTTTTCTAGTAAAAGATGATTTGATCATCTTTCCAAGAAGGTAGGACTCATAGGTAGTCAATGATTTATAATTATTAATGCCAAGGATATTTTCCTTGACAACCTATTGATCCTATTCTTGTTTATATGACTGAGCCTACAGTGCCAAAGATAGGCATTGGTAACATGATCTAGTTTTAGACGTTTATTAGATGTGTACATTACACTAATAGGCTATGACAATACATATATATTATTTCTCAATTATCCTTATATTACTGTAATATTATTCATAATGATATTATAATAATTTTTTTATTGATAAATAATAATTATCCTGGGTTAAAAGCCCAATAGATATTATGTTCATCATAAAAGATGGACAATAGTAATAGTCACTTAAAATAATACTATTATTTTTAAAAAATAGTTTAAGAGTTTTCAATACTAGGACTGAAACTTGACTTTCATCCCCAATATTAAGAAATCTATCATCATTCTTAAATTTTCTATCTATTTGAAGTCCATGCAATGAATTACATATGTGAATTGGACTCTCGATATCTAATACCTATGTAGATATATCGCATACGGAGAAATTACAAGGTGTTATCATATAACAACCTTGACCAGCAACTACTTGCTAAGTTTTTCTGTTCAGCCTAATCAGATCAAGAGGATAATTTCTCTTTGGGCCTGCCTTATTAGGATCAATACTAGACTCCTTATTCTTAGGTCCTAAACACTTACCACTGTCCAATAGTAAATGGAGCGGACTTACACTAGCCATTCTAATTATCTAAAAGAAAAATATGAAATCTTATTAGTACTTGAATTAATTTATTCTAAAGACTTGGACTTTAGTCTAAAGGTTCTTCCACTATTTTTAATAAATTGGTAGCTTTTACCTTCAATTCGAGAAATTACACTAACTCCTTAGTGGATACTGAAATCCACATAGACTACATACGGGCTCGAGGAAGGCTTTGGCTAATCCGTGTGCATCTACAGGTAGGTTCTCAACCAATTGGTTCTCCAAGCAATTTTTAGTAATTTGGTTTTTACCCCAGAAACTAAATCAATAGGCTAGGGCCTCTA
The DNA here is from genome assembly GCA_006176705.1 of Cocos nucifera. NCBI lineage: Eukaryota > Viridiplantae > Streptophyta > Magnoliopsida > Arecales > Arecaceae > Cocos > Cocos nucifera. The sequence continues at coordinate 254,663 of QRFJ01002466.1, read as the reverse complement.
CTGAAAAGGTCTTGTTAGGTCCATCCATTAACATGATTAAGTTCGGAGCATCAAACCAATAATGATCAGGCCCAAGGAAAGCTCTGGCTAATCTAATCACTACTAAGAGAGTGCCACCTAATCATCATATGATGGATAGCAATTCCAATATCCAGATGAATATTAGGTGTAAGGCACCTCCAATGTCCACCCACAAGATTGGACTCATTACTATTTATTTTAATGGAAGGCTATGACTCGGTTATTCCGATAACTTAGTCATTTTAAGGATCTAATAATTTAGAGAATTTAGGTTACTTATGATTTAATTATAGAAAGGACACGGACCAATTTCTTTCACTAACTTTACTAAGTCAAACCATCCCACTAACTTCAATAAGTCAATAGGTTAGGACTAGGATCAATTTAAGTCCATAAGCACCTAATATAGTCTTACTGATTGAAATCAGTCAAACTGATTTCTAGTGACATGGGTTAGCTCGAATCATCAAATAATCTAATCAAACTCTAATCGACTATGTCGGTCGGGTATGTGAGATCAGTGGAAGAAATATGTCGTTAATTCATCAAAGATCGAATCATTGCAAGTAGCTCCCAATTAAAAATCACTGATCTTTACTGCCAAACTTACCTTAGACACCAACCGGTTAATTAGGTTCAATCCGATCAATCTAGTAATTTTGTGCTTAACCGTGTAGCCATGAATTATGTCCATTTTGGTCTTGTTAAAGATATGGACCCATCCAACTATAACTATTGAAGTTGAATCTAGAATGTCCTTGGCCTAATCTAAGTCGATACTTAGTTAGATTTGATCAATTACTCTTATTAAGTCCAATCTTCAACTAACCTTAGGTCTAACCTAATTTATGGACCTAATTCATCTAACCCAATAACCCACAAATTTATGATTAATAACTTAGAGTCTTAATTCATAATTCTAGATACTAAATCGTTATATCTAATTTTTAATTAAGTTTATGGGATGAGGGTTAGGATTCAATATTTCAAAAATATTTTTTTATTTTTGAAAGATTCTTTACAACTTAGCAATGTTCACCAATTGAGTCGACTCACTTCAAAATTGAATGGCTCAATTCACAAACAACACTAGTTGTAGGGTTTAATCTGAAACTATGTACACTACATAATACTAAATCATGCATTAAACTTTAGATCCTATCTATATATATATTCATGATAAAAAATTAGATTAAAGCTAAATTTAATATATCATAAAAAAATTAGATCTAATCTAAAATTTTTATGATCAACTACAAGATCAAGCATGTACAAGGATAACCTTTGCACTGTAGAGGAAAAACCCTACAGCAGACAACCTAGAGTCCGTGCGATCTTGATTTTATTTTAGATCTAATTAGTTAAAATATCAGGCTAATATTTAGATTAAATCTAAATTATCAATCTAAATATGCAAGTATATCATGTTTAGCGAACCTAGCTCTGTACCATTTGAAGGAAGCAGTGCAAGATTTACAGTACTACTTTTAAAATAATTTTTAAAAATAGCTAAAATACAATCAAAAATTAATTAATCTAATTAATTAATTATGGATTATATCAGAATATTAAGTTCTACACTAAGGATTTAAATATAATATATATGCATTCATATAGATCTGAAAAATAAAATTATGCAGCAAGCTCTTTACTACATCTATCTATTCAGAACATAATACCTTTTCGTGGGTAGCTGATCACTATAATTTAAATCTATTGAATAATATTCTGGTATTGCACTATAGTCGCACACGTGTTCGACCTCTATAGTTGATCCACACAGAGCTTCTGATCTCGATAAGCCCCACTGGAGTGCTAGCTCCTCGATGGGGCCTTTGATGGCTGATCACGATCGATCCAATCGATCATCCACTTTTTGATTTTTTGGATGCTTCAGAAAATCAAAACTCATTCTTTGGAGGATGATGAGATGGTATGCAAAGTTTGATGGTGATCCAATACTTACAACACTTGATCTCTCCATCCGAACCTAGATTCCCAAATCTAAGCTTTCACTTGGTCCAAAAACTCTAATGCATTGAAAATCCTCTAATGTCCTCTTTGTGGAAAGTTTTTCTTGTGAGCTTAGAAGTGGCACTCCCAAGTCTTAAAAATATGAGAAGATAGATCATGAAAAGATAGGAGCAAGCCGAAAGAAGAATCAATCTCAATAGTAAAGTTCAAAAACTGGACTGGCTCATACTGAGACTGAGCCAGCTCAGTTGAAAACTAGGTCGGCTGAGTTCAGGACTAGGTTCACTAGGTCTTAAAAAAAATTTAAATAAAAAATAATATTTTTGGACTGTTGGCATGGTACACAACTTGCCCGGCTCAGTTTGGGACTGACTCGATCCAGTCGCAGGTTAGTCGGTCCAGTTTCAGAGTCTGAAACTGGACTGACTTAGTTTTTATGGGTTATTATTTTATGTATATAGATTATTTGAATTTAGAGAGTTTTTCTATGAGCTTGGACTTGATCCTTTGTAAAGTATATATACTGAAAATAGGTCAAGATTGTTAGAGGGCTGAAATATATTGAATAAAAGCTCTTTTCTTTCAGAAATCTCTTCTTCTCTTCTTCTCTATTTCTTGATTTATTTGTTCGTGCTTCCGTATAAATCTCTGAGAAGTACTTTCTTATTGCTTGGCTATTCACCAGCGACTACGCTAATCCATGTGAGAAGAGTGCATATTTCCAATATTTGGTATCAGAGTGGTGTTGCGTGGAAGGAAGACACCTAGAATTTACTACATCCAGGATCTATTGCACCAGATTTTATTCTAAAACTTCTAGTTTGCTTCAGGTTGTCTCTAGATTGAGGTGAAGATTGTTTACATGGAGGAATGATGATACAGAAATTTGGAAAGAGAATCTAGGGCTAGTTAGATCTTCTTTGAAGGATAGTTTTGCTGGTGTGTGAGATCGTGAAGGGTGTTAGGGATTTGTTCTTGACTTATCTGAAGTCATGAGATCAAGTGGATTCAAGGTGGATTTTGAGAAGTTCGACAGCAAGGAGAACTTTACTCTATGGCAGCAAAGAGTAAAGGACTTGTTAGTTCAGTAGAGGATCTACAAGATCTTGACAAAAGAAAGATCGAAAAAGATTAGTGCTAAGGATTGGAAAGAGTTGGAGGAAATTACTTCTAGTACAATTTAGATGTGCTTGGCCAATCAGGTTTTGCCCAAAGTTTGCATAGAAACTATAGCAAAGAAGCTCTGGGAGAGATTGGAAACACATACATGGGGAAGAACATGATGAACAAGCTATGGTTGAAGAAACAGCTGTATAGTCTGAGAATGCCCGAAGGCAGAGATCTTATTGCACATATCTAAAGGTTCAATCAGGTGTGTTCTGAGGTGATAAGTTTGGATGTGAAGATCGACGAGGAGGATCGAGCATTGCTGCTATTATGTTCTCTCCCAGGTTCGTATGATGGTCTCATAACAACTTTAGTTTATGAGAAGGAGACCCTAAACTATGAAGAGGTTGTTGGTGTGCTCAGATCAAATGAGCAAAGGAAGAAGATTTGTAAGAAAGATCCTAAGTCTGAGATCTTGGCTGTGAATGAAAGACAGAGAAGATCAAAGAAGAAGATAAGAGAAAATTCAAGGATAGATCAAAGTCTTGTGATCAAAGAAAGATGATATTGAAATATTATAAATGTCATCAGCCTAGACATCTGAGGAGAGATTGTCCCCTTTTGAGATCAGAAAAAGAAAAAGCCAGCAAGGGAGATGATATAGCTTCTATGAGCAGTGGAGAAGACCTGCTAGTTGTATCAGATGGATCCATAGAGTGTGATACTATGTGGATATTAGATTTAGCATGCTTGCACCACTATACTTCTCATCGAGAGTGGTTTGCTACCTACCAAAAGGCCGATGGTGGAAGTATCAGTCTTGAAGATGATCACCCATACAAAGTAGCTAGAATTGGCTCTATCAGGGTGAGGATGTACGAAGGGATTATTCATATATTATCAAATATCAGGCATGTACCGAAGTTGAAAAAGAATTTGATTTCTTTGGACTACTTAGAGAAGTAGGATTATGCTTTTCATAGCTAGGCTGGGAGTGGATGTCTGAAAATTTTCAAGAAAGCTTTGGTGGTGATGAGAGGTAGAAAATTGAGCAACAATCTTTATAGAATGTAAGGCTTAGTGGTAAATGATAGGGTAGAGGTGCTAGCAGTGACACAGGAGGAGCAGATTTTATATTAGCTATGGTACTATCAGATGGATCATATGAGTGATCGTGGGCTCACTGAACTAAGCAAAAGAGGTATGATCCCAACCCTGAAGAAGGAAGGCATAGATCTTTGTGAGTTGTGCATCTTTGGCAAACAGCATAGGGTGAAGTTTGCCAGAAGTACCAAGTGCAGCGAGGGAGTGCTGGATTTAGTACACTCGAATGTGTGGGGACCAACTCCTGTATCAGCTAGAGATGGGGCAAAATACTTTATCACTTTCGTTGATGATTTCTCAAGGAAGGTATGGGTTTATCTGATTAGAGAAAAATTAGAGGTATTTGCCCGGTTCAGAGCCTGAAGAGCTGAAGTAGAGGAGTCAAGAAGATAGGTGAAGTGTCTGAGGTCGGACAATGGAGGAGAGTATACTTGTCTAGAGTTTAGGAGGTACTATGAGAAAAATGGCATCAAATGCCATTACACGATGAGGATGACTCTCCAGTAGAATGATGTCGTGGAGAGGATGAACCGGACACTGACCGAGAAGGCATGGAGTTTGAGGCTACAGACATCACTCCCAAAGTTCTTTTGGGATGATGCTCTAACTTTTTCTTATTTTCTTATGAACAGGTCCTCTCATTATAAGCTGAATGGAGGCATTCTAGAGGAGATCTGGAGTAAAAAGAAGGTGGAGCTTGACCATCTGAAAGTCTTTGATTGCACAGCCTATGCACATATGGAGGCAATCGAGAGGAGCAAATTGGACCCAAAATCTTAAAAGATGACATTCATAGGGTATCCACAAGGAGTCAAGGGGTACCTACTGTGGGACTCTCAGGCACAGAAGTCAGTGATCAGCAAGAATGTTATCTTTGATGAGAAGAGCATCTTAAGGAGGCCTGAGATAGATGGAACTAGAGAAATAGAGGTGAACAGCAGTGGTCAATCAGAAAATGATGGCATGTAGGTTACATCCACTTACGGGAGTGTTCTTGTTGAGGTGGAGCTGGATAGAAAAGTATTGTCTCAGATTAAAAATCAGCATGGAGGGTCGGTAGTTCAGATAGATGTGCAGGAGTAGCCACAGACATCAAGCAAAGATGTGCCAGTAGGAGAGGCTTTGCACAAGCCCCAGCGTACTATTAGGAGATTGGTCAGATATGGCATTGATGAGGTTATCTCCTATGCACTCATCACTGCTAATAGAGATCCAGAGAGTTATGCAGAGGCCATGGAGAGTGAGGATCATGATTCATGGATGCAGGCCATGATGGAGGAGATGGAATCACTTAAGAAGAATAAGATATGATAGCTGGTGGATCTTCCAGAGGGTGGTCGACCTATTGGCTCAAAGTGGGTGTTCATAAAGAAAGAAACACCTTCAGAACAAGGTGGAGTCAGATTCAAAGCAAGGCTGGTAGCAAAGGGATACTCACCAAAGGAAGGGATTGACTATACAAAAATTTTTTCTCCTATGGAGTGTCATACATCTATTTGAATTTTGCTGTCATTGGTGGTACAGTATAACATAGAATTGGAATAGATGGATGTGAAGACGGCCTTCCTTCATGGAACTTTAGAGGAAAGAATCTATATAAAGCCGCCAGATGGTTTCATGGAGATGGGACAGAAAGAAAAAGTGTGTTTACTAAGAAAGTCTTTGTATGGCTTGAAATAATCCCCTCGTTAGTGGTATTGAAGGTTTGATAGCTTTGTTTTGAGCCTGGGTTTCAGCAGATGTGAACATGATTGTTGTGTCTACGTCAAGGATGTAGATGAGGAGGATGCCCGATATCTATTATTGTATGTAGATAATATGCTTATAGCCAGTAGAAGCATGGATGCTGTGAAAAGATTGAAAAGGGTATTATCATCTGAATTTGAGATAAAAGATTTGGGTCCAGTTGAGAAAATCCTTGGAATGAAGATTTGTAAAGATAGGTGCAAAAGAGTGCTCTAATTGTCAAAAGAAAAATATATCCAAAAGGTTTTGGAGAGGTTTGGAATGGAGAAGGCCAAACCTACAAAGACGTCATTGCCGAGCCATATGTCTCTCTCCAAGTTACAGTGCCCTCAGTCAAAAGAGGAGAGAGAGAATATGGAATGAGTCTCTTATACAAATACTGTAGGCAGTGTGATGTATACTATGGTGTGCTATAGATCAAATATAGCACATACAGTGAGCATAGTTAGTAGATACATGGCTAACCCTAGGAAGGAACACTGGAAAGCATTAAAATGGATATTGAGATATCTGCATGGAATAAGAGATTATGGTTTGGTGTTTGGTGGGCAGCTAGGAGGATTTGAAGAACAATCTATAAAGATGTGTGAAAATTTAGGTCCTCTGAAAGGATTTATTGATGCAAATTATGTTGGTGATCTTGATACAAGGAGGTCTACTACTGGATACCTCTTCTATGTATATGGTGGACCGATGTTTTGGAGATCAATCCTTTAGCCAATCATGGCCTTGTCTACCATAGAGGTTGAGTACATTGGGATAACGGAGGCTGCAAAGGAAGCCCTTTGGCTTAGGAGGCTAATTGATGAGTTGGGGATGGAGCAGAGCAAGGTTGCACTATTCAGTGATAGTCAGAGTGCTCTATTGTTGGCACAGAACCCAGTCTATCATGCACATACAAAGCATATAGACGTGAGGTACCATAGGATCAGAGAGCTGGTGGAGGAAGATGAAGTGGAACTGATGAAGGTCTATACTAAGGAGAATCAGTCTGATGCACTTACGAAGGTACTCTCCAGAGATAACTTTCAGAGATGTGTGGCATGGATGGATTTGTTGAGAAGAGATGAGTTCACAAGGACTTGGAAGCACCAAGGTGGAGAATGTGAGCTTAGAAGTGGCACTCCCAAGTCTTGGAAACATGAGAAGATAGGTCATGAAAAGACAGAAGTGAGCCGGAAGAAGAATCAGTCTCAATAGCAAAGTTCAGAAACTGGGCCGGCTTACACTGAGACTGAGCCGCTCAGTTGGGAACAGGGTTGGCTCAGTCCAGGACTGGGTCGGCTAGGTCTCAGAGAAAAATTCAAACAAAAAGTAGTATTTTTGGACTGTTGGCATGGTACACAACTAAGCTGGCTCAGTCTGGGACTGAGCCGACCCAATCATAAGTTAGTCAGTTCAGTCTGAAACTGGGTCGACTCAGTTTTCGTAGGTTATTATTTTGTGTACGTAGGTTATTTGGCTTTGGAGAGTTTTTTTATGAGCTTGGACTTAACCCTTTGTAAAGTATATATACTGAAAATAGGTCAAGATTGTTAGAGGGCTGAAATATACTAAATAAAAGCTCTTTTCTTTTAAAAATCTCTTCTTCTCTATTTCTTGATTTGTTTGATCGTGTTTCCACATAAATCTCTGAGAAGTACTTCCTTTTTGCTTGGCTAATCACTATTGGCCACGTCGATCTATGTGGGAAGAGTGCATATTTCCAATATTTTTATGAAACAAGTTTTCATGCAAAGATGACTTTCAAATTTATAAATTTTATTTAGATTATATCTAAAAATTGAGTGTCCTCAGAGATGAAAATCAGAAGAGAATAGAGGCATGAGAGAAAAATAAAGTGCTATAGGACCCTACTCACCTTCACTTTAGGATTTTTTTTTTGTCAAAACCAATTCTCAATCACTTTCAAATTTTTACCATGGAATGGTATCCCCATTTTCTCTAGGCACAAAAATCCTCATAATTTATTGCATGAAAAATAAGTGAAAATTTTGTATGGAGTGGATAGGTTAAGATTGGTTGAACTAGTTTCAACCAACTTCTAGTATTTGAATTCAAATGCAAGTCTATCCAATTTCAATGCCCATACCACTTATTTTACATGCAGAAGGATTTTCCTTTCTACATGCATGCACCATTTTTTAGAAAAATTGGCGAACATAAAGAGAAAAGGGCATGGAGATAAGGATAAGAGGGAGAGGGAGGTTTCAACCAAACCAACCTCTTTGAATTCAAAATTCAAAAGAGTTTGAACTGGTCCAACACTTGGACCAGGTCAAAGAGAGAAAGAAAGGGGGCATAAATTCCTTTTCTTCATGAGAGAAACTTACATAAAAATAAAGGTGGGCATGGTCAAGGTAGAAAAGTCAAACATGAGGTGGCGCATGGGGAGGTTTGAATTCAAATAGGATTTAAATTAGTCCAAATTGATTTCAATCAAATCAAATTAATTCAAAACCAACTAGACTAGATTAAATCCAATCAAATTAGACTTAGCTCAATCTATTTTATTTTTAATTAAATTAAAATTTTATTTGATTCAGTTCCTGATCAAATTAGGGTCAAATCTCCCATAATGATTAGGTCAACTCATGACCTAATCGGATCAAACCCAATCGAATCCAATTTGATCAAACTTGATCAAATATTTTGCTCAATCAAATTAAGCTAATCAATAATCAAATTATTAATTAATCTTTTAATAAATATAGAGTTTCAATCGGATGGGAGTCTGGTCATAGAGTCCCATCACTATGAAACTTTCGAAGAGTTCCAATCTAGTGGGACTCTTAAACCCAGTATCCCAAATGAATGAAACTCATGATCATAGAGTTCCAGACTAGTGGGACTCTTAATCAGAGAGACCTAAATGAGTAGAACTCAGAGTTCCAATCCATCAAGACTCTAGATCAGCTATCAGATCAAGTAGTAACTCCTATTGTGTGTGATCCCATAGATTTGAATCCTAAGCTGATAGCATAGAAACTGATTTTCTATATAAAGTGATGTGACCATCTAGCAATGGTACTCGATGTCCAGATATGGTTACCGTATAAATCATCCCCTTGACCTCAATGCTCAAATAATGACTTAGGGTTTAACTATCAATCCTGAAAAATCATCTACAGTGTATTTCAAATTACAGTATCCTTCGAATGGACTATCCCAACTGAGGTTTTGCTAAATTGAAATACATTGATGCACTTGTTCCAACACTTGAAGGGATCAATCCCATCTTGACACATGCACCGACTTCATAAGTACTTGACTACACCTAGTAGCTTTCCATCACTGAATTAAAAATTCAGATAGTCCGGTACCTAAGTACAGTGAGTTGCTTGTAAGCCATCAAGATGATCTTAAGTCTAAGGGATACTTATATCCATATCCTTTGCGAGCAATTCTTGACAGTGGATAGCTATGCAGTTGGGTCATGTTCAGTGAAATGTATTCCTACACTTCATTTGCATGCCATAACAGTATCTCCATACTTCTTGATTAAGAGAATAATCAATACTTATGACACACAATGACCTACACTTGATATATTGTCATCTTGGGTAAAAGCATATCATTTGGTCGTGAGCTAATTTAAGGACTAAATGATAAATCCTTTTTTGTCAAATCTAAATAGTCCTAAGAACTTCATCGCAGAAGAGTTCATTATAGAAAGATGTAAAAGTGATGAAATACCAAAAAATAATTTTATTTATAATTCAAGTATACTTTACATTGAGCTCAACCATCTACAACCTAGATGATTGGCTTTAGGATATAATTTCCAACAGTATTTAACATGAAAAATCTGATGGGATTTTAGATTGATCAAGCAATTAGATTGCTTGATCAAATAGGACTCTAGGGCTTCACTAGGTCTATAAATAGACCCCTTATCAAAGTAGTTTAGCATTGTGATTATACCATGATGAAGCCCTGCTCCTCTACCCATCTTGTTGTCCAACGATGGCTACCCAAGAGGGGGGGTGAATTAGATTTCTAAAAAAATGGCCAATTTAAACTCTAATGAAAAATCAAATATGTGCTTCTAATTGAGAGAACTTTAGTGTTTGTAGTAAGCAAGCTAAGTATAGCAGCGAAATCAAAAAGCGACTAGATTATGCAAATTAGTAAAGCAAGAAAAGTAAAGGCACAATTAAACATACAAGAATTTTATAATGGTTCAGTGCAACTCCACACCTACGTCCACTTTTCAAGCTCTCCTTAAAAATTCCACTATAATCCTAGATTATAGTGCATTTATTTTAACCCAGGATCACAAATAAATTCAGTTGATTTTGTCGGGCTCACCAACTACAATCCTACACTAATAGTTTTTTGGATTCATTATCAACCCAGTTGATTTTAACCTAGGAGTACCAACCACAATCTTTACACCATCCATATACCAACTTGGACTTGCCTACACCCTAAGTTTCTTTCCCCCAATGAAACTAGTAACGAAATAAAAATACAAGTATAAATATTCAGCATAAAATAAAAAATAAAAGTTAGAACTCTTTGAAGTTTGAAGAAGTTGCTGTTGGATTGTTCAAATGATGCTTCAACTTCTCTTAAAAAATGCTTGAGAGGATGAGAATGATGTTGGAGATGATTTCTCTTTAAAAGCTCTCAATTATGTACACTAATTCCTCTTTTTTTCTCTCTTTCCAATTGGTATTCAATAATCTTCACTCAATCTAATGATTTTTTTTTTTAAATCACTTAATCTTACTTTTCAAATTTTTTTTAGTATTTTATACTCTTTGTGATGGCTTAAGGATCAATTTTAGCCATTGGAAGCCTTAAAATAGCCGTTGGAATAGAGAAATGATCGTTTGAAAAAGCTATAGAAAACTAGTCGTTACGATCACTGAGTCGGCTCAGTTTATAGCTGGATCAGCTCAGTCTCTTGATTCTTGAAAAATTGAATTTCTGCACTTTCTATCTTTTGCTTCCACTAAGACCAGGTCGGCTCAGTCTCTGACTGGGTTGGCCTAGTTTGCGTGCCATACGTGCCAAAGACCGTTTATGATCCTTTCTTCTCTAAATTCTTTTATAGGCTAGATTTATTCTTTTTATCTTGATTTAATCTTTATTTTGACCTCTTGAAAGATGTATCCATTCTAGAATTTCTTCTCTAAAATTTTGAGTGATGAATCTTCATTTGGATGAGTGAAAATATTTGAAGTTTGTGAGCTCTTGAAATTTATAACTATACATCCTCACAAACATCACTAGTATTTTAATAATTTATACTCGTATACTTTTATTATTATCAAAATCAAACTAGAGTCAACACATCTTCCACACTCTTATTCTAGATCCCATATCTCATCTCCATGCCTAAAAGGTTGGGCAAGATCTGCAATCAAGTGCCGAGAGCGGTGTTGCAAAGATCAAGTTAAGAAGTTACTGATCAAGAGACAAATGTGTGGCCTTCAGAAGTTGTTTTGAAGATTCTTCAGATCAGATCTAGATCTGATTTTTGAAGCATTGATTCAAAAGAAGAATATGTCTAGATTCTATCCGAGTGGATATCGATCGAGGCCAGATGCGTGCGTGGCTTCTTTTAGAACCTCAAGAAAGATCAAGATCATCGTAGGATAATCAGATTATCCAAATAAGGTATGAAATTAAATTTAATTTAATTTTTATATTAATTTTTAATATTAGATCACTATGATCGAATCTGAGAACTCTTAGATCTGATCAGATCATAAAAAATTTTATAAAAAATTCTACCCTAGATCTGATCAGATCTGGACGATCCTACAATAGAAAATAAGATTTTTCTTCAATTGGTATCAAAGCCAAGTTAACAGTTCTTTAGATTTTTTTTGGATCTAATTTAATTTTTATTTATGATTTGATATTAAATAATTTTAATGTCACATCAGATGTGATTAGATCTAAAATTAAAAAATTAAAAATTATTTGATTTAGATCTATAATGTATAAGATGCATGACTAGATTAGGAATAGAATAGTTCTATGTGTAGTCTAGTATGATCATATTGTTAATTTAATAAAATATAATTTTAAAAATATATTTTATTTTTATTTTTTTAATGTTATAATTATTGTAATTAGATCTAAAAAATAAAAAATATAGTTTTTAATTTTTAATTTATTTATATGAGATATGAAAGATGCATGCTTAGACTAGTTATAGAATAGTTCTATAAAATATCTAGAATAGTTTTATTTTTTATGTGATCAAATTTAAAATTTTATTTTTTAGATTTAATATGTGATATTTTAAATCTAAAAGCATACATGGTTTATTGAGTTATGATACATGAGATGTATGCAAGACATGTATAGGTTAAATCTTTTGTATATGTGATATATAATTTAGATCTAACTAGTTTTATTTTAAAAAATATATTTCTAATTAAGTCATTCTCCTTGGCTGTCTGATCATAAGAATAAAGTAGGATTTAAAGGCTCTCTTCTTTCATTCGATGGGGTGTTCTTATGATGTGTAGAGGTGCTGCGCGTTCGTTCTTAATAAAAAATCAGAACTTATTTTTTGCAAAATTCTAGATTCTAAAATCTTGGGATTTTATTATATATTTTATTCATAAATCTAAAATTTAATTAAGAATTAAGATTATAAAATTAATTAGATCTAAAAATTATGAATTTTTACATCTTAGACATCTTCATAAAATTAGGTTCGGACTTAAGTAGCTTAATTAGGTCTAGTGGTTGATCAAATTGAATCAAGAATTTGTTAGATGGAATCAAAGAAAGCTTAGAATTGGCCAGTCTAATAGGATTAAGTTTGGATCAAGATTGAATTATATTAAAATATAACTCAATCAAGTTAAGACCTAATTTAGCTCTACGGTTCGAGTATGGATTGTAGACTAATCCGATTGATTCTGATTCGATAATTTGATGTCTAAGATAAGTCTGATAGATATGATCGACTAATTTTTAATTAAGAGCTACTCGATTTGAATGTGTTCTTATCGAGTTAATAGCATATCTCTTCCATCAGTCTCACTTACCTAGTCATTTGTATCGATCCAATTCTGATTTGAGGTGGCTAACAATTTGAGCCAACCCATGCCACTAGATTAGTGATAATTATTATGATTAAGTCAAGTCAAGTTTAAAGAGAACTAAATTAAATCTTTCTAAGAAAATATTATGTCTAAGGTCTTCCACCATTGTAGATGTACGGGCCCTTCCCAAGGTTGATTATTCTCGATTGAATATAGTGGTTCAGTTGCACCGAAAAGATGCAACCATGTCTATTAGGCATTGGATGCTATGGGTTGGAGGATGGGTTGGGCTCAATATTTTGGATACGGTAAGAGATTCAATCAAGAATCTAATTCATGCAAATGATGGATCTAACTTAACTAAGGAGTGGAGCAATATTCTGAACACAATAAGCTTCATGAATTAAAGATCAAGTTTTGGTGCATTATGATTTGAGAATCATTAGATAAGAGTTGTCCACTCATCAATTGATCCATCATCAATAACTATTAGGTGAGATGGTGAGCTAGTTGGTGGGACCGCACCATCCACTAGAATCAATAATCACGAAGATTTTTGCATCTCTACCAAGAAAGTGTAGGGATCCAAGTAAATAGTGGGAGCCTAATTATTTAAACATAAAAATTTTAAATAAATTGATTAAATCTAATTAAAAATTTTGACACTCTATAGAAAAATGTCTACATCTAATCCACTAGCCCGTATCCTGAACACCCATAGACTGATCGGATCTAACTACAAGGATCGACTTTGGAACTTCAAAATAATTTTGGATTTTGAGAAGTTGACTCATGTGTTGAAACAGGATCCTCCAATGTTACTAGCACATCCGTCTGCTGATTAGAGAGCATCTCTGAAAAAATGGATGGATGAAGATAATAAAGCCATGTATTACATGTTAGACTCGATGTCTGATGAGCTCCAATACCAACATGAAGATATTAAGACTAGCCGCCAAATATTGGCTCACCTATAAGAGTTGTTTGGTGAATAGAGTGACAGTCAAATATCAAGTCACTAAAAGATTTTTTAAGGCTCAGATGCATGATGGATAGTCGATCTAAGATCATTATCTGATGATGATTAAGAACTTAGAAGAGCTTGAGAAGCTCGGTGTCAAGTTAGATTAGGATCTGCAAATTGATATAATTCCACAATTCTTGACTGATGCATATGGGCAATTCATTATGAACTATCATATGCATAAACTGCAAAATACCTTGATTGAACTTATAAATATGCTGGTTATTGCTGAGCTCTCTATGAAAGGTTCAAAGAGCTCAGAGCTTACTATGAAGCGGATTTCTTCCAAGAAAAAGTCTTTTAGGGAGAAAAAGATCACGAAGAAGTAGAAAGTGGAAGGTGGAAAGAAGAAGATAGAGCCAAAAAAGAAGGCCGCTAATAAGAAAAAATATTTTCATTATAACATAGACGGCCATTGAAAGTGGAACTACCCTCTTTACCTGACCAGTCTGAAGAATAATAAGGAGGTAGATCCTTCTAAAGGTATTCTCGTTATAGAATCTAACCTTACAATTTCTTCTGTATCTAGTTGGATGCTTGACTCTGGTTCTAGTGCTCATTTATGCACTTCTATGCAGGGTCTTGAGGATAATAGAAGGCTGAGGGATGATGAGATGATCCTACGCATCAAAAATGAAGAGTTGTTGCTGTGGCTGTGGAAATCTATCCTCTTTGATTATCATCAAGATTAGATCTAGCTCTTAGAGATTATTTTTATATGCTCGTAGCAAGCAGAAATTTGATTTCTATTTCATGTTTAGCACAAGAAGGCTATGTAATTAATTTTCTTAAGGACCATTGTAATATCCTTTATGAAAGAAATAAAATTGCAAGTAGTTTTCTTATAAATAATCTCTATCAATTACATATTGATATTTTTATTTTTAATATCAAGCAAAACATGAATGCCATAGAATCAAAGTGACCTAGGGATAGTCTAAACGATATGTATCTTTGGCACCTTAGGCTAGGTCATATAGCTAAAGATATGATTAACAAATTAGAAAAATTTGGACTATTGAGTTTGTTGACTTTCGAGTTATATCCGATTTGTGAATCATATCTTTATGGCAAAATGACCAAGCTCTCTTTTATAGGATATGAGAAAAAGGCCACAGACCTACTTATTCTAGTACATACTGATGTATGTGGCCCATTTGATGTGCTGATCTAGAATAATTATGTCTACTTCATCATCTTTATTGATGATCTATCTCGATATGTGTATTTGATGCGACATAAATCTAAAGCTTTTGAAAGATTCAAGAAATTCAAACTTGAAGTAGAAAAGCAAACAGAAAAATCCATTAAGATTTTTTGATCAGATCGAGGAGGTAATATTTTAGTCAAAAATTTCTAGACTATCTTAAGGACAATAGCTCCAACTTTCTTAAAAAATAGTTTATTCAAGATGGTAGCATTGGTAGGTAAATCAGGCTCGAAGAGAAAGTCTCCCAAGAGCCATGAGCTAAGGAACCTATGGAACCCAATCAAATTGAGCCAACCCAGATACTACCTTCTCCATCTCGTAGATTAAGTAAAATTTTTCATCCTCTTGAAAGGTACTTAGGTACTATCTCGAAGGATGTAGACGAAATGTTTCTCATAAGAAATGAGATTCATGATGATGATCCCAAAACCTATGACAAGACGATATCAGATATCGACTCTGAGAAATGTTTAAAAGTAATGAAGTCAAAGATTGACTCAATGTGTTCGAACCAAGTCTGGACCTTAGTAGATCCACCTGAAGGTATAGTACCTATTGGATGTAAATGGATCTTCAAGAGAAAGATAGGTGTTGATGGAAATATAGAGACATTCAAAGCAAGGCTCGTAGCGAAAGGGTATAGTCAGCGTGAAGGTATTGACTATTAGGATACTTTTCGCCAGTAGTCATGCTCAAATCCATCCGTATATTGCCTACTGTTGTAGCCTATTTCGATTATGAAATATGACAGATGGATGTAAAAATGACATTCTTAAATGGATATCTTGAGAAAGATATCTATATGAAATAGCCGCTAGGTTTCACATCCAGTGATGATGATCACAAGATATGCAAGTTGCAAAGGTCCATATATGGACTTAAGCAAGTATCTCAGAGCTAGAATTCTCATTTCAATGATGTAATCAAATTGTTTGGATTCATCAAGAATTAGGAGGAGCCTTGTATTTTCCAAAAGATCAGTGGGAGCACTGTTGTCTTTCTCACACTGTACGTGGATGACATCCTTGTAATTGAAAATAATATTTTCATATTGACTACAGTCAAAATGTGGTTATCTAAGGAGTTCTTTATGAAAGATCTAGAAGAGGCATCCTTTATTTTAGAAATTAAGATCTATAGGGATAGACCGAATAGGATGTTGGGTCTCTCACAGAAAATGTACATAAAGAATGTGCTAAAGAGGTTTAGCATGAAAAACTTCAAGAGGAATTTAATACTTTTTAGACATGGCATTCATCTCTCCAAGAAGATGTATCCTAGCACATCTGAGGAGATTGAACGCATGAGCAAGATCCCTTATGCTTCAGCAATAGAGAGCCTCATGTATGCCATGCTATGTACACGATTTGATATTGCCCATGCTGTGACTGTCATGAGCAAATATTAGTCGAATCCAGGTGAAGAGCACTCGACTTTTGTGAAATGTATCTTTAAGTACTTGAGAAGGACTAAGGATATGTTTGTAGTTTTTGATAATGGAGAACTCTAGGTCCAGGTGTATATAGACTCAAATTTTATGTCCGATATAGATGATCGAAAGTTGACATCTGAAAGTTTGTTTATTTATAATGGTGGAGCTGTCAGTTGGAAGAGTTCCAAGTAGACGGTGATAGTAGACTCCACCATGGAAGCAGAGTATGTTGCTACATCGAAGGCTACAAAGGAGATATTTTGGTACAAAAAGTTCATCGTAGAGCTCGCCATTAGATGTCGTCCCTCTATACTACGACAAAAATTATGCCATAGCCCTTGCTAAGGAGCCGAGGTCTCACCAAAAATCCAAGCACATCGAGCGGCGATACCACTTCATTCATGATTACTTTGAGAAGGGATACGTTGAGGTCAAAAGAGTCAATACTGCAGATAATGCGACTGACCCGCTGACAAAGTCATTGAGCGAGTAGAAGATCGAAGCCTACCTTGAGAAGATGGGACTTAGATTTATAGCCAATTGGCTTTAGATCAAGTGAAAGTTTGTTAGATATGTGTCCTAGAAGCTAGATTAGCTGACACTTGTAATACACTTTTAAGGATAATTTTATAATTTTTGACTATAAATTAATAAAAAAATTATTTTCTATCATAGTGTGTATTTAAAGTGTCTATGATACATCTTTTGAGTTAATGATAATTACAATTCATATTTTCATGAGTTAAAAATTTAAGATACGAATTTTCATAATTGACTCATAAACTGCTCCCAACCATAGGATCATCATGAGGATGGTGATCAATCCAAAAGATTGATGTATGATCGCTTTCTTATGATAGATTTGTCTTGAGTCTATGGTGTAGAAACACCAGAGCAAGAGTACATATACTCATTAGAGAATGAGGGTACTGAGCGTGACCACCTCAAACAATCATAAGAAAGTCTACCTTCTCATCGATGATTGACTCGATGCTATAGTGTTGTGTCTAGTTCTTGGACCTGAGGTGCATCAACAGTTCATCTTAAGAGTGTTATAGTTTGACTGCACCATAACTCGATCTCCTAGCCATTTAGAATCCTTAGATGTATATTGGATATAGCATATTCATTGTAGAAATTGGATTGCACCAATAGAGAATCTATCTACCTCGGTAGATGAAAAGTAGCCCTATGATAATCATGAGATTAAGTCCTTAAGCCCATGGTAATGGCAGAGTGAAGATGATAGAAAGAGTTTTTCATTAGAGTTTCACATCGAACTTGAATCGAATAATTAATTTATATGACGGATGTTGGGTTTGATGAGTTCACCTTAATCCTAATCCTATTGGAGCTCAAGATAGAAGAATCCAATCACACAGACAACTACACTGAGAGCTTTTCTTTCAGTTCTGATGGATTATCACCATATACTTGTTAGATATATGTGCCCTAGAAGCCAGAATTGGCTGACACTTGTAATACACTTCTAGGGGCAAAATTATAATTTTGATTATAATCAATAAAATGGGTTATTTTCTATCACATATGTGTATTTAGTATCTGTGATACATCCTTTGAGTTAATGGTAATAATAATTCATATTTTCAAGAGTTGAAAATTTAAGACATGAATAATCATTATTAACTCATAAAATACTTCCGACCACAGGATCATCACAAGGATGGTGATTGATCCAGAAGGTTGGTGTACAATTGCTTCTCTTTAGTAGATGAGTCTTAAGTCTACAGTATGGAGACACCAAAGCAAGAGTACAGATACTCGTTAGAGAACGAGGGCACTGAGCGTGACCACCTCGAGTAGTTATTAGGAAGTCTACCTTCTCATTAATAACTGACTCGATGCTATAGTGGTGTATCTGGTTCTTTGATCTGAGGTGCATCGACAGTTTACCTTGAGGGTGTTATAGTTTGACTACACCATAACTCGGTCTCCTAGCCATTCGAAACCCTGAGATGTATGTTGGCTATAGCATGTTCATTGTAGGAACTGGATTGCATCAAGAAGGAATCTATCTACCTCGATGGTAGAGGAGCAACATTATGATGATCATAAGAATCAAGTCCAAAAGTCCATGGTCATGGCGGAATGAAATATAGAAAGAGTTTCTATTTAGATTTTCACATCGGACCTGAATCGAATGATTACATCATATGATAGAAACTAGGGTTAGACGAGTTCACCTTAACGCTAATCTGATCGGGGCTTAAGATAGAAGAACTTAATCACATAGGTAGCTGCACCAAGAGGTTTGCATTCAGCTCTGATGGGTTGCCACCATATACTGCTAGGTGTCACTGGTGGATTTTGGGAGCAATTAGAATGATTTAGATGATCGATCATTCTAGCTGTTCGAATTAGAAGAGTTCTGATCCATCGAAAGGAGTTTCGATGATGTCGATGATAGAGATCATGACATGTCCTATTACCGTACAGAACTAAACCTAACTGGGTCATATAAATAAGGGTTTGAATCTGGTGATCATCAATTGAACTGATCTAGTTCAATTGATCTGAATGATATTCAATTAGGTTCAAGAAAATCATGCTAGCACTCGATTGAACCTAACATTCTTCTTTTACTATCATAAATAGTTGTTCTGACTGAGCTAAAGGAGTTTGTGCTCAATCAGAGGCCTTCACTTGGTTTGACTGGAGCCTATCCAGGTTAAAAAAGGGTTGTCTTATTTTATAAGATAATATCTGCCATTTTTTATCACCTGCCATTTTTCGTCCATTGACTTTGGTCAAAAGTTGACCTTTAACTGGTCAAATGTTAACCATTGATACTTTGACTTCTGTCCATGTGTCATGCACCTATTGGAGAGATGGTGGGGGCTTGTCCCTCTGCCAGAAGCTGGCAAGGAGGAGGGCGCACGCCATCCTTGACTTCATCTTTAAGGACCATTGTAATATTTTTTATGAAAGAAATAAAATTGCAAATGGTTTTTTATTGATGATCTTTATCAGCTACATATGGATGTATCTGTTCTAACTATCGAGCAAAACGTGAATGCCAAACGACCTAGGGATAGTCCAAACGACAGATATCTATGGCACCTGAAACTAGGTCATATAGCAGAAGATAGGATTAACAAATTGGAGAAAAATGGGCTATTGAGTTCATTGACTTTCGAGTCATATCCAACTCGTGAATCTTGTCTTTAAGGCAAAATGACTAAACTCCCTTTTGTAGGACATGGGGAAAGGGCCATAGATCTCCTTGCCCTAGTACATACTGATATGTGCAGCCCATTTGATGTGCCGACTAGAGGCAATTTTGTCTACTTCATTACCTTTATCGATGATCTGTCTAGGTATGGGTATGTGTATCTTATGAGACACAAGTCTGAAGCTTTTGAAAAGTTCAAAGAATTCAGACATGAAGTAGAAAAAACAAACTGGAAAACCCATTAAGGTTCTTCGATCAGATCGAGGAGGTGAATACCTTAGCCGAGAATTCCTAGACTATCTTCAAGGAAAAATGGCATAGTCTCTCAATGGACTCCACCAGGAACACCTCAACTCAATGGGATTTCAGAACGGAGAAATCGGACTCTATTGGATATGGTTCCGATCCATGATGAGCTTCACAGACCTTCCCTGATTTTCTTTGGGGACACTCATTGTTAACTTCAATTTATCTACTGAATAGGGTTCCCTCTAAAACCATTCCTACCACACCGTATGAGATATGGCACGGTAAGAAACCAAGTCTGAGTCATCTCAGAATTTGGGGTTGTCCGGCTCATGTCAAAAGACAACAAGCGGACAAGTTAGAGTTTAGGTCCTTTAGAGCTCGATTCATAGGATATCCTAAAGAGTCATTAGGATACTATTTCTACATTCCAGAAGACCACAATGTGATTGTGAGTCGACATGCCATCTTTCTTGAAAAATAGTTTATTCAAGATAGTGGCATTGGAAAGCAAGATTAAGCTTGATGAGAAAGTCTCACAAGTACAAATGAGCTAAGGACCAATTGGAACCAAATCAGGTTGAGCCAATAAGAACACTACCTCCTCCACCTCGTAGATCGGAAAGAGTTTTTCCCATCCCCCTGAAAGATACTTAGGTATTATTTCAGAGGAAGTAGAGGAAAATGTTCCTCGTAGGTAATGGTGCTCATGGTGATGATCCCAAAACCTACAACGAGGCGATATCAGATATCGACTCCGAGAAATGGCTAGAGGCAATGCAAGTCAGAAATTGACTCGATGCACTCAAACCAAGTCTGGACCTTGGTAGATCCACCAGAAGGTATAGTACCTATTGGGTGTAAATGGATCTTCAAGAGAAAGATTGGTGCAGATGGGAATGTGGAGACATTCAAGGCTAGACTAGTGGCAAAAGGTTATAGTCAACGCGAAGGCATTGACTATCAGGATACCTTTTCCCAGTAGCTATGCTAAAATCCATCCGCACATTGCTTGCCGTTGCAGCCTATTTCGATTATGAAATATGGCAAATGGACGTGAAAACGGCATTCTTAAATGGATATCTTGAGGAAGATATCTATATGGAACAGCCGCTAGGTTTCACATCCAGTGATACTGATCACAAGGTTTGCAAGCTGCAAAGGTCCATATATGGACTTAAGCAAGCATCTCGGAGCTGGAACACTCATTTCAATGATGTGATCAAAATGTTTGGTTTCATCAAAAATGAAGAGGAACCATGTGTTTTCAAAAGGGTCAGTGGGAGTGCTGTTTTCTTCCTCGTATTGTACGTGGATGACATCCTCCTTATTGGGAATGATATTCCCATGTTGACGACAGTCAAAATATGGTTGTCCAAGGAATTCTCCATGAAAGACCTAGGTGAAGCATCCTTTATTCTAGGAATTAAGGTCTATAGGGATAGACCGAATAGGATGCTAGGACTTTCACAGAAGATGTACATAGAGGAAAGTACTAAAGAGGTTTAGTATGGAAAACTCTAAGAGGGGATTAATACCCTTCAGACATGGTATTCATCTTTCCAAGAAGATGTGCCCCAGCACACCTGAGGAAATAGAACGCATGAGCAAGATCCCTTATGCTTCTGCAATAGGGAGCCTCATGTATGCCATGCTATGTACACGACCTGATATAGCCCATGCTGTGAGTGTCACAAGCAGATATCAGTCAAATCCAGGTGAAGAACACTGGACTTCTGTGAAATGTATCCTTAAGTACTTGAGAAGAACTAAGGATATGATGTTGGTCTTTGGTAATGGAGAACTCCAAGTCCAGGGATACACAGACTCGGATTTCATGTCCGATATAGATGATCGAAAGTCGACATCTGGAAGTCTGTTTGTGTGCAATGGTGGTGCTGTCAGCTGGAAGAGTTCCAAGCAAA
This sequence comes from Cocos nucifera, assembly GCA_006176705.1. Classification (NCBI taxonomy): domain Eukaryota; kingdom Viridiplantae; phylum Streptophyta; class Magnoliopsida; order Arecales; family Arecaceae; genus Cocos; species Cocos nucifera. Next base: position 232,665 of record QRFJ01002466.1, on the reverse strand, counting down.
TGGTGATAGCAGATTCCACCATGGAAGCAGAATATATCGCTGCATCAGAGGCTGCGAAGGAAGCATTCTGGTACAAGAAGTTTGCTGCAGAAATTGGAGTAATGCCATCAGATGCCATTCCTCTATACTGCGACAACAATGGCGCCATAGCCCTTGCTAAGGAGCCGAGGTCTCACCAGAAATCCAAGCACATTGAGCGGCGATACCACCTCATCCGCGATTACCTTCGAGAAGGGTTACGTCGAGGTCAAGAGAGTCAACTCCGTAGATAATGTGGCAGACCCACTTACAAAGCCATTGGGCCAGCAGAAGATCGAAGCCCACCTTGAGAAGATGGGACTTAGACTTGTAGCCAATTGGCTTTAGGACAAGTGGGAGATTGTTAGATATATGTGCCCTAGAAGCCAGAATTGGCTGACACTTGTAATACACTTCTAGGGGCAAAATTATAATTTTGACTATAATCAATAAAATGGGTTATTTTCTATCACATATGTGTATTTAGTGTCTGTGATACATCCTTTGAGTTAATGGTAATGATAATTCATATTTTCAAGAGTTGAAAATTTAAGACATGAATAATCATTATTAACTCATAAAATGCTCCCGACCATAGGATCATCACGAGGATGGTGATTGATCCGGAAGGTTGGTGTACAATCGCTTCTCTTTAGTAGATGAGTCTTGAGTCTACGGTGTGGAGACACCGGAGCGAGAGTATAGGTACTCGTTAGAGAACGAGGGCACTGAGCGTGACCACCTCGAGTAGTCATTAGGGAAGTCTACCTTCTCGTCAATGACTGACTCGATGCTGCAGTAGTGTGTCTGGTTCTTTGACCTGAGATGCATCGGCAGTTCACCTTGAGGGTGTTATAGTTTGACTACACCATTACTCGGTCTCCTAGCCATATGGAACCCTGAGGTGTATGTTGGCTATAGCATGTTCATTGTAGGAACTGGATTGCATCAAGATGGAATCTATCTACCTCGGTGGTAGAGGAGCAGCCCTATGATGATCATGAGAATCAAGTCCAGAAGCCCATGGCCATGGCAGAGTGAAATAATAGAAAGAGTTTCTATTTAGATTTTCACATTGGACTTGAATCGAATGATTACATCATATGACAGAGACTAGGGTTTGACGAGTTCACCTTAACCCTAATCTGATCGGGGCTCAAGATAGAAGAACTTAATCACACAGGTAGCTGCACCAAGAGGTTCGCATTCAGCTCTGATGGGTTGCCACCATATACTGCTAGGTGTCACTGGTGGATTTTGGGAGCAATTAGAATGATTTAGATGATCGATCATTCTAGCTGTTCGAATCAGAAGAGTTTCTGATCCATCGAAAGGAGTTTCGATGATGTCGATGATAGAGATCATGACATATCCCATTACCATACAGAACTGAACCTAACTGGGTCACACAAACAAGGGTTTGAATCTGGTGATCATCAATTGAACTGATCCTAGTTCAATTGATCTGAATGAGATTCAATTAGGTTCAAGAAAATTATGCTAGCACTCGATTGAACCTAACGTTCTTCTTTTACTATTATAAATAGTTGTCCTAACTGAGCCAAAGGAGTTTATGCTCAATCAGAGGCCTTCACTTGGTCTGACTAGAGCCTGTCCAGGTTAGAAAAGGGTTATCTTATTTTGTAAGATAATACCTGCCATTTTTGGTCATCTGCCATTTTTCGTCCTTTGACTTTGGTCAAAAGTTGACCTTTGACTGGTCAAATATTGACCATTGATACTTTGACTTCTATCCATGTGTCACGCACCTATTGGAGAGCTGGTGGGGGCTTGTCCCCCTACCAGAAGCTGGCAAGGAGGACCCAAGCAGGAGGCACCCAAGAGTCCCTACTGGACAGGGACTCCATCTCCTTTTTGGATTCCAAATAGACTCCTCCTAAGAATCAACTTTGATTGATCTTAGGCACCATCTAAGGATGAATCCAAGGGACTCTATTTTCTTCAATCAGATTTAGATCTGATTTCACAAAGAGTTGTGATTGGTTGGGAAGAAGAGGAGTTGGATCAAGCATAGTCTATAAAAAAGATCCTACGCCCAACTCAAAGAGAGAACACAATTCCCATGCCCCAAGGCTGTCTCTCTCTTCCTCCTCCATGCCAATCTCATCTTCTCCCTCTTCTCTCCACGCCCAAAGAAGTTTGGGATTTTAGTTGGTGCGATCTAGATGAGAGAAAGGCGACAGAAAGCTAGAAGGCTGCGCTGCTGCAAAGGACAACTGCTAATCTTCGAAAGATATTTTGAAGATCCTCCAAATTAGATTCAAATCTAATTTTTGGAGATGTGATAGAGAAGAAGAGGATCTCTAGATCTAGTTCGAGTGGATATCGGTAGAGGCCAGACACTTGCGTGGCTAGATCCAGAACCTTCCGTTGCTTACAGGATCATCAACGGATAATAGGATTATCCTACATCAAGGTAAATTAAATTTAATTTAATTTATATAGATTTTATTTTAACTATTAAGAATAATAAGAATCAGATCTGAAATATCCCAGTTCTGATTTGGATCAAAGAAAAAAAATTTTGAAATATATCTCTTGATCCGATCAGATCTGAACGAACCTGGTCTAGAAAATCAGAATTTTCCTTCAATACTGCTAGACGCCATTGATGAATTTTGGAAGTAATTAGAATGATTTTGATGATTGATCATTCTAATTGTATGAATAAAAAAAGTTCTGATCCATCAAAAGATGTTTCAATGATGTTAATAATAAAGATTGCGACATATCTCATTACCATATGAAACTGAACCTAACTGGATCACACAAACAAGGATTTAGATTTGGATGTCATTAATTAAGCTAATTCAGTTCTATTAATTTAGATTAGATCTAATTAGTTTCAAAGAAATCATGCTAGCACACGATTGAGCCTAACTTTCTCATTCTATAGTCTTTTTGGTTCATCTTGGTTAAGCCAAATTAGTTTGAGCTCACTCGGAGATCCTGTATGGCTTTGTCCTGGTCTGATTGGAGCTTGTCCTAGTCAGATAAGGCCTTGTCCTAATGAGATCAGGGTGTGTCCGAATAAAACCAAAGCTTATCCTAAAAAACCAACAGGGCACCAGGATAAGGGGTCTTTTGACCCAGTCTTTGCAAGAACGAAAGAGGGTCACGTGTGCCCCCTATATTTGATCTGGGGCACATGCCCTAAGGAGTTTTTCTTAGTGGAAAAGAGGTGGGCCCCCCAATATGGTGCGTGCACAATGAGAGGAGGCATGGAGGAAGAGTTTGTTATGGAACAAACTCTTGGAGATAATTCTCCAAGCCACCCTCCTCTCCTTATCTATGTTGTGAGACTTTTATTGGGGACTTTTGGATGACAAAACCTGATGAAATCAGGTATTTAATGTGGGATATCTGATGTGATTTTAGCTTGATCAAGCAATAGATTGCTTGATTAAATAGGACTCCAGGGCTTCCTTAGGTCTATAAATAGACCCCTTATTAAAGTAGTTTGGCATTTGTGATTATCCATGGTGAAGCCCTGCTCCTCTACCCATATTCCACACTCTTATTCTAGATCTCATACCTCCTCTCCATGCCCAAAAGGTTGGGCAAGATCTGCGATCAAGTGTTGAGAGCGATGTTGCAAAGATTAAGCCAAGAAGTTACTGATCAAGAGACAAACGTGTGGCCTTCAGAAGTTGTTTTGAAGATTTTTCAGATCAGATATAGATCTGATCTTCAAAGCATTGATTTAGAAGGAGAAGACATTCAGATCCTATCCAAGTAGATATCGGTAGAGGTCAGGCGCATGCGTGGCTCCTTTCAGAACCTCAAGAAAGATCAGGATCATCGTAGGATAATCAGATTACCCAAACAAGGTATGAAATTAAATCTGATTTAATTTTTATTTTAATTTTTAATATCAAATCACTATGATCAGATCTGAGAATTCTTAAATCTGATCGAATCATAGAAATTTTTGTAGAAAATTTCATCCCAGATCTGATTTTTCTTCAAGTACCTCTTAAGAGGATGAAAAATTCTACCTGATCTATGAGGTGGAGGAGGTTATATTTGGACTAAATCTGATTAGGTTTCATAGGTTTCTTAGCTCGTTGCTATTTGGGGACTTTCTTCAAGAGCCTGATCTATCTCTCGATGCCACCATCTTGAATAAACTTTTTTTCAAGAAAAATGGTGTGTCGACTCATAATTACGTTGTGGTCTTCTAAAAGACAGAAATAATATCCTAACGACTCTTTAAGATATCTAATAAATCGAGCTCTAAAGAACCTAGACTCTAATTTATCCGCCTGCTGTCTCTTGACCTAGATCAGACAATCTTAAATTTTGAGATAACTCAGACTTGGTTTCTTACCATGTCATATCTCATACGGCATGATAGGAATGATTTTAGAGAAAATCTTATTTAGTAGGTATATAGCTATTATTAAACTATGTTTCCAAAGAAACTTAGGAAGGTTCGTGAAGCTCATCATGGATTGAACCATATTCAATAGGGTTCGGTTTCTCCGTTCTAAAATTTCGTTGAGTTGAGGTATTTTAAGCGGAGTTTTATGTGAGACTATGCCATTTTTCTTAAGATAGTCTAGCAATTCTCAACTAAGATATTCACCTTCTTGATCTGATCGAAGAATCTTAATGGACTTTCTAGTTTGCTTTTTCATTTCATGTCTGAATTTTTTGAACTTTTTAAAGGCTTCAGACTTGTGTCGCATTAAGTATATATACCCATACCGAGATAGATCATCGATAAAGATAATAAAGTAGACATAATTATCTCTGGTCGACACATGATCAAATGGATCGCACACATCTATATGTACCAGGGCAAGTAGGTTTATGGTCCTTTCCCTATGCCCTATAAAAGAAAGCTTGGTCATTTTGTCTTAAAGGCATGATTCACAAATCAGATATGACTCGAAAGTCAATGGACCCATTAGTCCGAATTTCTTTAATTTGTTAATATTGTCTTTTGCTATATGATCTAGCCTAGGGTACCATAGATATCTTTCATTTAGACTATCGCTAGGTCATTTAGATCCTATGGCTTTCACGTTTTGCTCGATATTAAATATAGAGACATCAACATGCAACTAATAAGGACCATTAATTAAAAAATTACTTGTAATTTTATTTCTTTTAAAAGAATAGTACAGTGGTCCTTAAGAAAGCTAATTACATAATCTTTTTGTGCTAAACAAGAAATAGAAATTAAATTTCTGCTTGCTATAGGCATATAATAACAATCCATAAGTACTAAAACTAATCCTGACGGTAATTGCAGAGGATAGGTTCCCACGGCCACAACAGTGACTCTTGCTCTATTTTTGATACGTAGGATCATCTCACCATCCCTCAACCTCTTGCTTTCCTCAAGATCCTATATGGAAGTGTATAAGTGAGCACTAGAATCAGAGTCAAGCACCCAACTGGATGTAGAAGAAATCATAAGGTTAGATTCAATTACGAGCATACCTCCAAAAGGACCTGCTTCCTTCTTGTTCTTCAAGTTGGCCAGGTACAAAGGGTAGTTCCACTTCCAATGGCCATCAGTGTTGCCATGAAAATACTTTTTCTTATTAGTAGCCTTCTTCTTCGATACTCTCTTTTTCTTCTTCCCACCTTCTACCTCCTGCTTATTCACAAACTTCTTCTTCTTTCTAAAAGACTTTCTTTTAGAGAAAGACTGCTCCATAGCAAGTACTGAGCTCTTTGAATCTTTCATAAAAAGCTTAGCAGTACTTAGCATGTTTATAAGTTTAGCCAAGGTACATTACACTTTATGCATATGGAAGTTCATGATGAACTGCCTATATACATCGGTCAAGGATTGTAGGATCACATCAATCTGTAGATCTCTATCTAACATAATACCGAGATTCTCAAGCTCCTCTAGATTCTTGATCATTGTCAAATAATAATCTTGGACCGACTGCCTATCATGCATTTGTGCCTTGAAAAATCTCTAGAAGACTTGATACTGGGCTACGCGACTCTGCTCACCAAACAACTCTTACAGGTGTGCCAACATTTGGCAAGTAGTCATAATATCTTCATATTAGTGCTATAGCTCATCAGATATCAAGCCCAATATATAGTACCTTGCCTTGTTATCATCGTCCATCCACTTCTCCAGAGACAATCTCTGTTCAATGGTTGGATGAGCTGATAAGGTAGGGGATCTTGGTCTAATACATAGGTCAGCTTTTTAGAACCTAAAACTATTTTGAAGTTTCTAAGCTAATCCTTATAGTTTGGTCCCGTCAGTTTATGGGTGTCTAGAATTCGAGCTAGTGGATTTGATGCGGATATTTTTCTATAGAGAGTCAAATTTTTTAGCTAGACTTTATAATTTAACTTGATAAATTTATTTAAAAATTTTATTTTTAAATAAATTAGGCTTTCATTATTTTTTTGAATTCTTACACTTTCTTAGCAGAGATGCAAAAATGTCTACGATCATAGATTTTTAGTGGATGGTACGGTCCCACCGACTAGCTCACCACCTCATCTAACAGTTATTAGTGATGGATCAATTGATGAATGGACAACTCTTATCCAATGATTCGCTAATCATAGTGCACCCAAATTTGGTCTCTAATTCATGAAGCTTACCATACTCGAAATATTGCTCAACTTCTTAGTTAAGTCAGACCCATCATTTACATGAATTAGATTTCTGATTGGATCCCTCATCGTATTTGGAATATTGAGCCCAACCCATCCTCCAACCCGTAGCATCTAATGCCTAATAGATATAATTGCATCTTTTCGATGCAATTGAATCACTGTAACTAGTCGAGAATAATCAACTCCGAAAAGAATCCGTACATCTATAATTGTAGAAGATCTATGACTTAATATTTTCTTAGGAAGATTTGATTTAGGTCTCTTAGACACAACTTGACTTAGTCATAACAATTATGACTAACCTAGTGGCATAGGTTAGCTCAAATTATTAGCCATCTTAGACCAAAACTGGATCAATCCAATTAGTCGGGTAAGTAAGATCGATGGAAGGGATATGCCATTAACTGGATTAGAACATATTCAAGTCGAGTAGCTTCCAATTAAAAATTAATCGATCGTATCTGCTAAACTTATCTTAGATATTAAATTATCAAATTAGAACTGATTGGGTTAACCTACAATCAAGGCTCGAGCCATGGAGCCAAATTAAGTCTTAACTTGATCGACCACATGTGACTATGAGTTAACCTTGATCTAGACTTAATCCTATTGGATTGGTCAAATCTAAGCACTCTTAATCCCACCTAACCAACTCTTGATTCGGTTTGATCAATCGTTAGACCATATTTAGCTACCCATACCCCAACCTATATTTATGAAGGTGTTTTAAATCTAAAAATTCATAATTTTAGATCTAATTGATTTTATAATCTTAATTTTTAATTAAGTTAGGGTTTATAAATAAAATATGCATAAAAATCTTAGGGTTTCAAGATCTAGAATTTTGTAAAAAATTAAATTCTAATTTTTGATTAAGGATAGAGGCACAGCACCCCTACATGCCATAAGAGCATCCCATCGAATGAAAAGAGAGGGCCTTTAAATCCTTCTTACTCTTATGATCGGACGGCCAAGGAAAATATCTTAATCAAAAATAATAATTACACTATAAAAATTAATAGATTTATAACATATATCACATATATAATTAAAGATCTAACTATGCATGCTTTGTATACATCTCATGTATCCAAATTTAAACCAACATATGTATGTTTAAGATCTGATATATCTGATATAATATCTAAAAAATAAAATTTTAAATGATCATATCATATAAAATTCTATTTTAGATAATTCATAGAACAGTTCTATAAACCTAGTCTAGACATGCATTTCATACATTATATATATAAATTTTAATTTTAATCTACTGATTTTAGATCTGATCATATCTCATGTGACATCTGAAATCACACATATCATATTATAAATAAATTAAAAATTAGATCTAAAGTAAATCTAAAGAACTACAAATTTGGTTCTGATATCAATTGTAGAAAAATATTGATTTTCTCGTAATAGGATCGACCTGATCTGATATGATCTATAGCAAAATTTTAAAAATTTTCTACATGAATTTGATCAAATTTGAGAGTTCTTGGATCTGATACTAAAAATAAAAATTAAAATAAATTAGTAACAACCTTTGTTACCTATTTAGGATAAATTATTATTCTGATAATGATCTGGTTGCATGTGAAGCTCTGGATCTAGCCGCACACATGCTCGACCTCTATCGGAGTCCACTTGGGCTGCTTCTGAAAGTCTTCTCCTACTGGATCTGATGTCAAAACTTCAGATTTGAAATCTTCTAGTGGATCCTTCAAATTAGCTTTCGAAGGCGATGCTTTCATCTCACAAACTAGTTGTCTGATTGCTTGATCTTTGCACCAAATACTTTAGAACTTATGCTAGATTTGACCCAACTCTTGGGCATGGAGAAGAGGGAGAGGACCAGAGGAAGATGGCATGGAGAAGGTGGGAGAGGCAGGGCTTTGTCGTATGGAATTTCAATGCACAATAGCTTGCACAGGGTCCATTTTACAGACCAACTCAAGAGTCCCTTCGCATGATCCTTTGACCAAGTCAAAGATGACATGCAAAAGGACTCTCCACCTGATCTCCATGCCATACCTTTTTATTCTTCTAATTTTGTCGCATAAAATTTAGAGGAAAATGGCATCATATATTGGATAAGAAAAAGGATGGTGCAAGCAACTAATCTCCAAGGTATTTGATCTCATCAAGCACCTTTGACCTAGTCAAAACCATTTTGAATGGGCCTTTTCCTTATCCATAAGGAGTGGATGCCTAGGGGGACGTGCGCCCTCTCCTTTCTCATGAAAATAGTTTGGGGTGCATGTCCTAGAAAATCTTCAGGGGGCGCACGCCCCCTATCCCTTCTTTCTTGTATCCAAGTCAACCTTTGACCCTTGTCTTGACAATTTCAGAAATTAGCAGGTCTTGTCCTATTCCCATTCGATGGATTAAAAAAAATCTAGATCAGGTTAGAATACTTTTTTGACTTGGATAAGCTCCAGTCAGAGTAGGACAGGATTTCTGGATTAGCCAAATCCAATTTGACTTAATCGAGACGAACAAAATGACTACGGAAGAAGAATGTTAGGCTCAATCGTATGCTAGCATAATTTTCTTGAATCTAATTGAATCTAATCCAAATCAATTGAACTAGATTTGCTCAATTGATAACATTCAAACCCAAACTCTTATTTGTGTGATCCAGTTAGGTTCAATTCCATATGGTAATGAGATATATCATGATTTTTATTATCGACATCATCAAAATCCCTTTCGATGGATCAAAAATCTTTCGGTTCACTCAATTAGAATGATTGATCATCAAGATCATTCTAATTGCTCCTAAAATCTACTAGTGATACCTACCAGTATATGATGGCAATCCATCAGAATCAAATGCGAACCTCTCGGTGCAGCTATCTATGTGATTGGATTCCTCTATCATGAGCTCCGATAGGATTAGGATTAAGATAAACTCATCAAATTCAACATCCCATCATATAATTGAATCATTCAATTTAAGTCCGATGTAAAATTCTAATAGAAAACTCTTTTCTATTATATCACATTACCATGCTCATGGGCTTAAGGACTCGATCTCATGATCATCATAGGACTACTCTTTCTCTACCGAGGTTGATAAATCCCATCTTGGTGCGATCTAGTTTCTACAATAAACATGCTATAGCCAATATAAATCTTTGAATTTTGAATGGCTAGGAGATTAAGTTATGATGTAGTCAAACTATAACACATTCAAGATGAACCGCCGATGCACCTCAGGTCTAAGAACCAGATACACAACTGCCGCATCGAGCTTAATCATCGATGAGAAGATAGACTCCCTTATGACTGTTTGAGATGGACATGCTCAGTATTCTCGTTCTCAACGAGTACTTGTACTCTCACTTTGGTGTCTCCATACCATAGACTCAAGACTCATCTATCCTAAGAAAGTAATCGTACATCGATCTTTCAGATCGATCACCATCCTCGTGATGATCCTACGATCGAAAGCAGTTTATGAGTTAGTTATGAAAATATATGTCTTAAATTTTCAACTCTTGAAAATATATATTATCATTTTTATTGACTCAAAGGATGTATCATAGATATTTACACATAATGTGATAGAAAAAAATAACTCTTTATTAATTTTAAGTTAAAATTAAAAAAATACTCTTAGAATGTGTATTGCAAGTATCAGCCAATCTGATTTCTAGAGCACTCATCTAACAACGATAAGGACATTTTAACCTCTATTCTTGCTTCTTCGTCTACTTTGATCTCCTCCACATTAGTGTGCCAATTCTAAGTGTCTTCTTCATTAAACTTTACATCACTACTTACATATAATTTCAAAAGCATTTGGATCAAGCAATTTATAGGCTTTGGATCTAGCATCATACTCGATGAAGATGTACTTTATACTCTTATCAAGCTTGGTTCTCCTTTAATCCGGCACAAGTGCATAGGTTATATCTTGAACAACTTCAAATGTAAGAGATCAAACTTTCTTCCAATCCATGCTTCTTGTGTAGTCTTCTTCTCTAGGCTTCTTATAAGGTATCCGTTCAGCAACTAAATAGTGCAACTCACCACCCCGGTCCATAACTCTTTTGGCAAGTTCTTACTCTCCAACATACTTTGAACCATAAATAGTTCTATTCTTCCTTTTGACAATGGGAGGAATAAAGAGCCATCAAAGAATGCAAAAGGCCATGCTCTTCACAAAAATATTCAAGTTCTTTGGATGTGAACTTGCCACCTCGATAAACCTTATGGCTTTGATGGAGTAGCCATTTTGATTTTTTATATATGCTTTGAACTTTTTGAAATCTACAAACACCTCAGGCTTTTCTTTCAAGAAGTAAATCCATGCCTTTCTATCATAATCATCAACAAATGTAAGGAAATAGTGGTTCTTATCAAGTGTTTTAAATGGATACGAGTATGGAAAAAATGTCATATCCATATTTATTCTAAATAGATATATTTTTTTATTGCAGTATGGATATATAATCAGATATTATTTGGATATAAAATTGGATTTTAATAATAAAAACCAATACAAATGATAGAGTTGTAAAGGATGGATATGGAATCCAATATGAGCCCATGTCTTAAATATTTAAAAAATTATTGTTTAGCAGGCATGACAATAAAAATAAAAGATATTATACTATTTTATTAAAATAAGTATAGAATATCATAAAAAAAATCAATCAATAATCAATATGCCTATTCTACAATGCCATTGTCTACTAATTTACCATCTACTAACATCACTAATATACTCAATAAGACTCTGTTAACACAATGGGTAGATTCCTCCAAATGCATGGTTACTAGTAAGAAGATATTGGATTAAAAAAAATAGCCGTTATAAAAAAGTTTATCGTCTATATGTATGCAAGTTTAAATGAAAGGCTTGCCATAGATAGGGGTGTGCAAAAAATCGATCGAACCATGAATCCAATTCAAATTGGTCTCTTCGGTTCAATTTATATAAATTCTTTAAATTCAATTTGGTTTTAGTTTCAAAAAGTTTTGAAGCAAAAAAATTTGTTTCGATTGTTAATTTGAAATTTCAAAAAACCGATTCAAACCAAGCTAATCTGACTTATATGTATGTATGTATGTATGTATGTATGTATACAGGAACTGACCCATATATATCTATATATATATAAAGTTTATTTTTAATATATATATTAATAGAAAATAAAATTTTTATATTTATTTTTAGACGTACTCTAATCCATTTAGTCAAATCCATTGAATATCAATCCTATATAAAATATTGAATTTGTATTATGGCCTGCTATCCAGAGTAGATCAAAAGATCCAAAATAACCATAAAAAAAAAAAGGAAAGAAAATGTTGGAAGAAAAATAAATTTAGGAGAGAGAAACCTTTATTAAAAAAATTATATGATATAAGAAAGCTTCCTCATTCCTTATCTAATAGGACACCTCTAACTTTCTCTCTCTCTTTCCACCGCAACATTTTCTACCATCTTCCACATACAAAAGAGACACCAAAGATTCATTTAAATAGAACACCATGTGGATGGGAGTTTAACTTCTACCCGAACTTAGAAACCAAAATCCACTAAAATACAAACTCTAACATAGATAGAGTAATGCTAGAAATAAAGTTCTTTTTGAAATAGAACATAAAAAATAATTAAATAGAGTCCTAAAGTCATTAAAACTAATGACCAACTAAAAATGGAATTCTAGTTGGATTTGGACTTGGCAATGAATTTCAACACTCCCCCTTATTACAAAATTCATACCGATAATATCAAATTTATCGATGTTATGAAGTGTCATCATAGCCATCACCATCATTATTATAGTAACAATAATATATAACCATTTGTTGAGCCAACAATTGAATAATGAAAGTTCTTTATTGGCTTGAACAATAATTCTTTTGTTGGCTTTGTCACTTCGATGCATATGTTGAAGGCAATGATGTCCACCAACAATTTTTCTTCGCACTAACTCCGAGGTCATGATCCCTAAACTCTTTCGAGCATTCTCATTAAAACAAACATCAAGTCGATTGTAATAACTATGAGCATCTACCAATACCTGCACATCTACAAAATCCATAGTAAAACTTTGGTTATATCCACATATCTTTACTTGAGGAGCTTCAAGTATCTATATACAATAGATTTCTTCTGAATAGGAAATCAACTCCTCATATATATAGTCTTTTAGTAGCTTAAACTTTGAAGTAGCTTCAAAATTAATTAATGTACCAAGAATCTCATTGACTGCCAACGTACAATAAGAATCATCTCCACCAAACATATTTTAATATTGCTTGATTTTCGAAACTACTCTAAGATTAGTCAGCTTTGCATCCTTATGAATGACTAATTAATCTTTGCAAGAAATATCCAAATTTTGGATAGGTTCAACAAAGGACTCTTTCGCATGATTTGATTGCTCAATACCATTTATAACTAGATCAACTGTAGCATCTTGCAACTCTTCCTAAGCAAATCCAAAATAAGCAAATTCTTCAATCACAATCTATTCTGATGCAGCATCTATTTGATTAAGCTTCTCTTGCTTAAGATTTTTTTTCTAAACTTGATTGATCCTCAAGTTGATCAACCTTGCCATGCTCTAAGTCTTTAGAAATTAATCCAATCTCTAATTGATCAAGCTCCCTCTACCTCAAATTTTCATCTTTAAATCAGTTTTATTTTTCTTTTAGATCTTTGGAAAAGCTTGGAACTAGGATCCACTCTTCAGGTAATTTTTGTTTGTGATTTCTTATATTGCCAGAATTTGAGTAGACAACTGCAAGAATATCCCATACTTCTGTTGGCTCTTTTGCATATTGAATATAGAGATAATTTTCTTTATCAACTTGATTTTGAATAATCCACAAAACCTTCCTAGATTTCAAATTCCACCTTTTTCTCATAATCTCATCTATTGGTATTGTCTTTGACTCATCCAAAATATCCCATAAATATTCTTGGTCTTTTAAATAAGATCTGATAAGAGCCTTCGAATATGAATAACATGTATTATTTAACTGATGGAGAAAAGAAGTAGTAGCAAAAGCAGCGATATTGATATAAGCGAGATTAGATATTTTATGTATAAACCCATTGATAAATAAGGTACTAGCACCGGCCATAATTCACCTCTTAAATTATCAAATAAGAGTCCACATATTTTATCATTATAAAATGAATTACTAGAAGCTATTCAACCATACCGAGCTATAAATATGGGAACCACTAATAATCAAGTCATTGCTATAAAAATATGCTCCGAATAAATTTGATCGAAGCTACAGATGCTCGATTACTTTCCAAGCCTATGACTCTAATACCATATAGAGCCACAAATATATGGGCTACCAATTTCCAACCTTGTAGCTCTCATGCCATATAGAACAATATGCCACTTGGAGTAGATCAAATATATCGCCCATGATCCAAAACAATTGCTAAAAATAAATAACAATGAAGAAATGTTGGAAGAAAATAAGTTTAGGAGAGAGAAAAATTTTATTAAAAAATTGAGTAATACAAGAAAGCTTCTCATGCCTCACCAAAGATGACATCTCTAACTCTTTCTCTTCCCACACCATAATTTTTCATACTATTTTTCACCATCTTTCACATACAAAGGAGATACTAACCCTCTATTTGGTACAAAAGATGAATTGAAGAATGAATGAAGGAAAAAGAATGGATGAGAGAGAAGATGGATGAAATATTCATCCATTCTTTCATATATTTGGTGAAACATGGAATAATTGATAAAAATAATTTTTTTCTCTATTTGGTATAGGAGAAATGAAAGAAATGATGGATGATATTTATATAATATTTTTATGAAATTATTCTTTAATAAAAATATTATTATTATTAATTTATAATACTTATTTATACAATATATAAACTTATAATCACTATAACCTATAATTACATAAAAAATATATAATTTTTTAATTTTTAATTTAATTTAATAAATAATTTTATAAATAAATTATTAATGAATTAATAACATATTATTTATATAAACAACTAGTTAATCTATAATTTAATTTAAATAATTGATTAATATTATACAAAAAGTTAATTAAAAATAGTAAATAAAATTTAAGAAATAGAAGATAATTTTAATTATGTAATTATAATTGTTAAAATTATGTAATGAAATTAAAATAATTGCAGAAAAGTTAATAGTATATGATTAATCATATATACGAAAATATATATAAATAATATGAATGAAAAATTAAAGTAATATTATAGTTTTATCAAAAAAATTAATGAGGGATATTTTTGTCAATATAAAAATTCATCCATCAATGCACCATCTATTCTCTTTTGTATCCTTTCCATTTGGAAGAATGCAAATTGATCGGTTAGGATGGATGGATAACTTTTTTTTTATCCATCCCTCCTATAATTTTTTGAATCAAATGGTGGATTAAGATCATTCATTCTTCTAACATCCATCCTTCCTCTCATCCCAACCAAATATAGGATAAAAATCCCTTTAAATAAAGCATGAATTTTGATTTCTACCCGAGAATCTATTATAATATAAATTCTAAAATAAATAAAATAATATTAGAAATAAAGTCCTATTATAAATAGGATACATAAAGAATAATCAAACAGATTTCTATAACCGTTAAAATTAATGATCAATTAAAAACGGAATTGGATTCGGACTTGGCAGTTGAATCGGTTCGATTTCGGGTTTATGACCAAGCATCGCTTGTTAAAACCGAACGGCAGGGGTTACGGTCCGAGGGTGGGAAGGGCCTTCTCATCGCCGCCTCCTGTCCGTCACCGTTGAGATGGAAGCCGGTGGGTTGGACTCTGACGGCCGGGGATTCTCGAGTGCCAAGGAGATGTGGAGTGAAGAAATCGGCATCGCCGAAGCCGAAGACGGCAGCAAACGCCATGAATGGTACCGGAAAGGCATCGCCTACTGGCAGGTAAGTATCCCTCCCTTCGCGCACCCCTCCCCCCCCCCGGATGCTTAAATCCCCTACTGAGTCACTTCTATTTGAAGGCCGTGGAAGCTTCTGTGGACGGGGTCTTGGGAGGCTACGGTCATGTCAACGAGGCCGACGTGAAGGGCAGCGCGGCTTTTCTCAATACCCTCTTGCCCAATCGGTTTGGAACGGAAAGGCGGCATCTTGTAGCTCTTGGTAGTCTCTCTCGCTCTCCTTGTGCTTTTGGATTCAGAGATATTCTTATTTTTAAATTTCTTTATGCTGAAACGGACTCAGTTTCAGGGACAAATGCCGAGGAGGCATAAAAAAGGGATCTTGTTTCAAAAGAGATTGATATTTGAATGAGAGAAAAAATTGTGATTCGAGAACTAGTTTTGTATTCTCTGTTATGTGTTTGTTGTTCAATTTCTCATTAGTTGGAATTGCTGCAGATTGTGGTTCTGGCATTGGGAGGGTCACAAAGAATCTTCTTCTAAGATATTTTAATGAGGTGAGATTCTTCGTACTGTTATGCTCTTACTTTGTGTATCGTTAACAGAAGGTTACCTATATTTTGGGCATTAACGATCCACGGAAGGAAAAAGAAAGATATATAACGGAACAGAACTGAGCTGTACAATTAAAATGTATAATTAGGGTATACTTTCTCAATTTATATAGCATACTGAGGCTGCCAAAATTATGTTTGTGTTCTTTGTTGAGCTTTTGAGCTGTTGTGGAATCACAATGGTGATTTTTGGTCTTATGCTATATGTGTTTAAAAATGTAGATAGCATTGAATGCCTTGTACTGGAAGAATGTATTGTCTTGTTGGGTATTCCTCTAGTAGAAATTTAGAGAAAGGAGGTGGAAGAATGATAGGGGTGCTAGAGTAGTACATAAGTCAAGGCATAATATTCTGAACACAAGAAATAGGATAACTACGACTTAAAAACCTCAACATGACATATTTGATGTTGATTTGCTGCTTGCAACAGTCCATGAGTTCCAGCTGTTTGTGTAGCTGAACAATCCCAGCTGTTTGTGTAGCTGCACAACCTTGAATAGGATCTATGTGGTTCTCTTGTGTGTTTATGTTTAGAGGGTCATGTTTATCTTACAAGAAATTACATCATCTCAAAAATATGCCATTCATGTATCATCAAACTTATGTCAAAGAAATAAGAGGGAAATCAAGCGAATGGTATTGTGCAAATATATAGAACTCCCAAAAAACCAACTAGGCAAGCCTTTTCTCCTCTAGATGGGGTTTGACTGTCAGCTTTATGGAATATGGATATGATTTGTCAAATTTGGAATGGTTTTAGACTGCTTCTCTTCTTGATGCCAAGACTCAGGATGAGTATTAAACAAGTCAAATTTACGAAACACATTCGGACAACAGAGAAGTTTACCCTGAAATATAGAAAGCAATTTTCAAGTCGAAAACTTAGTTTTTAACAATGCAGTATGCGTTCATGCAACCAGGAAACCTTTGGAGATTTATAGGATGATAAGGTATTAAAGAAATGGGGCAAGCCATATAATTAAGATCGGTTCAAAGAAAATTTCAGGACATTGTTGTTAATGTCATGTCATAAAATGTCAAAATGATGATCAGTTTTTTAACCAACATATAGGTCTTATTCTGCTAGTATTTTCCTAGAAGAGAATTCCATTCTAGGGAAAGGTTGAAGTCAATTCTAATGATATTCTGGTTTCTGCTTGCCCTTGTTTGTTGGGTTGCACAAGGTGGAGTCCTGTGCTTGAAGATTCCGGGTTTGATATGAGATATAAAATGATATAGTTTTTTGTTTCAATCCTTTGGGGCAAAGTGGTGATTCATACCCTTCTCAATGGATGAAGTGGCTTTTCGATAATCTAAAATTAGGTTTGGGTCTCAAGAGAAAAGGAAGCAGAAGATAATATTTTTTGTTTCCTTGAAGGGTTGAATGGACTAATTTATTTGAGACAACACCCCTGTCAGATCCTTCTGTCCCATCTAACCAAATTATTGTTTTGGATTTCTTTTTATTTTTCATAGAAAGTGGTGTATAGAGGAATTGGGGAGTTGAAAGAAATC